>VOSG01000029.1:30822-171725 GCA_009761265.1 Halicephalobus sp. NKZ332 | reverse complement strand
TGGCTAACCCAGGGAAGAATCCAGTGAGGAACAACCAGCGAGCATCGTATACAACACCTGAAAGAAGATAAGAGCTGAAATCTATTCATCAATATATAATTGTCGACGGAAAACCCCCTCGACAAAATCCAAAAATTACTTCATCTGACACGGACTTCTCCGATCAGAAAACTCCTAGTACCTTAAGACACTAGGTCAAAACCGAAGAGGAGGCGATTCTCTCAATTTTTGGACAACACGCACAATTCTTCTTGTCCGAGTTTCAGTATGTCGCACGTGTTTTCTTCTCTCTATCTCTAGTGCAATTTTTCTTTTTTTGTGCCGTTGTTTTCAATTTCGATATGTTTTACGAAAAAACTTTTCAAGTCCACAATTGTCATTTCCTAACATACTTAAAAGCACTGGTTATCGCTATTAAAAAATTGTGTCAGAATAATCTGAATCTAAATAGGAAAAAAGACAAAGAATGACTGATGTTCTCGTTCGCATATATGCATTGGTCCCATGCAACAGAAATTAACTTACATAAAACTACATTAGATCTAGAATAAACTTTTATGATATCATTGTGCGCTTGAAGCGTGAATTTTCAATAACATTATGACTTTCTACTTTTTAATTACGATTCATGAGCATTCCCCGTGTCCTCAAGATTCCGCCCTCGCACCTGCACATTAATAAGCTAGTTTTAATTGTTCTCATCCAAATCAAACTCACCGTTGGGACACCAGTAAGCCAGCAAGTAACCGGTGTGCACCAAGCCTGTTGAAACAAAGACAAGGGCTGTGATTACATAAATGATGACAAATACACTCGGTGGTCTTTCTGAATATTTGGAGGAAATAACGTGATGGTAGAATATTTGAGAAAAGAAAATCAACGCTACGAGCAGAACCGAAAACATGGAGAAAGACTCGAACAGAGTTACTATGTGCGGAATATTTTCGGTCTCGTTTAGAACCATCTTGGTAATAATTAGAAAAACATTCTCATCTAAATGAATAAAATAAAATTACAACAACGTCCTTTGAAAAGCCGTCATAGTCAGGAGTGCCAATGACATTCTTGGCCTGCCCTCACTTTTTTCACCTCAGAAAGTAATTACCGATGTCGCAACAAAAGTAGCAGGTGTTTTACTTGTGAAGTAGAGGGCAATCCGATGAGGTTTCATTCAAAAGTCTCTAAGCGATTTAAACTCTAATTTTGAGACTCTTAAGATAGATGTGAATCTCATCACCGTTTCGAGAGACCGGCATTTACGTCTCCCTATATAAATAGCGTTAATGATAGCATCACTTGCTAAAATCCCCAGTGTATTAACCTTCGAGCAAACACTTTATTGAAATTTATCATTGCAACTCATTTCAAAAATAAATAATCAACAGAAATCACCTAAAGTTAATTTAGAAACCAGCTTTGGTCAAGAATTCACCCACACTCGGAGCACTGTGTTTCAAGAGCTTCGAGTTGAGGCGAATGGCCTCGCTTGCCTGGCGGATTGGACGATCTAGGACCTTCAAGGAATCTTCATCAAAGGCTCCCTTGCAGAAGTTCTCAAAAGTCTCAGCAAAGTGAGAATCACACTGGGAGTCGGAGACACATTTCAGACAGTGCTGGAAAAGGTTGCTATTGGCCGAACCGAATTTCTCGAGCAAGACCTTGTAGTTCTGTTGGAAGAAATCCCATGTATAATCCTGTCCGACTTTGGTAAAGCTACTGCCGGCAAAGAGCGAGACCAAATCTTGAGCGCGGATCTTCCCTTGAATAACACCGTAATCGTAGATGGACTTGAGAAGAGGCTCTTCCATCGCTTGACCCATAGCAACGATGCAATTACGTTCAACCTCACTGAAGCCAACAGTCTCGAAAATGTGACGAAGCTTCTCAACTCCTTCATTTCCGTCATTTCTGGCAACAATTCCGTAGATGCACGAACGGAGGTCAGGATGAAGCTCAGTCTTCTTTTCAATATGTTCGCGGAACTTTTCACGAGCAGTGTCAATGATAGGTTGATGGCCTGCACGACTGAGACGGCCGATGGCAAGAGCTCTCAAGAGAGAATTCTTCAACGCTAAAAACCAACATTCGAAATCAACTGAGTTCAGGAAATAACTCACGTTCGTTCGGAACAGCTTCCCATCCCAGTTTCTTGAAAACTGGCTCATAGATCTTCACGACGAATTTGTCAAGACGATTCTTAATGCTGGGGTCATCATGACGTTCAAGAGTATTACCCAAATGACTGATTCCACCATCCAAAGCACTCCAAACAATGTATTCATCTTCATTCGAACTTGCTGCAACGAATGAAAGGAATTGAGAGGCGGCTGTTTTTCCTGATTCAACAAGAGCATAAAGATCATTAGCCATTCCAAACCTATCAAGAACAGGAAGAGTTTTCTTCTCAACAGCAGGAAGAAGGGCGTTTAACAAGTCGTCAGAATAATGAACACGGAAGAAACCAGCAGTGCCGGAATTGATCTTCAGCCAATCTTCAGCCTTCACATTTTCGACAACAAATTCTTGTTCAGGTTCTGTCAGCAATCCACGGAAGATAGCTTCATTGGGACTAGAAGCAGAGGAGATAGTGAAAGGAACTCTCCAAAGAGGATTGGCGTCATCCTTTCCTCCATCAGCTAAGAACCGAGTTTGAGACAACTTCAAAGTTCTCTTGTTCCCATCGACTTTCTGTTCCGCAGTGATCATCGGGAATCCCATTTGACGGGTCCAAGTGGACATCATCTTCCCAATATCCTGTCCCGAGGCCTCGCTGAAGGCGTCCCATAAATCCTGAGTTTCAGCGTTGCCGTATTGGAACTTCTTCAGGTAAATACGAAGTCCTTTTTGGAAGACCGGTTCAGTCAGGTAGTTGAAGAGCATTCTGATGACACTGTTGGACTTCGCATAGGTGATGGAATCATAGATCTCATCAAGCTCATTGGGGTTGTCAATAGGTACTTCGATCGGATGAGAACTGCGGAGACAATCCAAACTCATTCCACGAGACCATTCGTCTTGAACAAAGTGCACCCAAATATCGAATTCCGGACAATGCTTACTCACGAACAAGTATTCCATGAAAGAAGCAAAGCCTTCCTTGAGCCAGAGATTATCCCACCATTTCTGAAAAACATCATGTCATCAAGCCGACAAACAGAAAACTAACCATCGTAGCAAGATCTCCGAACCAGAAGTGAGCCAACTCGTGGGCGACAACGAGAGCAACATACATGCTCTGACGAGTCGAGGACTTTGCAGGATCGACGAGCAAAGCAACTTCTCGATAAGTAACTAATCCCCAATTCTCCATAGCTCCTGAAACGAGACTAATGAGTGTTTCAGAACAAATGAATTATTACCCATGCTAAAGTCAGGAATGGCGATCAGATCACACTTCGGAAGAGGATATTCAATGTCGAACCACTCGTTGTAGTAGTCTAAAGCCTTGGCTGCCAATCCGAGAGAGTATTCACCGAGATGCTTCTTGCCTTCGACGGTGTAGACACGGACAGGGATTCCAGCCTTCGTCTTGGTTTCGATATATTCGAACTCGCCGACAGCGAAGGCAACGAGGTAGGAGGACATGACCGGAGTGATCCCGAACTTGACAACTTTCTTTCCGTCCTTAACATCTTCGGAGATGACGTTCATGTTGGACAGAGCAGTCAGTTTCTGGTCAACTTCCAAAGTAACATCGAACTTTGCTTTGTAGACGGGTTCATCCCAACAAGGGAAAGAGAGACGAGCATATGTACTCTCAAATTGAGTCGAAACGAGATGCTTCTCCTGGCCATCGGAACCTTTGTAGGAAGAGCGGTAGAAACCATGCATCTTATTGTTATGTTCAGCGACGAAATCAATAGTCAATTTGACTTGTTGCGGATCAATGGTCTTTGGAAGTTTCACAGTGAGAGTCATCCATTTCCGGTCAACTTCGACAGGAAGATCCTGGACGACAGAGCCATCAGCGAACTCAATCCCAGCGGACTTGATCTCAATCTCGGAAGAGTGAAGCTTCAAGAAGTCGGTAGGGTTGGTGATCTGAGAACGAGGATTAGGAAACATGTTTACTAATAAGAACATACGTCTAATGTGATGACTTCATGACCCTCACATTTGAAGGTCTCCAAGTTGGGCTTCAGGTGGATGGTATACAAGCTTGGCTTGGCTACTTCCGGAAGACGGGAGAACTTGTCAGAAACAGCGGTGGACATTATCCTTTTCTGTAAACCACGTGGAATGAAACTAAAATCAGCTGGCACGACCGGGTAACGTCTTGTAAGCAGCGGAAATTTGACAGCAGCAAGTCGAGAAGTTCGAAAAGAAAACTGTCTCCTTTCTGCAAAATTGACATAGAGGTCAACGGAAATATGGACAGATAAGGGGAAATGACGATCATATTTAAATAGTCAAACAGGATTAAAATTGCGTCATAATGGTTAAATGAGGTGATTCTAATCATATTGAAGAAATACCTATCAGACGACGGTTCCTGAATAGGAAACCAACGAGTCTTCTCTGCATCAAAGAGTGGAAAGCGAACGAATCTAAAAACCTTGAAATGAAAGTCGAGAGACAAACGGACGAGTGAGAGTTCGTCGTTCTCGCGCCATTTTCGAAATTTCTACTTCGAACTTGATAAGACTTCAAACTCCTGTCATTCCGCTACGAATCACTTTTATCATCACGTTAATCTATGAATGAAACGAACAAGGTATGCTGCCACAGTTGTTGTAGTTCGAGTCGGTTGTAAATAGAACTTTGCTAGAGTTATAATGTTCCATCGTTTCAGAGGAATGGCTCAGAAAATCCTCCAAGGTAAGGAAGATATTTATCGTGGAATCACGATCTGGACAGAGCGCAATCCGGTTACACCGGCTGAAGCCCCTGAGATCTTGAAGAGATCGATAGAGCAGTGGACGGCGGAGAACGTCCATGGAGTTTGGTTCAAAGTCGTGAACAAGGTCTGTTTCATATATCAATTCACACTTTTACCCAGTTGTTTTGCTTGTAGGATGCTTTCTGGGTGACAATTTTGATTGCAAACGGATTTGAATTTCATCACGCTCAGGCTGGTTATGTTATGTTGACAAAGTGGTTGCCCACGAATAAGACCCCAACTTTGCCGAGGTTTGTTTGCAGTTTTGAATCTACTTTGGATCTATATAAAGAGATTTTCACGATACTCATACTTTTCAGGTATCCCTTCACATCAGTCGGAGTAGGAGGAGTTGTGATGAATTCGAAGGAACAGTTCCTGTTAATAAAGGAAAAACGTGGGATCTACCTTGGATGGAAATTCCCAGGAGGCCTTGCTGACCCAAATGAGGACATTTTCCAGACTGCAAAACGGGAAATCTTCGAGGAAACCGGGGTCGAGACCGAGTTTGAAACAGTTATCACAATGAGGTACATTCCGAGAGTCGATGGATTTAAAATATTTTTTCCAGACACACCACTTCCATTTCCTCGTATAAGAACGTCGGTGACATGTATTTTGTATGTGCCATGAAGCCAAAAGACGAAAACAAAATCGAGCCGAAGCGTTGTCCGCGGGAAACATCAGCGTGCCAATGGATGACTCTGTATGTTTGTCTGCTTCCTCTTACGGATTTTAATAATTCACATCGTATTCCAGTGATGAGATTACAAATCTTCCTTCTTGGGAATTCCATAGGTTCAACAAGTCCATTTTGGATGCTTATTTACACTGGAAGCAGAGTGGCCGGAAGGGTTTCCACATGGACAAATTTGAAATTCCCGAACTTAGAAGATCCTGGTCCGTTTATACCGCAGATTAATCTTTGTAGGTTGCTTTCCCCCGGACGGCAACCACAAGAGAATGTTTTGCCGAGGTCACTTTCGACGTCATTCCGTTCCCTGGGGAACTCCTCTATGAGCACGTTTACCGAAAGAATACGAGTTAACTATACACCTTGTTTGTCATGTGTTGGAATTAAAATCCCGTGGACTTTTGAGTTTGATTGCGAGGAATATGTTTACGTAAAAATACTCGGAAGGATTACTCAGCTTGGGCTTCGGCAACTTTGGGATTTGGAGAGAAGGATTGTTGGGAGAAAGGTGGTGATTAAGATGACTTATTCTAGGAGAGATATAGAAGTTGAGATAATCGAAATTGGGATGAAGAACAAGGAAGTAAGGCCAGTGATTATTGTAATAGCTGGTTAATTCAGTACTTGGAAATTTGTCAAGTCCAAGAATTTGTTTTGAAGCTTATTCAGTCAGAGTTCCAAGATTTAAGTTCCCTGATGCTTAGTGCAAGAGTCGCTACAGTGAAGATAATAATTTTTCGCTAAATCCGGTGCTAATTATTCTATTTCTGTAAATTCTTTCCACAAGTAGCGAGAGATATTTTGAAGCTACATTTCCTTTAAAATTTCTGTTTACAGAAATATTGCAAAAAAGGAAATTACTAAATCCAGCTTAATCCCAAATCGACTCTACGTCCACCGCTCTTCTCCGTGGTTTCATTCTCAGAAATGCCGTTTTCGGATATCGAGAAACCAGTTTAAGTAAAATTTCGCAGCTTAACATAGATGAAGAGGAGGTTAAAATAATTTTCCTTTAAAATCCTAGCTGTGGGATTACTATGATGAGTAGCTTTTTTGCTTTATAGATTTCGAAAATTAGAGAAAACCCACAGAGGAATTTTTTCTGAAAAATTGTAGCCACATTCGCTATTCGTATCTATTTTCGTGAAGTTTGAACTATCAACACGGAACTCTGACCTCTCCTGAATCAGGGAGGAAGAGCAGGAAAACACCAGTTCTCGTATCACAAGCGTGACCCTTAGACTTTCATTCTGACTGTTTGCTCAGGGAAAGTTTACTCTCGGAAGAAAGGTGTCAAGTCCCCTGTGCTTTGACACCGATTCACCTGGGCCCAGTCGGCATTACCTTTGTTCTGAAAAAAACTGTTTTCGAGGATTTAATCTTGTTTTTTATTTTTTCCAGTCATTTTTATTGTTATTTATAAGTCGGATTCGTCTCAAGGCATGGTTTTTTGTTTATCTTGGACCGATACAATCCTCTAGACAAACTTGGCGGCATGATTTTTTAAAAAGGTCGTCGGATCAAGAATCAAGTACCTGGTTGAGTCACTTTCGAAAGGAGATTTGACCGGCTTTGCCGCAAAACCCAGTACGAAACTGTTTGAAGTCACTCGAGAGGATTGCGGACTTAGGAGATGTTTCTTGTTCTGGAGACCCTGTTGAGTAAGGAAAGAAAGAAATCTGAGAATTGTGTCAGTGGCGGGACTATTGTTTCGGAAGCGCCAAAATGATCAAAAATAGTTTATTTTTAAAATTAGTTTCTTGAACGTTAGAATACTTAATGTTTGCTTTCCTATTTCCAACAAGATTAAATATCCAGACATTTCCTTTTTTATTTCGAATTTTCCGTGTCGTTCATCAACCCCCGGTTTCTGGAAGCTCTTCCACTCGACTGAATCGGAACCAAAGAGTTTATAATTTTCATTTTCATCCTCCTGAACATGAAAAACCACCTTTTTGCCTAAGAAGAAAGATTAATTCTTAAAACAAGAATCCAAAAAATTCACATTAATCTTCTTCCGCAGAAATTTATGTTTAACTTGTGTAAGAAATGATTTGTGAGGAAGGAAATTTTCCCACGGAAAACGATTTCTGTGCTTTGACTTTAATTTTGTATTGACGAATTCAAACTTGGAATCCTCCCTGCTCTTCAGAATACATAAGATATTTTAAGTTCGACAAACTTATGCCATTAATATTAAAACATGTAAGCCTGACCTTCAGAACTCGAGCTCCGCTTTTCAAAAAACTCAAATTGAAAGAATTAGGTGGCTTACTTTCTTTGGATTGATTAAGAACCAGACATTTTCATTTATCCTTCCAATAATTTCAATTAGTCCCTACGCGACCTCAATTACATGGATAATTCCGACTTGTGTGGACAGGATTACCTGGATTCGGATTTATTCATTTCAGTCGATTCGCTTTTGGTTTTCATCTTGTAACTTTTGTCTCTCATTTGAATAGGGAGGAATGTGTTGTCCAGTCAGATGGATGTTATGTGAACTAAAAATTTCGTTATGTTGGTATTTGGTTAGAACACTGTAATTTTGGAAATAGTCTTCAAATAAGGTGAAATATTTGGAGATTAGGGAACGCTCGAAATTGGAATGTTTTTTCGATAAATTGATACCCGGTGTTCGGTCTTCCAAAAGCTAGAACCTGGCTTTCAGATGTTCCTCTCCATCTGTAAATACACTGTTTGCACAGCATCATATCTAAAAGTCCAAATTTGAAATCCCTCCAGTTTGACGAATTCCTGACGAATGTTTATGGATTTCTTTTAAACTTGAATGAAATTGTTACTTTCTTCGGTATTAAAACATAGGAAATTCAGAGTAATTGTGGTTAAAGAATCTGACATGAAAGGACTTTTTGTCGTGTCTCGAGTCGGTTTCAACTTTCACATTCCGTTCCAAAGGTCATTTGGTCCGTTTCTGAAAAAATAGAGATCCATTCACATCTTGTGAAATGTGGTATTTTGTTTTACAGTAGCTTCTGATCGCGAAAACAGTAAATTCACCTGGATTTGGTGGAAAAAGATTATCAAAGTAGATTAAATATTTATTAAACGACAACGACTTCGGATTTGTTTTGTAACACCCTGTACCCTGTGTTTTCAACTTGACTTGTATGGAATCAGATGTAAATTGTACTTTGCTCTTTTCGCAAAAGTAGAATAACGAAGTACAAATGCATATCTGTCGGTGTTCTTTGTGAAGTTATTTTTCGAAATTCATCTATCATTTTCGCTTACTCATTAGTCTGTTCATAATTACACCATTTCGATGTTTGTCGAATTTCAAAATCGATATCTGTTTGTTGTTGAAACTCACGTCAAAATTGGTTCCAAAAATGTGAAAATAGGCCATCTGGGAATCGCTTTCACGAAGCCCTTTAGACTCTTTTATCTTTCACCCGTTGCCTGGTGAGATGTCTTCCTGAAACCAAGATGTAGAGAGGAAATATCCTTTGTTTGGTGGAAAAGAAGAAATTGAAAATTCCTCCCTTTGTAAAGTCATAAATGACACTTTTTACTAGGAGTGTCTAAAGGATTTTCTCCGTGAATTTTTCAGGCTTGACCGTGTTCGAAACACATGTCGTTGGTCGTTAGATTTCACAATTCAAACATTCTTTCTTTAAACTCCTCGTTAAAAAATTATGAGAGAAAACACCAATTTTCCAAAATGATCCTAAAATGTTTGCTTGTTTTTTGTTTGGAAACGATTTTATTTTGGTCGACAATGTTTCCCGAATTAAATTTGCTGGGCGACCCTGTTACATTATCTCTTGTTTACAGTGAACCTTTAACCGAATTTTGCTCATTATCAGTTTGCGAAAAAGCTAATCCCCCGCCTTCTTGGCAGGCGTTAATCTGCGAGCGAGACAGAGCCGCGCGGAAGGCCGCCTGGGAACGGCCCTTGTCTTCATATTTCAAAAAATGCCCTCAGTTATCACTTTCCTTTTCGTATCCGGTTTGGAGGGCATATTTCCTCTCTTCCAAGGTCTATTTTGAAATTGAGCTTGAATTTCTGCTATAATTTAAGCATCCCTTTCCGCCTATCGTTCTGCGTGTAATTATGTGGTCTGGGACTTTCACATCCCAGAAAAAACTCGGAAATTTTAATCTGGAGTTATTCCAGGTGAGCATGAACTGCTTTCCTTCCTGCGAGGTCTCGTTACCGAGAATCGGAAAAACGTATGTTTCCTCAAAACTCGACATTTGCAAGAACCCTGCCATCTTGACGCTGTCAATCACCGTGAGTTTCCAATTTCCTCAGGACAGTAGACATCCCCTGACGTGTTGACTGGACGATCAAGGGGTTAAGAATCAGATTTAACTTTAAGCATCTTTGCCGTTTTAATTTAAAGCAATTTTTGAATGTCGAGATTACATGACACTCAGTAAATGCAAACTATGTATTAGTTCTTGTTTCTATTTCCTCCTGGTGACGAAGAGGAATCTTTACTCTGTCCTGGCTTCCTCTGAATAATTAGTGAATCTCGTGCTTCGAATCCGTGATTGAAACTTTTAGTCCTTACAAAAATTAAGCCACCTTGAAATTAGTCACGAGAAAAGCTGCAATTTGCGGAAAAATCCAAAGTTCATCCCAATGGGGACTTTGAGTCCAAGTTCTCGAAATAATATTTACTTACTGCCAAAATTAGCGCTTTTAGTAAAAAATAGAGCTTGGGAAAGAAGCGAATGTTCCAATTTGAAAGAGATTCAGATCTTAATCCGGGAGAGGCTTGTTCAAGTGCAGAAGAAATTGCGCATTCGAACGGATTTGCACAGCACTTGATCGACCATCTCATCATAATTTCCGTTAAAGAGCAATCATCGGCTCGATCCGGAGTGCAGATACTTTTGTTGAACATGTTAGACTCTTTTTCTGAATAATTAATTTTGGAATTATTTTCCATGAACGTTTCCCGGATTGTTTTCTTCCTTAATAATTAATTTAAGAATTGTTTTCGATTAAATATTTTATTTCGAAATCATTTCTTTAATAATTTATTTCAAAAATTTTAATTGTTGAATTAATTTAAATCCAAAAATGACTCTGATAAGGACGACAGAAAGTGTTATATTCATACTCCGAAACAAAACCAGGAAGTCTAATTTGCACCTTTAAAAATATTCACTCGGGACATCCGAGCGGAAAAGTCTTTAAGCATGTTTCCAAATATTTTGTTTTCGCACTTGTTTCTCCTTTCTTCAAGGGACATCTGGTCCCAGATGGACAAATTGCCCCAATTCAAATCTCGCTGATGAAAGAAACAATTACTGAGCAATTAGTTTCAGAGCGATGGAAAACGATCTGTGAGCAGCTTCGTGGCCGGGAATCAGCAGGAGTACAGGACTATCGGGAACGACTTCTGGCCCCTCCAGCTCCAGGTCAAGTTCAGGAACGCTGTCGAGAACACGGGGTACTACACAGAAGCCTGCATTCAGACCGTGAGAACGGGCAACACGACTTGCTTCATGAACGGATATGTGGATGCTTCTGCGGATTCGGGATGCAATTCTTATCGATCGAGTGGGTTTATAGTAGTCCTGAGATTGGTTCGGAGAACTTTTTGTCTGCTTTGAGCTTGAGGTCGAAGTTCAGAAGTGGGATAAGCTTTCGAAAAATAATTGGAGCAAGAATTCAAAATCCGAAGCGAAAGGAGTCGGGTAACTTGACTTCTGGTCTTGTTGCAATTGGAGTACCTAGTTGAATTCTTTCTTTTCGACTTTATCCTCTTCTCGACCAACACAACAGGTTCTCGAAAAACAATGAATTATTCCAGTGTTTAATTTCCACAATGAATAACATGGAAACTAGAATGCTTTCTTTTGTAGCTTCCCTTGACAAAATTGACTCGATTGTTTTCTCCCTCGATTACTCATTAGGCTTTTCAGATAACAATGGGACCGGATTCCCCATCATTATCCTCTGTGTGATCTTGGCGACTTGTTTGTTGATGATCTCAGTCGCCGTGGTCGCCATGTTCCATCGTCTCTACACTTCTCAGAGAGCCAGTAATTCTAGGAAAAACAGCTTCAGCCAAAGTAAAAATGTGAGTTTTTCCACCAGGTACTTCTGGGTCACATGTCCTGTCATGGGAACTTCGGTCTTTAACTTTTTGGATATCAAATTGCGACACATACTTTTCGAAACAAAACAATAGTTTCCCACACTAATAAGGCTTCATTCACCTGACTGTTTTTGGATAATTGTGTTCTGAAGTCAATTTACATAGAAGCAACACCAGCTCTAGAGGTATCTAGAGAGCTGAAAACAACAAGATAAGCGCTTCGATTTTGTGATTTGTGTCGCGCCTTAGGAGCGAGTCATTTTTCTAAGTGCTGGGAACAGATGAGTTTTCCTGGGAATCGCAATGGAATGAGGGTGTTATGTGTGAAAATTAATCAGGAAATGGAAATAATTTCGAATTCTTCAGACTACAAATGGATATCCATCCTTTTTCGATTCCGGATTTCAAACTACGAAGTTTCCTCACGACGAAAGATTAGCTGTTATAGACGAAGTGGATGAGAAAGATCACGACTCGATATCCATCGCCAGTTCTGGTTTTGGGTCTGGACACCTGAAGTCTGTATCCGAAGACGAATGCACCAGACACACAGGTAAACCTCGATGTGTTGAACGAGTTGCTCAAAATGGGCTTTCAGAACTGTCGACAGACACAAAACAGATGACGTCATGTGTCTCTGAGCACAGAAGGCAGTCGCAGCCTTTGCTCGACCAGAAGCACCTGCAGCTAGAGTCCTTCAAGCCCAGATCGAGTCTTCCGCTGGCAAAGAACCCGACTCACGCCATTGTGTAATTGTTGCCTCTTCCTGGAAAGGAATCACGAATATGGGTAGGGTCGTAGAGACCTTTAACGATATTGACTGCTGTAAATAATGTATTTTCCAATAAATATAGATGAAAAGGTGTTCAGTAAAATCCGCAACAACCTCAATAGCTCGTAATGAACTATTGAACGGGAAATATTTTACAAAATGAGACCAACAAGCAAATTTCGGAATCTTCACATGTTATTCTTCAATGTTGAATGGATTCTCGATTTCCTCGACACCTTCACTGGGACCAACGATGGTGATGGCCGGGCCGCGGGCAACAATCAATCCTAAAGCTCGGGTTTCGCCGGTCTGCCTGAATGGGTCGTCTGGGTCCCGGAGGAACTCGATGCAGTTGTCGAGGACGACGTTGAGGAGTGTGTCGTAGCCTTTCAAAGTACCGCAGACTTCCCGACCGCCCTGGAACTTGACTCTGATTTGCTGGTCGATAAACCGAGAGAGATCAACGACGCTCTCTTTTTTCTTTCTGCTGGATTCGTCCTTGCTCATCTTGGAAAATTACTGAAAAACAAGTATTCATGAGAAGGAAGATTAGGCAAATGAACGAGATTGTAATCTTCACAGGTACAAAGTGTCTTAAAGTTGTCGAGTGAATAGAGAAGTAATTCCGAGAAAATACAACGCAATTTGCTATACAAATAGAAGACAGCAGGAAATTAGGGAACTTCATATATGGAATCTTCCAAAAGGACACATAAGGAGTTCTGAAAGCTTTCAGGGTCTATATGAAACACAAACAGTGGGGACAAACGAAGGAGAATCGTGAATTCAGGAGACAGCAAACGGAATTTCAAAAGCCATGAGCAGACAGACACCCCGGCTATTCCTCGCGGGAGGTTTTGCGCGCGAAGACGTGTCCTTCAAAACCGTGCGTTCAAATGCATTTACCGCATTGCAGATTCTGGATCCCCGCTTCTATCGTCTTTCCAACTCTGTTTTTCTGCAAGAAGTCTGACTAGATACTCATTTCAGGACTAACCATGGAAGAATCGGAAAAAGATGACTTGGTCATCCAAGATAGAGAGTAGGTTTCCGTAACTCGACCATTAATCTGGTCAAATTCTTTCAGTGATCGTAATTACACCGACCGTCTTACACTCATACGAGAGCGGGAGATCATCGACAATAAGTATGGGTACCAGAAATACACAGAAGCGGACCCCGTGAACGCCTGGCTCGTGAACGTCCAACCCGTGAGTGCTCTTTGTGGGTTTCCATATATAAAACTTCCCTTTCAGTCGGAAATCTTCGAACCCACGACCAAATCCATCATAGCAGCTGTGGACTTTTACTTCATTGCTGAAAATAGAAGCAGGTTGAAGATTAGTTACCCTTTCCGTCCCTACCTCTACCTGGTGACGAAGCCTGGATTCGAGTTCCAGGTGGCGGCCTATTTGTCAAAAAGGTACCCTGTTGCTCATGTGGAACACATGGAGAAGGAGAATCTGGATATGAAGAACCATTTGTCCGGAACCAAGGGAAAGTTTTTGTTCGTGAGTTTCCCCAGCACCGTGGAGATGGCTGCTTTCAAGAAGGAAATCTTTCCCCAGATCAGGAAAAATCAGGAAAACATGAAGACAGCCACAGACTACACTGCCATGCTCGCCGAGTAAGTTCCCGTTGGAAGTGCTTGCATTTCAGAGCTTTTTTAGGCACTTGGGAGTGGCGAATGCCCAATCCGATGGCGAGGTGGTGGAGCAGATCATCGATATACGAGAACACGATTTGCCTTATCACATGAGAGTGTGCATTGATGAAAAGATCTTCGTCGCTCTGTGGTATACGATTTCTGGTCGCGATCCGGTTACCCAGAAACCGAGCATCAAGAGGAATCCGGAGTTCATCGTCGCCCCTGACCCTGTTGTTTGTGCCTTCGATATCGAGACGACCAAGCTTCCTCTAAAGTTCCCGGATTCTTCCACCGACCAGATCATGATGATTTCCTACATGATCGATGGTCGGGGCTATCTCATCATTAACCGCGAAATCATCTCCGCCGATGTCGAGGATTTTGAGTACACGCCAAAGCCGGAGTTCAGAGGTGAATTCCGTGTCTTCAACGAAAAAGACGAGAAAGCTCTGTTGAGAAAGTTCTTCGACCACATGCTCCGAGTGAAACCTCAGGTGATGGTGACATACAACGGTGACTTCTTCGATTGGCCGTTTGTGGAAGCAAGAGCAACGATTCACGGACTGAACATGTACAGTGAGATTGGATTTTACAAGGACAATCAGGAAGAATTCAAGCACATCAGCTGTATCCACATGGACGCCTTCCGATGGGTCAAGCGAGATTCCTATTTGCCCGTTGGAAGCCAGAACTTGAAGGCCGCGACGAAGGCAAAGCTCCGATTCGATCCGGTGGAACTAGATCCGGAGTTGATGGTCCCGATGGCGAAGAATCAGCCCCAAACTTTGGCAAGCTACTCAGTCTCTGATGCCGTCTCCACCTATTACCTTTACATGAAGTACGTCCATCCATTCATCTTCGCTCTCTGCACCATTATTCCTCTGGGTCCGGATGATGTAGGTTTATTTTCATTTGGGAGATACAAACACTTATCAAAATTAGATTAGATTACCTTATTCTCGTTTCGTGGGCATTCTATTTCCTTTGTTGTCAGAAGGGTTCAGAGACTTTTTCTTTGGCCGACGGAAGAGGAAAATATAGGGTTCGGGGGAATGAATCAAGTAGTGTCTCCACCCGGGACTCATCTGGATTCCGAGCATTCTCCATTCTTCTTCCTTCAGAAGACGCCCGAGAGGGAGTTTTGTACGGTATTCCGGAGGAGGAATCACATGTCTGAAACAGGAAGAGGGATGAGAATGAAAGGGGATGCTAGAGAATTGC
The DNA here is from genome assembly GCA_009761265.1 of Halicephalobus sp. NKZ332. Classification (NCBI taxonomy): domain Eukaryota; kingdom Metazoa; phylum Nematoda; class Chromadorea; order Rhabditida; family Panagrolaimidae; genus Halicephalobus; species Halicephalobus sp. NKZ332. The sequence continues at coordinate 156,431 of VOSG01000029.1, read as the reverse complement.
CTATACTCATACACGTTGTCGTAATAGATATCGGAATAAGTGAATTCATAGGGATTGATCAGAGGGACAGGGATTTCCTTGGAAGTCTCCAACGATCCTTTGTGTGCAGCAGAGGGATCGACCATCTTCGAGATTTACTTTATTGATGAGTGGAGAAAAGAAGTGGATTTTGTGAATGATTGATTATGCAAATTTCAGGTTCTTCGGAAGGGATCTGGAACCCTCTGTGAAGCGCTTTTGATGGTCGAAGCTTTCCATAAAAGTATCATCTTCCCAAATAAGCAAATGGCAGAAACACATAAGATGACGGCAGATGGACATTTGTTAGTCAGCGAAACATACATCGGAGGTCATGTGGAAGCTCTGGAATCTGGAGTTTTCCGAGCGGACATCCCTTGTAAATTCAGAATGGAAGTAGAAGCGTTGGAGCAATTGAAGGCAGAGGTGAAGGAAACTCTTTCGTATTCACTTAGTCACGAGATGGGAATAAGTCTGGATACTCTAGAGGATCTCGACCAGGTCGTTGAGGAAATCCAGAAGAAGCTAGACGCGTTGATTGAAGAACCGATGAGAACTGAGAATCCGAAGATTTACCACTTGGACGTCGGCGCTATGTACCCGAACATTATTTTGACAAATAGACTTCAGCCTCCATCGGTCATCACAGAGGAAGATTGTCTAGCCTGTGTCTACAATACCCCTGATGCTATCTGCAAAAGAGACATGAACTGGGTCTGGAGAGGAGAGATTGGTGAGTTTCTGTTTTTGATTGCTTAAGTGGTTATTGATATTTAGTTCCTGCAACGAAGGGAGAATATGAGAGAATCGTACAGCAACTAGAGCAGGAAAGGTTTGGCAAACCGCCCAAGCCGTTCCATACTCTCCCCAAAGATCAAAGACTCGCAGTCGAGAAGAAGAGAATTCAGGACTTTTGCAAAAAGTCCTATGGACGTATTCATGAAGCGAGGGTGGAAGAACGGACTTCGACCATTTGTGAACGCGAAAACGGATTCTATGTCAATACTGTGAGAGCGTTCAGAGACAGAAGATACGAATACAAAGCTATGTTGAAGAACGCGAAGGGTGAATTGGATGCCGTCACTGAGGACGATATTGATGGGAAGAAGGCGGGCAAAGCGAAGGTTGTTCTGTACGAATCCCTTCAACTCGCCCATAAGTGTATTCTGAACTCTTTCTATGGATATGTCATGAGGAAGGGCTCGAGATGGTTCAGTATGGAGATGGCTGGTATTGTGTGTCATACTGGAGCGAATATTATCATGGAGGCCAGGAAGTTGGTGGAGAAGATTGGTCGTCCGTTAGAATTGGATACTGATGGTATTTGGTGTTTGTTACCCGATAGTTTCCCAGAAAATTACAAAGTTAAGATGAAGAACGGAAAATCGGTGTCAGTATCTTATCCCGGAGCTATGTTGAATGCGTTGGTGAAGGACAAATTCACAAATAATCAGTACCACAATCTGAAACCAGATGGAACTTACGAAGTGTCGAGTGAAAATTCGATTTTCTTCGAAGTTGATGGACCTTACTTGTCGATGATCCTCCCAGCCAGCAAAGAGGAAGGCAAGAAGTTGAAAAAGAGATATGCGGTGTTCAACTTCGACGGTTCCTTGGCAGAATTAAAAGGTTTCGAGATAAAGAGACGAGGAGAGTTGAACATCATCAAGGAATTCCAGAAAGATGTCTTCTCCGCGTTCTTGGGAGGAAAGACTCTTCAAGAAGCCTATCAGTCAACAGCCAAAGTCGCAGACAACTGGCTAGATATCTTGTTTACGAAGGGAGTGGATTTGAGAGATGAAGAACTCTTTGACCTTATTGCGGAAAATAGATCCATGTCGAAGAAGTTGGAAGAGTATGGAAATCAGAAATCGACATCTATTACAACGGCGAAGAGACTGGCGGAGTTTCTGGGAGCAGATATGGTGAAGAATGCGGGATTGGCTTGCAGATATGTCATTTCTCAGTTGCCAGCATTTGCTCCTGTCGCCGAAAGAGCTATTCCTTTGGCGATTTTCCAGGCTGAGCCTCAAGTTGCGGCTCATTACTTGAGGAAGTGGACTGATAGTGATAAGATTTCTCCTGAGAATATTAATATTAGGGAGTTGATAGACTGGCCATATTACGTGGAACGTCTTGGAGGCTGTATTCAGAAGATCGTGACGATTCCGGCTGCTCTGCAAGGAGTGAATAATCCTGTTCCGAGAGTGCCTCATCCGGATTGGCTGGAAAACATGAAGAAAAAGAAGATTGAGATGGCTTGTCAGCCCAAAATTACAGAAATCTTCAAGAAGAGAGTTGACGGACCGATCACCCCAATCACTACAAGAACTCCTAAATCAAGTCAAGCAAGGAAGAGACCTACACCAGCTGTTTTTGTGGAAGATCTCCCCGATAATCATCTCAATAGTGACGATTTGGTGGAGCTGGATGAGGCTGGTAATGTTGTCAAGAGAGCCAGAACAGAAGACGCTTCAGGGAATATCCAAGTGACTCCGAGCAGGATGAGTGGTTGGTTGATTAGGAAGAAGATTAATCAAACACAAACTCCGCCAACTCAAGTGAGTTCGAGGAAGAAAAATGAGGAAACTCCGATTGAAAAGAAAACATGGAAGAAGGATGGTTTTCATGAATGGTTGAGATTCTTGAAGAGGAAATGGAAGAAGCAGAGGACGGATAGAAAAGCTTTCCTGAAGACAAATGCCAGTTTGATAAATACGTCAATGAATTTTGGAGGAAGGACGAACTTGGAATCAATGTTGGCTTTCAACAGAGATAAGTTGAGTCGTGAAAACTGGCATATTCTTCAGATTGCAGAGACGAAAAGTCCAGGTATCTTTGATGTCTTTGCGTTCGTTGGAGGGATTCTCAAGAAGTTTTCGTTGAATATTCCGAGAGTGTTTTATGTGAACTATTTGAACAAACTGGAGAATCCCGGAGGAAAGCCGGTTCAAAAGGTTTTGCCCAGAATGCAATCCTGCCATTTCTTGTACGAATATACTGCAGATGAATCCAAGTTTAGAGCGGAAATGAAGTGAGTTTTACTTTGACGGCGATTGTAATGGTGTGCTTTAGGAAGTTCAACAGTCAATTATGTGCAGGACATGTCGCTGGAATCTACGAAACTCAGGTTCCGCTGTTGTTCAGAGCTTTTATCCAAATGGGATCTATGGTGAAACTGAAGGAACCGTCGAGTTCTTTGATTTATAATCTGCAATCCTTCGACAGAATCCCAGCATCGGACGCGGAGTATGTGGACTTGACAGAGATAAAGTCAATGTTCTTTTATGAATTTTCTCAGACTCCGAGGACGGTCTTTGCCCTGATTTCTCCGAAAACTTCTCAAGGCTTCTTCTTCATTGTCAACAGAGGCAGAATCGAGTTGAGGAATCTGACGAATATCTACAGTCAACTGTACGAGAGATTTGCCCAAAAAGAGAACATTACTTTACCTCCGAAATCAGACAAGATTCAATTCGAGTCTTTCCAATTGGCATCCTTGAAGGAGGCTAGCAAACAACTCGGAAATTTGATGAAGACAATTAGAACGAATCCGTCGGAACCAACGTTGCTGTGTATTCAGACAAATAGAAGGACTTCTGAATTGCTGGACGTATTCCCCTGTTTGAAGGAGCTTCCGAATGTCAGAGTCGGTGCTTCGGAACCTGTTGGTCTCTTGAACGTTCTCGATTGGGGTGAGATGATGGCAAAGAGAGTGATGCAGCACTTTTTGAATTCTTACACTTATTTACAAGACTCCTGGGCGATCGCACAATATGTGGGGATCCCCGTTGGCAATATTCCTGAAGACGTATCTTCATTGGCCTTGGATGTTTTCTATGCTAGAGCTCTGCAACAAAAAAATCATGTTCTCTGGGCATCAACATCGAGATCTCCCGATTTTGGCGGAAAGGAGTTGCTGGATTACAGATTGATGGTTGATTGGGACAACATTGCGTTTAAACAACATCATGGGAGAATAATCAATGAACAAGTTCTTGAACATGAAAGTTGTATTGCTGACCTTGAGATTGGAGCTGTAGCTGTCACTGCATTGATCCAGAATATTAGAATAGTGGAAGCCGAAGGAACATCAGAAATTGTTGGATATGCGAGCAACAATGCTAATATGACGATTGACAAGCTTGTAACAAATGGAATGAGACCAACAACTTCGATCACTGAGTTTGACGAAGCTGCCTCTGTTTCGAGTGCTCTGAAAATTTTAAGACAAGTGTTCCATGAATTGATCAAAGATATCCATGCCAACGAGAATGTTTTTGCTGATCAACTAGTTGTCCATCTTTATCGATGGATTTCGGATCCTGGTTCTCTACTTTACAATCCAGCAGTCTTTTCGAGTGTGAACATTTTGATGAAGAAGTTGTGTCTGTTGCTGTCTACAGAGGTCAAACGACTTGGAGGAACTGTTATTCATTGTTCGTTTTCTCGGATGCTTTTAACAACAGGAAGGAAAGACACGAATCAGTCGAAAGTCTTTGTGGCTAGTTTGGCAGATGCGCTGTCGAATAATCCAATTTTCGCAGCTCTTCAGATTACTCCGGTTCATTTATGGAACGCTTGTTTATGGTTGGATCCGGTAAGTTTATTGTTTTTCGATATCGATTTAAGTACGTACTTTAGTCAAATTTTTGTTCCGTTGGTTTCCACGAAGAAGAGAAAGAAAACGAAGTTTTGATTGATGAAAGAGTAGAATCGCATTTTGCAATGGTGGAAGAACTTCCGAAAAGATGTAGAGAAGCATTCCGTCAAGTGATCACTGGTTTCTTCATGCTGGTGGCGCGAGAAGCTCGTAATGGACTGTCAGAAGAGGAAATGACAGAATTCAAAACAAGGTTGCTGTCGACGGAACTTGGACCACGGCTCTTCCAGATCGTAGAAAGACTAACGAGGATTCGAGAAGCTCTGAATGAGGAATACAGGAACAACAGACCGTCAGATGCAGATGAATTGGATAGAGAGTTTGATGTTCCGTTAGAATTTGTCAAAGCTATATCGAAAGCATTGAGTTTGGACAAGAATTTGATTGATGCTGTAGAGAACTTGAGATCTCAGTTGATCCAACTTTTGAGAACCAGTTCTACGAAAACTATGCTCGAATGGCACGCTCCAAGTGCAGTCTGTGTCTTAGAGAACATCTTCTGCCCTAAGTGTAATCAATGTATTAACTTGGATCTCTCTCTTCCAAGCGGTAAGGTTTTTGTTTGCTGGGAAATGATGATATGGAGTTTTCAGATGATGGATTATTCCATTGTTCTAGTTGTAAGGCAGAGATTTCGAATGACACGGTGGATGAGCTGTTGGTGAAGCGACTGGACAAGGTTATGACTTCCTTCATTGTCCAAGACTTGAAGTGCAAAAAGTGTGGTCAGCAAGCAACGAAGTACTTGGCTAAGTATTGTGAATGCAGCAACCCCTTTGAGATGACTATACCGATAGAGGAGTTCACCCATATCCTCAAGGTTATCTACAGAATCGCCCAAGATCATCAGCTGCAATTCACTGAGATTGTTGCAAAAAAGAGGATCCAGGCTTATGAAACTGTTACTTGTTAATTTGTGGTCATGTTTCAGTATGTTAGTTTCGCTTTGTGAAATCAGTAAAGTCATGAAATGTAAGTGTTCCTGGGAATTACGGCAACAACAGTGAACGGATTGTAGTTAAATAAGGAATAGTGATGTAAGTACCGAGAATGTAGCAAGAATCTGTTGTCGATTTGAGAAATAAGCCAAGGGAAGTAATAGGCTCTAGATACAAGGTAGTCTTTCTCTTAAGCTTATTTCGTTAATGCTCTCGTTAGTTGCACTAATTCAGATGTAGACAGCTCGTCACTCGCGAAGGCACGATTGAAGTCCGAGAGAACGGTTGATAGCGAAGTGACCGAGGAGACGGAACTGATAAAAATCAAGAGAACATCTCGGGGAAAGTCCAGACGTTTTATCGAGCAGTCAGTGAAAGTGTAACAGAGAGAAACTTGGATGGAACCGAGGATGTGAAATTGTACCTGCATAGGACGAAGGCTTATCTGCACATATAACCTTACAAGGTGCAAGTCGCTAAATTAATTCCCCATAAAAGCATTTAGAAATATATCTAAGTCAATATGGATATATTAAAACATAAAGAAAGACAAGTTAGAACGAGATCTTTATTGATAAAGTTCTTTGGGAAGTGGTCGCTTGCTCTTTCAAGTTGCGTCTTTTTTTCTTGCAACATGCGCAGTTCTCGTTTCTTCTGAACACGAGATATTTTATTATTCACGTAGCTGAAATTCGATTACTAGTTCTTTTCCTTTTTCAATTATGACTTTTAACGAGAAGGAGTTGATGGGCCGTGTTGTCCATGAAATTGTTGCGGAACTCATTGAAGCTCAGAAGATCAGGAAGGATGTGAATCTGAATCGATTGAAATGCTCGGTTTCTCAGAAATATGGACTCAAAGCTCAGCCCAAGCTCGTGGACATCATTGCGGCAGTCCCACAAGATTACAAGGTCGGTTGCTTGTAAAATCGATATATAAAGTGAGCTGTTAACTTGCAGGATCTGCTTCTCCCGAAGTTGAAGGCGAAACCGGTTCGAACAGCTTCTGGAATCGCTGTTGTCGCCGTTATGAGTATGCCCCACAGATGTCCACACATCAACTACACCGGTAATATTTGTATTTACTGTCCTGGAGGCCCAGATAGCGATTTCGAGTACTCTACCCAAAGTTACACCGGATACGAACCCACGAGCATGCGAGCAATTCGAGCTAGGTACGATCCATGGCTCCAGGCGAAATCCAGAATAAAGCAGCTCAAAGATCTTGGTCATTCTATTGATAAGGTTGAATTCATCGTCATGGGAGGAACTTTCATGTCGTTGCCCAAGGATTATCGCGAATACTTTATCCGAGGGCTTCATGATGCTTTGATTGGATACAGAAGCGTCGGACTCAAAGACTGCATCAATAACGCCGAGACAAGTGCGGTTAAGTGCATTGGAATCACCATCGAGACAAGACCGGATTACTGTCTGCCAAGACATCTGGATGACATGCTTAGTTATGGATGCACAAGACTTGAGATCGGAGTCCAATCCACTTATGAGGATGTTGCTCGAGATACGAATCGTGGACACACCGTTGAAGCCGTTTGTGAGTGCTTCCACATGAGCAAGGACACGGGATACAAAGTTGTAATTCACATGATGCCGGATCTTCCCAATGTCGGAATTGAAAGGGACATTGAACAGGTTTCTATTTATCCAATTGGCTTTATCATTTCCCTGAATTTCAGTTCATTGAGCTTTTCGAAAACCCGAAATTCCGACCAGATGGATTGAAAATCTATCCAACGTTGGTTATTCGTGGCACTGGTCTTTATGAGTTGTGGCAGACTGGCAGATACAAGAGTTATCCTCCGCAGGTCCTCGTTGATCTCGTGGCTCATATTCTCTCGTTGATCCCACCATGGACACGAGTCTACCGTGTTCAACGAGATATCCCTATGCCTTTGGTCACTTCTGGAGTCGAATATGGTAATCTGAGAGAGCATGCTCTTGCCAGGATGAAGCAGCTTGGAGTTGCGTGCAGAGATGTTCGTACCCGAGAAGTTGGCATTCAAGAAATCCATGAAAAAGTCAAGCCCGATCAGGTAGAACTTATTAGAAGGGACTACTATGCGAATGACGGCTGGGAGACGTTTATTTCGTATGAGGACCCTGAACAAGATATTCTCATTGGTCTGCTGCGACTTCGAAAGTGTACTGACATGGTTCATCGACCAGAGCTCAAGGTTTGTTTTTGATCGTTTTTGCATCAATGATTATCGTCAATGCGCATTTAGAATGGAGTTTCAATTGTTCGGGAGTTGCACGTATATGGAACAGCAATTCCTGTTTCTGCGAAAGATCCTACGAAGTTCCAACATCAGGGTTTTGGTCAGTTGCTGATGGAGGAAGCTGAGCGAATTGCCAGAGAGGAACATGGCTCCTACAAGATTGCGGTCATCTCGGGAGTCGGAACAAGGCAATATTACGGAAAACTCGGTTACAAGTTGGACGGTCCCTATATGAGCAAACTGTTGAGTTGTTGAATTTGAATTTTGTGGATTATTGTTGGTTTTTAATAGTTTATTGATTTATTGGAAAGGTTTAGAGACTTCGAAAAACGCGTTCTCTTCGCGTGAATATCTTGTACATATTTGTTTTAATTCGAAAAAGATGTTTTCACGGTTTTGTTTTTTTGGTTCATGTACGCTTTTTGGTCGAAGATACTTTCGACAGAGAATTTATTTTTCGCAAAGCTATTAGTCTCCTAAGCAACGAACGATGAGCCCTGGTACTTTGAAATTTTAAAATGTAGTTTCGGGAGGAGACTAGATAGTCGGAATCGTAATGTCTGTTTTTTGGAAATGAGTATATGACGTGATTTCGATTTGCTGAAGTTTAGTTTTCTAGATATGCCAACATCGAATTCAGCAAGGTTGATGCCAATGAACCAGCAGCGAATAGGAAGTGGAGCTCCTTTTGAATGTTCTCATCAGCTTGATCCCAATGCCTTACTTGCCCTGAAACATGACGACGACGAAGACAGGTGTTTCTCAGAGAATAATAGAAAAGATGGAGGGACACTTCTCGCTAGACAGAAACAACGACAAGAGCAGCAGAAGAAATTCAAACCTGGGGAGCCTTGTGTAGTATGTGGAGACGGAGCCAGTGGAATTCACTACAACGCTTGTGTTTGTAATGGATGTAAGACGTTTTTCAGAAGAGTTATTATTGAAAATAGAACTTATTCTTGCAAAAGGAATGGGAATTGTCCGATTGACAAGGATATGAGGTGCAGCTGTCGTCATTGTCGATTCAAGAAGTGCCTCAAAGTGGGAATGGACTGTACTGAACTGAATGTTGAGAGAAGACGGAAGAGAAAGGCAGTGGATTCTCTTCAACCAGAAATTCACCTAGACAATATAAAGGATCCGTTGATTAAGTCCTTGATTGAGAAAGAGAGGAAGTTTGTCAAGCTCCTGACATCGACGATGACTCCGATTCATTTGACTTTGAAGGAGGCTCTAGAAGGTTCCTCAATCTTCAATCAACCTTTCGATCACTACGAAAAAAGCCAGATTTCTCCAAATGACTGCTATAATTTTAGTTACTGGAGAAGCAAGATACTTTCCACAGTGATTGAATGGAGTAAGTCGTTTGATGAATTCCTGAGTCTGTCCTTAGGTGACAAAGAAGCTTTGACTGTTCATACCAGTTTTTCCAACTTGGTGCTCTCGGAAGCTTTTCATACCCCGGAAAGATATCAGGATAGGATTGTTTTCCCTGATGGTCTTTCAGGGTTCAGGAATTTGAGTGCTAATATTTTAAAGGAACGAAGCGGATTGATTCCTACTGTAGTTGCTGTAATCAATAATATCTTAGTCCCAATTAGGAAAATGAGAATGACAGAGGTGGAGTACACTCTCTTGCAGGCTATAATCCTTTTTGACCCAGGTTGGTTTGTGTTGAAGTTATTTTGTTTTTCATTCTCATTTTTAGAATGTCTGTCTTTATCCACAGAAGGACAGGAGATTGTAAATACAAAGAGAACAGCTCTACTTTCTAGTCTTCGAAAGCATTTAGATTCATCAATGAGTAAAGTTGAGAGCGCCTACAGATTCGCGAGTATTCTGTTAAGAGTTTCACAATGCCACGTGAGTTTTATTTGTTTTGTTTCAGTTCAATAATGAGAGGAATTCAGAAAGTAGCGGCATTCAAAAGAGAAACGCTATGTACTATAGAGACATTCAACTTAATGAACCCACATCCTCTGACCATGGAAATATCGAGAAAGTATCCAGAAGTTTCTTTCTTTTAGTGAGCGATAGCTCCTCAAATTCAGTTTCAATGATCTCAGTGAAAGAAGAATTTTACAAAAAAGATGTATTATAAAGATTTTAATTTAAAGAGGATAAATAAATGATCCGATTACTTACCCCTTCTCCTGAAAAGGCAGGATCTAGCTCCCTTCTACAGTACTGATGGAGCAAGTTCCGGGAAAAATTATGTTACAGTATCCTTTGGCTAACTTGGAGATATTTTTCCTGTATTGTTTAACGAACAGCAAGGCAGAACAGGCGTTTAATGTGGGGTAATAGGCGAAGATGAACCCGGCGAAGAAGGAGTACTCGGGGTTCATTTCAATGGGGGACATGACGTTGACTATCAGGAAACTCATAGGTACTGTGAAAGTCAGGAGAGGGAAGATGGCTTGAGCAATGAGAGTCTTCGTTATTTGGTTCTGGATTTCTTTGATTCGACTATTGGAGTTAAAGTTGAAGAGCTTGAGGTATTTATATATCTTCCAGCTGCACCAGACCTCGACGAGGTAAGATCCGAAAGTGAAGGCCGCAGCGTAGCCGATCACAATGAGGGTGTAGGGATCTCCCTGAAAGATTATCAGTTTGGAATTCTGATTAATGATCGCTGGTTATTTTAGGGAATGACGAAAAAGCTGTAGAATTTTAGAAATGTCATCAAAATATTGAATTTTTGTAAATTCCATCAAGTAAGCTTATTAGAGATTAATTCTGGAGGGATTACTCACGGGATCAGCCAAAAGTACAGCATCCACTTTCCCATTACCATTTGCTAGCATATCTTGTAACTCCTCCGCTATTCCTAGTCTCTCCTTTGGTCGTAGATACAAATAGAAAAGAGACAAAATCATATATCCGATTCCTAAAACACCCAGTCCGAATAAATAACAAAGCTGCTTTAATAAAGAAAACGGCTTATTCAAGCACAATACGGTATATCTGTAGTAGAAGCTAATGGCTGTCGTACATGGTGAACAAAATAACATGAAGGTGTAGAAGTCGGCTAGGAGGAATTTGAAGTCCAAGGGGATTTCGATCGGAATATTTACCAGATAAAATCCGGTTCTTCTCCAGATGATGACGATCTAAAACAAGATAAGATTAATAGCTTTGTAGTGTTTTTATGTTATTCGTCTATGTGCAATTATGGAAATAGCATTTGTTTATAATTGTATAATTAGGGAAGAACTTTACTTTTCTACAAATTAAGCAATGTACCAAGTGTCTTCTGATTCATCAAGAAAGGATTAGAAAAGGTTTAGAGAAAAAAGCTTAGTCCTTATTCAATTATTCATCTAAGCATTTTTAACTAACGAATCAAACATCAACCAGAAGATTTGGGAATGTTAACCACCCTAATAAATCGTCGAATTTACGTTCAAACGACAAATTTAATTAACTTAATACTCTCAGAAACAACAAATATCTCAAGTCCTCAAATACCATCATCGAGATGAGTATCGAAACAATTCTCGGTTCGACACATTCCTTACCGGCTTAGCGACGAAGACAATGGCCAAAAAAACCAGATCTACGAAGGTACTTTGGAGCAGAATCCGACTATACTTCTTCAACTCCACATTGTTGGCTTTTCTGATAGAGTAAATTAACAGTAGATTTAACAGCAATCCCAGAGCACAAGCAACGTCTTCACTGATGCCGTGGATTGTCCTCAGTACAGTCATTGGGGGGAAGAAAAATAGGGATGATACTTGACACAACTCAAGTTCGCTTGCTACACCTTTCCGTAGACACTTCCTACATCCGGCTTAAGTAGGATCTAGTCATTCAAGCAGAAGGAAAAGGGAACTTGACTCGTCCGTTATAAGCCGTGGAATTTGTTTTCAGACATCTAAAAAATGACTAAATTGGCTTTACAATACAATAATTGTTCTAAAATTGTCTTTCGAAGTTGGTTTCAACGTTGTGTATTTTAGTCTTGACGATATTCCTCATCCCGTATCATAGAATCAGCATTTTGAGTTAAAGCTGTTTAAATGGCTGTGGTGAACTACATAAAATTTTGAAATAGGTGATAAGCATCGAACAAAGTTCAGAGCAATATTATATTTCAGATAGGAGATTAAAGACCAAAGTTCTTCAAAATCTCTTTAGTCGGTTTCTAGGATAATTTAAAGTGTAAATAACTATACAACATTAATTAACTTTATGGATCCGCTCGAACACGAGCGATTAGTAGCTGTTGTCAGTCTTTCTTCAAGGGCAAACGGGGACGAACATACTCGGCTCCCGACTGTTTTGATTTTCTTCCTTGCACGTGAGAAAACTTTTTCGATCTTATTCCCCCATGGAAGATATTGAGTTTATTAATGATGCTGGATTTGATCGGTGGAAGGATATCGTGCAGTTGGTAAGTTTGCTGAAAAAACAGGAGATTGAAAACTACTATGAGGAAATTTTACAGATTGAAAAATCCGAACGTTGGGCCTTGTCCGAAAACGATTTTCATTGGTGGAAGACTGGATTCGGTCCTTCTAATTTAAACCTGCTCGTCGCTGTGGACAAGAGAACCAATCAAACTGTCGGTTGTGTTGTGTCTGCTTACTATGAACCCACGGATGGATCGGAGCCCCTGATGACTATAGGAGCATTCTTTGTTCACCCCAGTTATCGAGGGACCGGAATAGGTTTAGCGTTGTTCAACAAAGTCATCGATGATCCCCGATTCAAAGACATCAACTGGGGATTGGATGGTGCTTCTTCAATGACTAAAAAATATGCTTCGAAATACGGATACGACAAATACATGGATTGGAAGACTAGTTATTTCAAAATCTCGGTCGAAGACGTAGAACCAAGTAGACTTGACAAAAGTAAGGAAATCACAATCGTTGGTGTAAATGATGTAGAAATAGGGAAAATTCTCGAGTACGATTTCAATATTCAAGGAAAAAGAGTAAGAAGAGACAAGGTACTAAAGTCTCTTCTTCGAGGAAGCGACTGTTTCAGCAGAGTAGCCCTTAACAAAGATGGAGAGGTTGTTGGATACGGAAACATTAGAAAGGGCTTGGGTAGACAGCTTTCGACATGTCCTATTTATGCAGAAACCCCGGAAATCGCCAGCACACTACTGAGGGAAATCTTAGAATCCATTCCTAATCTGAAATCAGACTACACATATTTATGGTTATTGCCAGCAGATACGAACAAAGCAGCTACCGAATTGATTCAGAAACTATCGGGGGGAAAGGCTGTTGATTGTGGAGTATCTTATGGACAGTTTACGAAGAGCGTCATTCAAGTGAGTTTAATCGTCGACTCACATCCAAAAAATTAAATTTCAGACAGATGGCAGTAAAATCTTCTCCGCAACAGTTTACGCTATGAGCCTTGCTTAAACTTAGTGAAATATATGTGGGCTGGAATAATAAAGTTTATCAATCTGGAAAGACTGATACCTCGCACATCGAAAATATGAAATATTGATCAATAATCGATGAGAAGTTGCGTAAACATCGACAGTCATGGTATGATACAAGATAGTAAAATGAAACATTAGATGGAACCTGTGAACACGGTAGTCTGGAAAACAAAGGTCAAAGGTCGGCCGCTTCACGGCGGTTAAGCCGAAGCCAAACACGGCAAAACTGGTCACTTGACTGACCTACATCTAAAAGCGTTCGAGAATCTTCCACTGATAAGGATCGTAAACAAGATCATTCGGCCTGTGTCTCATGCTCCAAATCGGCTGCTTATGTTTTCAGCGAAGAAAAATTAGCTTTCATCGAGGAAAAAACAAGAAAATGAAAGTCCTATAAGTGCGCGTGGCATTGACAGGTAATCCAAAGAGGTGCACTTTGAGAACCGTCAAATCTGGCACAGGCACGAATAAGCCAGTTTTGTCACTACTGTTTCGGGCGCGTCGATGAATGCTCTCCATCAATTTCACAACGAGAAACTTTTTTGATCTTCACCCTTTTTGGCGCGTTTTTTCCTCCTTTTTGCTGCTTTTTGGGTTAATTTGGGTGATTAGTCCCAGACGATAAGGATACCCCACGATTCGATTGTTCTCTGATAAGTTATGGTCGTTTTTTTAAAGAGTTCTTTTCAGGAGGATCCATCCCCTACTAACATTCCTACTAACGACTAACCCTACTCGCGAGTTGTCTGGGGCCGTTGAATGGACGAATCGACTAGTCGAGCGAGTTCATCGCTCGTTCAAGATTCGAATAATTCCGTCGTCTTCGATGGACTCGATGCTTTCTGCGGAGAGCAATTTTGGGTAAGTTTCCATATATCGACTACCCACTCGGACCGTCGTTTCTTTCAGACATCAGACATATTTAAAAACGAAACTGTTCCCCTTTTTTCTCAATGCTTTCAACATACCGTCCTGGTGTGGGTGCCCGTATTATTCCTATTTTGCTTGTCTCCGATACTAATATTCCAAATCACGTTGGAGCGAGCATCCCCACTACCATGGACAAGGTTACTAATAGCTAAACTGGTGAGTTTCGGTCTTTCACGCGGCTCCTCTTGAACTGCCCACTTCCAGGTTTTAACTTTAACCCTATTGGTTGACAGTTTCGCCTTGTTTCTACTGGCTATTTACGAAGCGATCACGACCGATATCACGAACACTGTGGATTTTATCTACCCTTTGCTGCTCACTTGCGGAATGATCCTGATGGCTGTCTTCATCACGGCATGTCAGCGCTTCGGGAAAGTGACAAGTGGCGGAATGTTCTTGACTTGGGTTCTGTTTGCAGTGTGTGGACTGCCTGAACTTTACTGGTGGATCGCAAATGGCACTCATCCAACTGTAAGTCTTTTGCCTGATTTGGGTAGTATCAATCTTCTGTTTCCAGAAATTGCCGAACTCAGACGCCCCCCGATATATCGCCTACTTGGTCTGGTACCCAATTTGCCTCGTCCAGGTTTTCCTCTTCTCGTTCGCCGACTCCCCTGGTCCGGATGCTTACAAGAGGATGGACATTGCGGACAACGAGTCTCCGGAGAAGAAGTCTTCCTTCATCAACCGTCAAACAATGTGGTGGTTCAATAGCATCTGTGCTCTCGGTGTGAGGAAACCGCTAGAAGTCTCTGATTTGTACTGTCTGAATCCCGCAGACTCGTCTGCTGTTTTGGTTCCTCGTTGGACCGAACTTTGGGATTCGGCAGTGAAGAAGTTCATGAAGAAACAAAAAGATGTGGAGCAGGAGTGTCGGTCTCGTGCCAACACTGGTTCAAGAAGAGCGTCACTATCTAATGGAGATGCTAATGGATCGACTCCACTCTTGAGTGCCAATATCGATAGTCTTGGATTGGTTTGTTTCATTTTCTCGGTTTCTCCGTAATTTGCTGTTGCAGGAAGGAGATTACGGATCTGTTATTAAGACAGGTGCTTGTTTCCCCAAGATTTCTCCACCTTCAATCATGCTTCGACTGTTCTTGCTATTCAAATGGGATATTATCTCGGCAATGCTCGTCAAGTGCGTGTCTGACCTTCTTCAATTTGCGAATCCCCTTCTGTTGAAGCAGCTTATTAAGTTTACTGAGGACGTCAGCTCTCCACTCTGGTTGGGTGTTTTCTTGTCAGTGTGCATGTTTGTTGCTTCGGAGCTCTCTTCTTTGCTCTTGAATCACTACTACTACCTGATGTACCGTGTAGGTACTCGAGTCCAGACTTGTCTGACTGCTGCTGTTTACAAGAAGACGTTGAGATTGTCTAACTCTGCGAGAAGAAAGAAGACTGTTGGTGAGATCGTTAATCTGATGGCTATCGACATTGATCGATTCCAACAAATCACGCCACAAACTCAGCAGTATTGGTCGACTCCGATGCAGATTGGTTTAGCACTCTTCCTTCTGTGGCAGCAGATTGGTGTTTCTGTTGTCAGCGGCTTGCTTGTTATGCTGCTTCTCCTGCCTATTAACTTCGTTATTACAATGCGAATCCGGAAGTATCAGATCAACCAGATGAAGATTAAAGATGAACGAACAAAGATGGTCAATGAAGTTCTTAACGGAATCAAGGTGATCAAGCTCTATGCTTGGGAACCTCCTATGGAACAGGTGATCACAAAACTGAGAAACAAGGAATTGGCATTGATCAAGAAGGCTGCTTTCCTAAGAACTTTCAGTGACATGCTGAACTGTGCTTCTCCGTTTTTGGTTGCTCTCTCTACTTTCACGACTTTCATTATCGTTGATCCGGCTAACGTTTTGACGCCCGAGATTGCTTTTGTATCCCTTACTCTCTTTAATCAGCTGAGAACGCCTATGAGTACTGTGGCTGAGCTGATTTCTCAGACTGTGCAGGTGATTGTCAGTAATCGACGACTTCAGAGTTTTTTGACTGCTGATGAACTTGATGATTATGTGGAAAAAAAACCAGTTGATGAAAGTAAGTTTTATTTTCCTTACTTGAAATGAGTTTGCCAGAACTTGTAGGTGACGACGACATAGTTAACGTGCAGGATGCATCGATAGCCTGGGATCGTGGTGCTGTTACTCCATCTCTCCATAATCTGAACGTGAACATTTCCAAAGGACAATTAATTGCTGTTGTCGGCAAAGTTGGATCTGGAAAGAGCTCTCTGCTGATGTCCTTATTGGGAGAAATGGAACGGATTCGAGGGCGAATTGGGGTTCATGGAACAGTCGCTTACGTTCCTCAACAGCCATGGATGCAGAATCAAACTGTTCGTCAGAATATTATCTTCGGAAAGCGCTTTGATGAGTACTTTTACTCTCGAGTGATGGATGCTTGTGCTCTCTACCCAGATATGTCCATTTTACCGATGGGAGATTTGACAGAGATTGGAGAGAAAGGAATCAACTTGTCAGGTGGTCAAAAGGCTCGAATTTCTCTTGCGCGATCTGTGTATCAGAACCATGATGTGTATTTGCTAGATGACCCTCTTTCTGCTGTTGATAGCCATGTTGGAGCCCAGTTGTTCCTGAATGTTCTTGGTCCTGAAGGAATGCTTCGGAACAAGACTCGTATTCTCGTGACTCATGAACTGAGCTATTTGAAATATACTGACTTGATTCTAGTAATGCAGGACGGAAAGATTATCAATGAAGGCAGCTATGCCGAGATGACTAAAACTGGTGCTTTCACCCAATTACTCGAGGAATGTAAAACCGAACAAGAAGATGCTGCGTTATTACGTACCCAGGAAGAACAAGACGAAGAAGATGTCTATTCTTCCGATGATAGCGATGAGACATTTGTCGATGACACCAGCTATCCTGAGAATGTAAGTGCTTTGGTTTTGCAGGTCGATTAACTGAATGTTTTTAGCTGTTGGGAACGAGTCATATGTCTACAGTTTCGGGCATTGTCTCAAGAAGAAAGTACTCAATGTCGACGAAGTTCAAGAGAAGAAGACATTCAACAGCTGCTTCGGTTGTTTCTACTGACATTCAGCACCGTCAATTGACCGGCATTGAGCGTGTCGAAACTGGTCGTGTCAAGCCTATTGTTTATTTGCGATACTTCAAGGCAATGGGATTTGTTCTTTCTCTGCTCTTCGTTATTGGTATGACCACGTCAACTGCTGCTTCGATGTTGAGGAACCTCTGGTTGACGGATTGGTCGAATGATAACACTGCCAGTGCTGCGAAGAATTCAACAAAGAACCCGATGGCCGTTTCGACTCGTCTTGCAGTGTACGCTGGAGTTGGGTTTTCGGAGGTTATCTTGATGTTCTGTGGAATGTTGTCTCTACTCTTTGGTGGTGTCTCAGCTTCGAAGAACCTCCATGCTCCCTTACTGAGAGCTATCTTCCGTGCTCCAATGAAGTTCTTCGACACTACTCCATTTGGAAGAATCCTCAATAGAATTGGCAAAGACATCGAAACTGTTGATGTCCTTCTGCCATATAATGTTCAGTTCTTTGCACAGTGCATTCTTCAAGTTTTATCGACATTGATAATTATTGTGATTTCGACTCCAATTTTCGGTGTTGTCATTTTGCCACTTGCTATTTTGTACCTGATTGTATTGGTGAGTTTTGTGTAGGTAGTTGTGCGTGCAACTTGTTTTTCAGAAGTACTACATTGCCACTTCTCGTCAACTGAAGCGATTGGAATCGATTACTCGCTCGCCAATTTATTCCCACTTGAGTGAATCTATCCATGGATCGGCTACTATTCGAGCTTATAACTTGGTTCCGAAGTTCTGTCGGACTTCTGAACACAAGGTTGATACTCATGTTCAATGCCGGTACTTGAATTACGTTGCGAACCGTTGGTTATCAGTCAGACTTGAGTTCATCGGCAACTGTGTTGTTTTGTTCGCCGCTCTCTTTGCTGCCTTGACCAAAGCCACGACTTCTGCCGGTGTCATTGGTCTTTCTGTCTCCTATTCTTTGAATGTGAGTGATATTGGTTAATTGGAATGGTTTTATTGGTAATTTTTAGATCACTTTTGTTCTTAACTTTGCTGTCCGTCAGATCTCCAAGTTGGAGACGAATATCGTTTCTGTCGAGAGAGTTAAGGAATATTCCGAAACACCAACTGAGGCTGAATGGCGAGTTCCTGGAAAAGAGCCTCCATCTGGATGGCCTAGCGATGGACGCATCAGCTTGGTTAACTATTCGACTAGATATCGTCCTGGATTAGACCTGGTGCTGAAGAACATCAATGCCGATATCGGCGCTCATGAGCGAATTGGCATTGTTGGTCGTACCGGTGCCGGAAAGAGTTCCATTACTCTTACTCTTTTCCGGATGATTGAAGCAGCCGAAGGAAAGATCATGATTGATGGAATCAATATTGGTGAACTTGGACTTCACGATTTGAGGTCTAACATAACTATCATCCCTCAAGATCCAGTGCTTTTCTCTGGATCATTGCGCTTCAACTTGGATCCCTTCTTAAGGCATTCTGATGACGAAATCTGGAGAGCTCTGGAGTATGCCAACTTGAAAGAATTTGCTCAATCATTACCAACTAAATTAGATCACGAGATTACCGAAGGTGGAGATAACATCAGTGTCGGACAGCGGCAACTTGTCTGTTTGGCCAGGGCTCTGTTACGTAAGAGCAAAGTGTTAGTTCTCGACGAGGCTACTGCTGCTGTGGATATGAATACCGATGCTCTGATTCAGAAGACTATCAGAGACGAATTCAAGGATTCGACGGTATTGACGATCGCTCACAGACTCCACACAATCATGGACTATGACCGAATTATTGTTTTGGATGCTGGAAAAGTGAAAGAATTTGATACACCGGATAACTTAATGGCGAACAAGAGGTCTATATTCTACTCAATGGTAAGGCAATCGACAAAGAACGGCTCTCCTCATGGATCTTCTGCTTCATGAGACTGGAATGAAGACGGTGCTGGTAGTGCTGGGAAGCCGGGTATACGAGAGACTAATAGGTTAACATTAGTAATTATTTTGTTTTACACGGGATCCGGATCCTCTTGATTTTGAGCTTTTGAGCTTATAGCTGAAGTATTTCTTGTATCATGTGTAATATTGTTGATTAATAAAAAGTTAACTAAAGTTAGGGAAAAAGACAGGAGTGCTATTGGCTCGCATCAGGAAATTCTTGACTCTAATATCACTCTGGTTACCACAAAGTTTCGTCAGCGACTTGAGTTGAACATTGTGATTATTATTCAAGGATAAAGTACGTGGTTTATTGTTAGTGAAAAACATCTGTCGGTTATATGATCCTTCATTCTTTACATCTGAAATATGATCAAAAGATTCTTTAATCTGATCATATCATGTCGGATAAAGCTTGTTATTATTAGATAAAAATAGCAACTGGGGACTGGGTCACAAGAGAATAAGGGGTTGATTAACAGTGTCCTACGATATCCTCCGGAAATCGAGAGTGAATTCTACACCAAGAGGTTGGTCTTTATCTTCTTTCTTTGAAGCTGTTTCATATCTCGGGAACACTATTCCTCTCGGGATCAGTTGTTTAGACACTCCTTTGAACTCGGACTTTCGCCTTCACCTAAAAATAATTCTGTTTAAAAAAACTATTATTTCTTCGATCATTGTTTATTCCATCAAGTGTGAAAAAATGTAAAAAATGTGACAGCTTTGAAAAATAGTTGGAATACCTCTTGATGGATACGTTGAGGACAGCTGTCTCAACTAATATTTGATAAGTAATCCGTCAAGTTGCCATGGCAGTTGTTCCTCCGCGCGAAGTCGCAGATTTGTCCGAACAAGCGGAAACAAGGGAGAACGCGCGGGTGCTAATTCGTGTTGAGAACAGGAAAAATGATGGATTATCTCTCACTCCAGAAACAGTTGTTCCTCAATTTTTAGAGACCCCAAGGGCGGGTCCACAAAGGTCGCTGGCAATTGCATTTCAGAACAAAAGTTAGTTTACCATTTTTTAAAATTTATGGCCAAAATGGCGTATAACTCCGAATCCAGATGTGTGTGTTGGACAGGAATCATCTGCTTTATTTTGCTTGCAGCCGGAATGTTTTATTATTTCTTTGTCCAAGAACCTACATTGCCGAAAAAGAAGATTGATGTCATTCGTGATGAGACGAGTCCTCCGAGCTCCGGGGTCCTGACGCTGAAGGAGGCAGAAAGACACGTCAGGAAGTTAGTGGAGGGATCCAATAACCATCCGAACTCTACTTGGAAAGCAGAGTTGAATCCCTGGGCAGTGGGGTTGACTACATTAGATCAGCAGGTGTTTGTCATCTCCAACGATTCCATCGATGAGGAGTTGTTGAAAGCGCTGCAGGAAATGAACGAAGTCATCAAAGGAGATGTGAGTAGTGGGAAACTGGTTGGATGAGAAATGTCGATAATTCATATTAGTTGGTAACTTCCAAAAACAGTTTCGGTGCAATCTTGGATAGTCTAGGAAATTATTGACTTCCTTGACACTTTAAAGCCTTTCATTGGAACTGTCAAAGTCGAAATCTAAAAGTCCTTTAAAGATAGTGTCTAGAAAATCACAACATAAAAGTGCTCTAGACATTTTTGTTTAAACTCTCAGATCAGCGATCAAGGAAGTTTCCATGGAGGAATTTGATAGTAATTCATTTCCAACAACTGTTGTTGGATCAGTTGGCGATAAATTTCATTCTTCCAATGATTTCACTCAGCTAAAAATCCTAAATTATGTTTTCAGATATTTTAACATTTTTATTGGATTAATTGTCCATCTATTTTTCAGCTATTTCTCGAATATTATGAACGTCATGTCGCTAGACTCCACGAAATCCCCTTCGTTCCAAGTGACTTCGATTCCGCAAAAAAGTGGCCTTCTTGTGCCGACAGCATCAACAAGGTGTTTGACCAAGGAGGCTGTGGATCCTGCTTCGTTATCAGCACGGTCTCCCACATTACGGACAGAATCTGCATAGCTACCAACGGATCCTACAAAAGAGAGATATCTGCTCAAGATCTATTGGAGTGCTGTTATTTCTGCGGAAACTGCAACGGGACACTTGATCCGTTCACTTCCTTTATCTACTGGTACGAACACGGAATCCACACATCCGACTGCTATCCTTACACGATTTCAACAGATTGCGGACATCCCTGTCTGCCAGACACCTTCATCAAGCCCAAAGGCCTGGGGGAATGTAAAGGAAGAAGACTGTGTAGGAGGCCTGGAGAGCAGGCCAAGTACATTTACAAGATCGGAAGTATTCATGACTCGGTCAGCTCCACCCAGAGAGGCTTGGTTGATGCTTATTATGATCGATACAATGAACACCTCCCTACAGAAGAGTTATTGAAGAGAGAAATAATGACTCATGGTCCTGTAGTCCTGTGCTTCAATGTTTTTGAGGGATTTATGCATTACAAAAAAGGTTAGTTGCGAGTTTCGGGGATCACAAATAATATCTGCCTAGAATCTATTCAATTACTAGTTGCATTTTTTATTGAATTTTTTCGGATAATATGGATAGTGCATACAGAACTCGAAAACATGAAATTTGTAGACACCACACCAGTGTCTTTAACATTGATATTTAGGTTATTATTTCCATCGGAGTTGTCAACATGAAAGTCCCGACTCTTGGAAATTTCAGATGCTATCTTTAACTTTTACTAGTGCTCTCAAAATCACTACCAAAAATAGCCCCGATTTTGGACGATTTCCAAGAGTTCCAATTTCGAAATTTCTCACTCATTACCGAACCGAAACGTTACTTTTATCCCGACTTATCTTCGCTAATCCCTTTTTCAGGTGTCTACAATGTCCTGAATGGTACGGAGGGACCTCATATTTACGACCACTGTGTCAAGATTACCGGATGGGGAATCGATAAGCTGACGGGTTCGGAATACTTGAAGGCGATCAACAGCTGGTCGGAGCACTGGGCAACCGATGGAACTTTCTTGATCTCCATAGACACTCTTCGTCACTTGAGAAGTGACCTGTACGGAGGCATACCTAGACTCTAACCCAATGATCTCGACGGTGAACAATGGAAATTGTGCTTTCTTTTCATTTATAAACCAAAATTGAAGCTTCCCGACTTTCCGAAAGAACAAAAAGTCAGTCTGTCCATCTCTAGGACAGATTTAACTTTCAAAAGACGTGCGCGTGTCAATTGCGAATCATTTTTGACCTTCTTTTTGACGGTCTTGTTCGAGTTTCAGGAATGCTCTCTAGATTTCTGCTTGTGTTGGTCTTGATTTTGAGTTTGGTCCTGGGTGAGGCCATCCAGGACACTCTCGAAACCCGTGGCAACAAGATGATCGAGAAACCTCGGCGAAGGATGAAACGTGAGTGCTTTGAATGGGAAAGTACTTGTCTCTCGTAGTAACGAGGGAAATTAGGAATTGAACCGATTTCGACTGCTCAGCGACTTGTAGCTTTCGATTGGAGGCATTTCGGATTAAGTAGGAATTCGGAATAGTGCAATCAAATAATGTCTGCTTTTGAAGTTCACGAGTGACCAAAGCTCGTCTTCGATGGGTTTTTTCCTTCGAGATTTTAGAATCTATCGAATACTCTCAGTGTTTTTCAGAATCACGTGGGTGCTAGTTCTGAAAATCGAGATCTCGATTGAAAAGCTTTGTAAATTCAAACAACTTTCCCGAATTCCATTTTTTGTAACATGATTTTTCGAAACTGTATTATCGATATTTTCGGTGTGAGTTTTGTTTTTCAGATTCCCGAAAATTCTCACTTTAAAACGCACTTTGTTTAAAAATAGAAAAGGTCAGGAATTCATGATGGTAATTTTGAATAAACATTTTTTATTTTAAATTTGCAATTGTCTTGCAAATTTGATCGCTTCCAAAAAAAGAATTTCTTCGATTTTTTTGGTCTGCGACAGTAAACATGTCAAATTTCGAAAGCAAATAAGAATGAAATCAAACCCTTTTGTTTGGTCACTCGGATTTCCGCAGAGATTCAAATTATGAAAAGATCCATCTTTGCCAAAAGAAAATTGATCTCTTGTCGGATTCCCGAACAGCTGCAGGACTTGTAAACCTGGGTTTTTGATGGATTGGCAAGGTCTTGTTTTGAACTTGACCGCTTTGGGTTGTAAAATAATATAACCAGAGAACTGAGAAACTGAGGAAAATTTCAGCAAAGATTCTGATTCCTTCTCGTCGAGAACCGAGAGATATCCATTTGGAAACAATACTGCGAAGTCAAAACGATCATCCGGAGGTCAGGGGTGGACCTTACTTCAGCCAAGAAGAGTTGCCGTTGGACAGAATGCCGAAGAGATCACGGAACAGAATCTCTGAAGGATTTTGAAGTCTGGCTTCTCGCAAGGATTCCACCCCACCGCTCTTTTAATGTTGCCATGTGTATAACTGTGATTCCCTTCTCCGCTGATTACTTGCTCTCATTTGTCAGTCAGACAAAACGAAAACCAAGGACAATTTGCTTCGTCCATTCATCGTAATCTATTTTTGATACCCCGTGAATTTGTAATAAAAGTTTTTACACAAAAAAGTTGATCCGACATGGAGATGGACATTCCCGGATTGCGTAACTCGGTTGGGAACAGTAACGGTCAGGAGAGCAAACAGAGCATTTGAGAGAGTCCTTGTTTGACTTGTTGTTTTAGTGACTTTCTTCTTCGGGACCGCCTGAAGGTGACCAAAATAAGTCTAAAGCGACGTCAGCCCAGTGGGACAGGGAGTGGTCATTTTTTCAGTTCATGACCTTGCCTCGGGGCAGATAAAAGCTCGCATTTGAGAGAGAATTTTAAAAACGCGCTTCATTTTTCCAGATGTCTGTCAAATTTTTGTTTTTCCTGGCCCTCGCTGCTACAGCGGTCTCAGGTCAAGATGACTTTGGAGAAACGGCCCCGGACTCCAGAGAGGATCTGGCTGTGCCACCCCCGAGAGGCAATGGAGTCAAGCTGAGATGCACTGACTCCCACCTCAAGTTGTACCACAACGCGACGACCTGTCACGACGAGAGGACAGCTGAATCTTGCAGAATGATCTTCGCCCAGTCCCTGTCTTCCAACCCGGCGAACCGTGATCCCAAGTGTGATGATCCGTTGATGGAGGATATCTCCAACCAGTGCCGAAAGACCTGCGGAATCTGCTGCGAAGACCCTAACTACGCCTGTCAGAACGACAACAGTGAGTTTCTTTCAATGGCCAGAAAACATTACAATACTGAGATATAATGATCCCCTTCCAGCTGGAATCGTCAACTGTGAACAAAACGTCGAGAAATGCGGCCAAAAAGAGTTCGCTCCCATGATGATCAAGTACTGTCCGGCCACTTGCGGTCTTTGTCTCGCTAGAAAATGCCGAGACCAACTTGAGGACTGCGAATCCATGAAGACTCTCTGTAACAACGACCTCTACTCCGTCTTCATGGAACACCAATGTGCGAAGACCTGCGGAAGATGCTCCACATCCCCTCATGGAGGCAAGGAGGAATCTGGATCCTCTGAAATCCCTGAATCCGAAGACATCGAGCCAGAAAATGTTCAACCACCAAGCACCTCTGCCGGCAAGAAATGTGTGGACTTAATGAAGCACTGCACCAAGAACAAGAAGTTCTGTAACCATCCTAGCTATATCGACATGATGACCAAGTAAGTCCCTTTTTTGATCATTTGTATTTTCTGGATATTTTAGAAATTGTGCCAAGACTTGCGGCAAATGCGACGATCAACCAAAGAAAAAGTCCTCAAGGAATGGACTCTCTGGAGGACCCAAAGGAAAGCCTAGTTCCAGCAGAAAAGCCGAGTGCAAGGATAAGCATGAATTCTGCCGAAGTTGGGTCAAGGTGAGTGGGGGAAATGTGTCCTGAAAACCGTTAGTCCAAAGTCCACTTCATCTAGAAAGTAGACGATTGCACAAATACATAATCTTTATCATGCTAGTCGAAATTACTAGTTTAATAGATGGATGACTTCTTGGAATCTGCTTTTTTATATAGTAGGACAACTATTCCTTAAAGTATATTTCCTACACCATTGAAGTAACTCACAAACTCCAAGAACCTTTATCGATATCCTTACCTGGATATGAGTCAGACACGGTGTCCTCAGATATTGGAGATGATAGCATTCACAGTTTCATGCATTAGAAATAAGGAGATTGAGTTTTTGGTAAAAGTGACTTTAGATGAAATGGTTTCTGGGTGAAACGGTTTTGGGATAGACAGTTGTGAAACAAATACATTACAATTCTGATTTCAGAACGGCTTCTGTAGTTCAAGTGAATACACCGAGGACTACAAACGTGAAACCTGTGCTAAAAGTTGTAACCTCTGCTAATTAATTTATGAATTGTACATTCCCTGAGAGTCAGCGCCAAAGGTGTGATAATTTCTCGACAAGTCATGTCATTAATTAGTTTATTGTTTCTACGCAAATAAATAAATTTAACTGCACCGAAAATAGACGAACTATTTAAAAAAATTTCCTCCGTGGACAGGTACTCGAGAGAACACATGTCGGCTTTGGGTCGAGTACTTCACTTTGAAGATCACTCCTCGACTAATGAGGTGAGCTGATGTGGATGATGGAATGAGAACTTTCTTGGAGGTTGAAGAAGCATATGGTGGAAGTTTCTGAGGACAGCAATGTGGATAAGGACAGGGAGACAATGATCAAAATCACTCGAGTTTATCAAGCTTTCACCCCGACATAATCCTTAACTCGCTTTGGAAATTTTATAAGCTACGAAAAAAAAGAAAAATGAAATCTTCTCTACAAAAACTGCGAGAGGGCTGTAATAACGTTCTGTTTTTTGAGTTCTGGCGCTGTCTCGAAGGATGAACCTTAACATGATTAAAAATTAGTGCTTGCTTGATCCCGAATGTAAAATTGCGATAATCTCTTTCGTCTGTGTTTTGCTGCTTATAAAGTAACTTTTTATTTTTTCTTAATGCATTGATGTTGTCCATTAGATCAGTCATAAAAAACTTTTTTTATGATCCAAAAATCTAAAATAGATCAAAACACGTGCGCAAACAAAAATGGCCCTTCCATTTCGACTAAAAACTGAGTCAATAAACAAGTTGGAAGATCCCTAAAAATGGAATTGATATTTTGAACCGTTTTATTTGTATTTCAATAAAGAAATGGTTCATCATCTATGGAAAATAAAATGGAGATGTCTCTTTCAGGGAACGACTGAATCAGTGACATTATATGAGGTCTTTGAATTTTTCCTGAGCTTCTGGAAGATCTCTTGGATCGGGAAGGCACATAATACGAATGAGACCAGGATCAGGATTGCGCCAAGAATGAACTTCAGAGTGGGGTCCAGGTCCCGGAAAAATATGTCGATAATGGCACTCACTGGGATTCCGCAGAGCATTCCGATGGATATAAGAAGGGGGTTCAGCAGGGCGATACCGAAGTTGACAAGAAAGTTAAATACTGAAATCGGTTCAGTAGAGTCTCTATTATCAGAGGAAGTCGGAATTCGAAAATAGTTCTAATGGATTCCGGATAATATTTAGTAATTCAAAAAATAGTTATCAATATTTCCATTAAAAGTTATGATTTTCTAATCTATTTTAGGGACTTGGAATAATACTCAAACATTCAGCGTCTTGATACTCCCTTTGAATAATAAAAAAACTTACATAAAGACAAAGCTGCGCTTCCGGCAAGAGTCCACCAAGGAACGTAGTTCCAGTCAATTCGGTCAGCCTTCAGCCAAACCATGATAACTGTAGGTACAATATTCAATAGGATGTTCAGCAACCCCAGTCCAGACATGAAGATCGAGACTTGTCCCAAGTTGGCGTCTCCGATGAGTTTCTTGAACATTACTTTATAAAAAGCGGCGAAGGCGGCTGACGCAATGACTAGAAGCACTCCTAGAAGATTCCCGGCATACTCGTCATCGAGAGAAATCACGATAACTCCTCCGATAGCAGCAAACACCGCGATCACCTTGAGGGGATCAACTTTATCCTTGAGTAGAACCCAGGAGAGGACACAGACCATCGCTACGTTGGAGCTCATGATGGCTGAAGCAGCTGAGGCAGAAATGTGCCCCAAGCCTTGACTGTAGCAGTAGTTGGCTCCTATCCATAAGATCAGGAAAGGGATCACTCTGACAATGAAACCGCTGAAAGGATTCTTACGGTTATCAAAGCTTTCTTTTTAGGATAGGATATTCTCTAAATTGAAAGAATGGACATGTTTGTTAAAATTTGGTCCTAATAGGAATTATAGCCTTACTGTCTTCGATATAGTCTTTAGTAATTCCTAAATATTCTTTCATTCTTTTTTATTTTGTGGAGGGATATAAAAATGTTACTTAAAGAAATCGTTAAAAATAATTAATTTAGCCAAGTTGTTGTACTGTTTTCACATAAAATCCTTATTTGCTTCGAGACCGAAATTAAATAACTTGGATTGTTTCTTTAGAAACAGAATGTTTTGTGCCCCTCCTGAAGTCCTTAACAACTTACAAGATATTAAAAGTCCTTGCTCCAAAGACTTCCAAGGCCTCTTCGTGGGCTTCTCTGAGACTTTCTTTCCCCGAAGTGACTATATAAAGCAAATAAACAGGGTAGCAGATGATCATGAAGCAGGTGCCGAACCACACCATGGAGTAGGGGGCATAAAACTTGTCTGGATCCAAGTCCAAGGCGGATTTACTGAACTGTGTTGCACAAGCCCACGAAATGGCTACTCCTGCAACAACAAGGAGGGACACAAGGCTT
This sequence comes from Halicephalobus sp. NKZ332, assembly GCA_009761265.1. Lineage (NCBI taxonomy): Eukaryota > Metazoa > Nematoda > Chromadorea > Rhabditida > Panagrolaimidae > Halicephalobus > Halicephalobus sp. NKZ332. The sequence continues at coordinate 128,448 of VOSG01000029.1, read as the reverse complement.
CGTGCCAAAAGTGAGCTTCCATCGACTCGACCCATCTTTCTGGACTCTGATCTGAGAGGAGTTTGTTCTGTTTTATTAACAGACGACGGCAGAGAGGACTTCGGCATTCAGTTGGGCACCTGAAAATAAGTTCAGTTCAAAGACACCCTCTCAGAACGAAAGTTGTTTAGAAAAGAGAAATTATGTAAATTGTGTTTCCTTGAGAAACCTGCCCACGTGAAAGTCATGGTCTCTTTGAAAGTATAGTTCCTGAGTAGCTGAGTAGACACAACTGATAAGCAAGCGGAAGCATAAAATGATGAAATTTGTGCCAATATCAGAGAAAACCTCACCATTCCGGCCCAAACAAAGTAACTGAATGCTCGACCCATTGTTCAGGAAGTTTTATCGAGATGTTAAGGGCGGACCCAATGGTCATCAAAACAAAAAATTATGCAAAGCCATCGAAAATAACGCGATTTGGAACGACTGCGAATAAAGGAACGTGAGAGCAACTTAAATAAGGTGATTGGTTCCGTCGATTTCGATCTTTTCTGTTTAATTTTGTCACATATCATTTTGTGCAAGAACAAGCAGCAGATTGACTACAATTTGCTGGTAATCGATTTCAATAAAGAGAAGGCAGGCTGGTCGCAAAGTGCGAAAAAAACAAGGCAATCTCGCTAGTTTCGAAATCGTCTCTTCTTTGTGCATGATGTCCTCTCCAGATTCTCTCCCAAACGATCCAGATTTATTCCATCTTCCACCAACAGGAGCCTTCAGAAATGCTCCATTCACGAAATTCTGGTGAATTTTTATGTGTCATCGCTACGCAAGTTAATATTTCGATTTACAGGTTTGCGACATTGATAGCATGTTCGGGACTGCAAATCTCTCAGCACATATATGGAAATAAACCACTACCCAGCACTTCTTTAGCAGATGCTAGTGTGAGTTCGTTTCCCATGAGTTTATATGTGAGAATTCCATTTGCAGGTGATAGATCTACTGTGTTCTCCTTTTATCGCCAGAAGTTCTCTAGAACTCACGTTTTCCGCGATTATTGTTTATTTTTTGAGAAACGTCGAGAGGAGATTTGGAACAAGGAAATACATAGTATGTTTTATCTATAATCGATATATGGATTTACTTGTGGGTTTCAGAATACACTAGTCATTTCTCTCCTTCTTTCGCATGGGGTCCATTTATGTTTGCTGACGTTAATAACAAGAGGAAAAGATCCTAGTCAAATCTACTTTCCTTACTCTCCTCTGACATTGATCTATGTCGCTTATATCAATTACGTGATCGAAATACCCGTGTTCGCAACGACAATGCTTTTCGAAGTTCTTCCTGCCTGCGACCACCACTTTATTCTGATTTCACTTCTCCAGACTTTTTCTCAGGGAACTTTGTTCCATTTCGCATTGCCGGGAATCATAGCTACTATCATTTATCGATGCAATCTCCTGTACATACAAAAGGTCCCTGTGGTTCCTCAATTGGTTGCGAGAGTTTTCAGTGACAGAAATACTTTCATCGGATCTTGGATCAAGACTTTTGAAGAAATCGTCGAGCTGAAAAAGGGCAGAAATCTGCCTATTGCAGCAACTCTCGAGCGACAGAAAATCGAAGAGGATGATGAAATCCATCGACAGCTCTTCCAAAGGCAGGCCAGGAACTTTCAGAGAAGACCTGCAGGTCCTCCTCCGGAAACACTCATCAGGAGTCTGATGGACATGGGGTTCAACGACAGAAACGAGGTAATCAACGTCCTCCAAGAGGTGGGACATAATGTAGAGATGGCGGCCAACCTTCTCTTGCAGAGACGCTTCAACGGTTAAATTTCCCTTGATCTCGAGAACATCTTTCCAGCAAGGATGCATTTAAATTATTCAAATGCTATTAATAAAACTTTCGAACAGCTCTTTTTGGTGGTGATAAAACGTTGAGAAATCCAGGAACACTCGAAGAAATTTGTCAGAAAAGCTTCAGATAACTTTTCAGAAATGTTAAAAACGCTTTCTAGTGAGATTTAATGAAGAAAATACAACTGCTGCACTAGTGGTGATGGAGAGAGGTGCTTTTAATGTTCCTGAGAAGCTCTGGGGGAACTCAATTCATCCCGATTGCTTGACAAAATCTAGTTGTAGATCTGAAATACAGTAGGTCTGTACACTAACAAGCTGATTGTTTATTGCATATTTACAACAATTTAACGAACATGTCCCGGGGTCACCAGAGGTTTAGCCAGGGATTTTTTCGGAATTTAGAATCTACAAGCAGAAGTCTCCCATGGTGCTTTCGGGATTTCCTGCGACTTTAGGAAAAGGAAGTAGCCGCTCTTGTCACTCCTCAGTTGCACCTCTGGGAGTTACATTTCGAGTTGATTCATTTCATAGTAGAGCCCCTTGGACTCAATAAGTTCCTGATGGGTGCCCTCTTCGGCAATTTCCCCATCGACGAGGACGATAATCTTGTCGACGGTCCTGATAGAAGAGAGTCTATGGGCGATGTGGACGCAAGTACAGTGTCTACTTGCTGACTCGAGAGCTTCTTGGACTGCCTGAAATGGAATGTTTTAGTTTGTAACTAGTAACGTCACACTTACTTTTTCACTTGTGGCATCAAGTGCCGCAGTAGCTTCATCCAACAACAACACCTTTGGCTCCCTGATCATCGCTCTCGCAATGGCTATCCTCTGCTTCTGACCTCCACTGAGTTGGGCCCCAAACTCCCCCACTTCGGTGTCGTAGCCCTTGGGAAGAGATTTGATGAACTCATGGATGTGAGCGATTTTGGCAGCATTGATGACTTTCTCCATCGTATACTCATCATCACAAAGACCGTAAGTGATGTTTTCCTTGATCGTGAAAGAAAAGAGACTTGGTTCTTGGCCGACAGAAACCACCACTCTTCGCAGATAATTCGGATTGATGCTTTTCACGTTGTAGTTGTCCAACATCACTTGACCTGAGTTCGGAGTGTACATCCGCTGAAACATGGCGATCACTGAGGACTTGCCACTTCCCGAAGGTCCCACGAGGGCTACAGATTGTCCTGGAGCGATTTGAATCGTGAGATTTTTCAGAATAGGGACTATTGGTCTGGAAGGATAGCGGAATTCGACGTTGAGGAGAGCTATTCTTCCGACAACCTTCGGCCTCAGTCCTTCATCCGTCAAGTTGTCCATGTCTGTAGCCGGTTCTGTGATTACGGTGAGGATATTTTCGGCTGCGACACGAGCTCGAGTAAGTTCGCTGACGGAGGCGATGAGTTGCGAAATAAAGTTGGCTCCAAACTGAGTCAGAAGAACAACTCTGAAAATTAAAAAATATGTAATTCTGACTTAGGTCCAAACAAACCTCAAGTAATCGAACGGGGTGATCTCGTTGCTGAGCATCATGACTTTTCCGAAATGCAGAGTTATTGCAATGAGGATGTATGTGAAACTGAACTGACAAGCGAAAACGAAGGCGCTGATACAGGATTGACGCTTCATCGCCGACTGGAGAGGCTTCAGCGCGTCATAGAAAATGTTTCCAAAGTGTTCTTGCAGAGTGTAGGCCTTGATCGTCGACATGTTCGAGAGAACGACAGTTGCCAACTGAAATTAAATATTACGATCTGTTCGGAAGTGAATATTATCGTCCAACTTTGATTCCAAAAACAACAATAAACCTAAGCTCGATATCATAAATTGGTTCAAAATCATTTTTTTGTAATATTTTCAAACTGAAATTGCTATCATCCTCTACCAGACAAAAAGAATTTAAAAGTAGTGCATATCTTCCTTGTTGAGACCAAATTGACAAGTTTATTCTTTAAAAAACCTACATTTGCAGCTTTCTTTTCCTCTTCGATCATTTGTCGCTGTCTCTTGCTTGTCTCTCTCAATTCCACTAATCTGAACATGAAGAAAGCCGGGAACTGGAATCCACAAAGAAGTGCCAGTTTCCAGTTGATGTACAGTGCCAATGAGACGGACACAGTAGAGCAGATGATAGCAGGCAGAAGGAGATCCAATTTATCTCCCAATATCCTGTTCAGACTGGCAGTATCTGTGATCAACTTATGGACGAGTCTTCCTGGAGTGTTCTGTTCTTCGTCAAAGTAAGCAGCTCCGTGTCTCAGAATTTTCCTGAACATCTGGCCCCTCAAGTGGATGCAGAAGCCGTGACCATACAAAGCGACGAATAGACGACCCACAGCTTCAAACATGGTCTTGATGATGATTAAGGCAGTATAGACTGCAGCGACGATGAGTACTTGCTGGGTCTTCTGAAAATCTGGAGCCATTGCGATCTCGAGGACAGATGCGACTTCGAAGCAAACGAGGAGGAAGAATAGGCCACGGAGCACGGTGACCGGGATTGCCGCAGCGAGGTAGGTGTAGCCTTCCTTGTAGGATTTTATGAGACGCCAGACTGCTCGAAGGTTTGTGGACTTTCCTGGGAGCTGGAAATTTAATTAGTCTAGGAAAACCAAATACTGTTTAATAGATGCGATATTCAAGTAAGTATTAAAATCACTTCCTTAGTACTTGGATATTCATCCATTCTTATCTTTCGATAGAAATAAACTCAGGAAATGTAATTATAAAGTATATACAACTTAAACGGCAGGAGTAGTTTTAGGACTCCAAGTCCACTTACCGAGTAATCTTCCTCAAAATTCTTTTCCTCCACCGCAATCTCCATGACGTTCGTCTTAAAACTCTTGTCCAATCTCGACCTCTTTTTCGACATCACAGGCAAAGTTAGTTTTTCTCGATCGGTACTCAGAACTGAATAACTCTTCCCTAGTCTTTTGTTTGCTCCCAGAGAACTCCTGGCCCAAGCTCTTCTTCTCGCTTCTGGATCCAGCACTTGTTTTGGGAGATCTGCTGGACCCATGCTAAATTTGCCTTTCAATTTGGATTGATTTGTGAGAGGAAACGGGATAGCGTCTAGTCGTTGATCGGTGTACATCCGATAGAATCTCCCGTCAGGCATGGCCATCAACTCCTCTGGGGACCCTTCTTCGACGATCTCTCCTGACTCCAGCACAATGATTCTGTCACTGTTTCTTATTGTAGAGAGTCTGTGGGCAATGGTGATAGTTGTGACTCCCTGGCTGGCTGCATCGATAGCTTTCTGGACTTCTCCTTCGTGCTTCGTATCCAGGGCACTTGTAGCTTCATCAAAGATGATTACAGATGGGTTTCGAATGACGGCTCTGGCTATAGCGACTCGTTGCTTTTGACCTCCACTCAGTTGAAGTCCTCGGTCGCCAACGCGGGTTTTCATTCCCTCAGGCAATGCGGAGATGAACTGCCATGCCTCGGCTTTCCTTGAGGCGTCGTTGACATCTGCTTGAGTGGCATCTAGTTTACCATATCGGATGTTGTCACTGATTGTCCCGTCGAAAAGAACTGGTTCTTGGGAGACTAGACCGATTTGGGAACGAATATCTTCGGGATTCATCTTTTTGAGGTCGTCTCCGTCAAGTTCCACCTGTGAAAAAAGTTAGATATTCAACAAACTTGAGTAACTTACAGTCCCGTTGTTTGGATCGTAGAATCTCAGGATCAAAGCTGTCAAAGTCGATTTCCCTGATCCGCTGGATCCGACGATAGCCACGTGTTCTCCGGGCTTTATGTGGAGTGTGATACCCTTCAGAACCTCGACATCAGGTCTGCTCGGATAAGAAAAGTGGACATTTTTGAAGTTGATTGCTCCGTTTCCCTTCGGCTTCTGTTTTAGTGGGATTTCTTCGTCCATGGGAACAGGAGCTACTTTGTTATTTGTCTTTGTTTTTGGTTTCTTTTCTTCACAAATACCTTTGTCACATTCGATCAGAGGGGATTCGTTTAAAATTGATGTCATTTCCGCAGCGTTCTGTCTGGCTGTGGAGACCCCATTCCAATGAAATCCGATGGAGATAGAAGTTACACACATATAAAGCATGTTGATTGCCAATGCCGCTAACCTTCCTGGATTGTCGTCCCCGACCCTCCACATACCGTAACAAAGAGCTGCGGTGAAGATCAATTCTGTCAAGAGGACTTGGGCGAGGGAATCGTAGACAGAAGACGCTCTCAGACGCTCCTCGGTCATTCTGTTGTGCTCGATGGCTATACGTTCGTATCTGAAATTTCCGAAATTGAAAGTATCAAAAATAACTCTCTTGAACGAAGATTTATGTTCTGAAAAGAAAAAGCTCATTTGCCTAACTCACTTCCCAATGGTTTGTTTCTGGGCCGAAAAAGCAATGACTGTCCTGATGGAGGAGAACGTTTCAGTGACCAAGTTAGTCATTTTATTCTGCAACCCCAATTCATCATCTAAGGTCTTGCAGAACCATTTGCTGAAGATCATCCTGGTGCCAATCAACAGCGGCAAGGTGCAGCACATAACTAGTGTCACATCCCACTGGATGTAGAAACAGACACTGACGGAGACTAGCAAGTAGGAAGAAATGAAAATAACCATCGGGAGATGATCGGCGATGCCTTGGTAAATGGAGTCTGCGTGACTGAAAATGGGTTTCATGGGTGGATTCGGAAAGAAAGAACTAACTCTTGCAACATCGAAGCCACCTGTCCGGAATGTCTCGACTCCAGCCAGGCGACGTCCATATTCAGCATCTTCCTGATGTACGCCTTCTTGACTCTGAAGACCTGTCTGATGCCGCTCCATTCCCAGGCTAGTCTCTGGAAGAAGGCTGCTAGGAAAGTCACGATCGAGAGACTCAGCATCGCGATGAAGACAGGAGTCGCTGCATCCTCGAATTTCTGATCCACTTGGATTTGCCTTTCATTGAACGCTCTGGAAGTGTTGTCGAATTCGTTTGTGCTGACCCCCGCTTGGGATAGTGCCTCAAGTTCCATCGTCTTGTTTGCCTTTACTGTCTGAAAAAATAGAACCTATTAAAAATGGAAATGTCAAGTTTGGGAGAAGACCAAAACACTTTAGTTTTGATTGAATTTTGCTGACGTCAAGAAATGGAGGTTTTTGAGGACATGGAACTTTCGACACCTTCTTTTGGATAGGATTTGTGATTGCTGAACAAAAACAGCGAGAAATGATGAAATTCAATATTGAATCTCTTTTGGAAGTTATTTGTAATTTCATTGAATATAAATTTAAAAATGAGATATCATAGTGTCTAAGTAATGTTCTTTTCAAAAATTCTTGGACACCGTTGAACTTTTTTATCAGAGTCGTTACGGTATTGAATATTTCACTCACCTCCCTTTCAATAGCAAATGTAACAAAATCACCCATGACGAGCCATACGAAAGGAGGCAAGGCCGACTGGAATAGGGCCAGCAGTGTCCCGATAATCATCAGCTGGATATCGACCACATCGGAAAAGTTGTACAGAGTCCCTAACCCCGCACAACATCCTTGATTTTCAGGTTTCTCTGGGATCTCAACTTTTGTTTCGTCCTTGATCGGCTTCTGATCTTCCTTAACCGATTGATGGTTTCGTCGGTGGTGTCGTTGTTGAGGGTGCGAGCTTTTGTTTTTCGACTTTGAGGCCTGGCTATTTGTTGAATGAGCATCTTTGGGCTTAGAGGCATTGCTGTTAGAGCGAGATTTTATGGTTCTGGTGGGTGTCCCTGATGTGGGGGTTCTGGAACTGGAATGCTTGCGACGGGGCTTGTCCTCTTTGGAGGGAGATGAGGGACTTGATGGACTCATTTCACGAAGGAAAATGAGTTAGATAATAAACGAGAGGAGGATAAAGGTGAAGACTATTTTTGCATGGAGGATCTGAAAACGGAAGCTGAGAAATCCCGGAATCCACAAAATAGATCGAAAAAGTCGAAATTTCAGTAATTTGTAAGTTCATATCGATTCTCAAGAAAGCAAAACAGAAAATTTATGGATCAATGAAAATGAACTGATTAGAACCTGAATTGAAAAAAATTAGTAGAGAGTGTGAAAGAACAAACCGCGCGTCTCCAGTCCCTTGATTGATTTACGTAAAAAGAAAAGTGGTTAGCAAAACTGAAAACCGTCAGTTAATTGGTTTGTTGATTCTCCTTTTAAAAAACGCCTCAGGTGTGGCCTGAGAAACTGGATCCTCCTCAAGTTCACCTTGTATGGAGGCAATTGTTTTTGAAATTGATCGAATCAACTCAAATATAGAAAAAACAACAAAAATTAGCGGAACTATTGATCGACATCTATTTTTTCTGAAAAGTCATAAATTTGAACCTGGAGTCAGATGATCGTCCAAGAAGAAAATCCTGTTAGAGAAAATGGCTAGGTTTTCGATTGATAATCAGGTGGGCAAAATTAGAGGTGGAAATAAAAGTCCAGTTGAATTAGTTCTAGCGACAGAGATCATATAGACACAGAATAAGAACCAAAATTTAAAAACTCGAATACTATCTGGAGTTTCCATCAAGACTACCAAATTTACTACTGGAAACTTTCAATAGATCTCACAAAAGTATAAAAACTCTGTGTTTTGCAACTATGAACATTTCAGTTCTTTATTGAAAGAGTCCAAGTCACTGTTCGAGCAGCACTTTAACAGAGGTACCGGACAGTGGCTGATTTTATCCGGAATTTGGAACCACTATCATATCAAAGCTCTGAAAGCCAGTCTACGTCCAGTTTCTGGAAATCGAAATTGACTTCCAGAAAATTTCTTTTCCGTAATGATGGGAATTTCCGAAAGTGACAGGTCTATCGAACTTTTTAAATCCTTCCACTCTCCAATGTCCAGAAGATGACGGAAATGGGAATGGAATAATTTGAACTTCTTATGTGTTTTTATAGTTCTAATCAGACCTGTTACGATGACTAATAAATGTTCATCGGTCAAGTGCCCACTTGAACTGCATGAAAAGTTTTGCGTTTCTTAAAGGAGGTCTCATTGAACTTTTTCGGATCAAATAATAAAACTACGATATTTTCTATCTTTAAAATTTGACAGTTTCAGAAATACAACATGTGTTCACTTTTAAAGAAAAGTTTTGAAATTTTTCCATTCATCTGCATATAAACATTTGGAGTTTCAAATTTATTTTCCACCTTTACATGTTCTCAGAAACAGATGTCATCGAATTACAGGTGATGCCATTTTTTGTTTCCTGAGAATATACATTCGCCGGAAACTTTGCAGGGTTTTTGGATTTTCTTGGTTGCGAAGACCAAATTGAAACAGTTGAAACGGAATGAAAAGTTGAAATTCCAGGGTACAAACAGTCAGCGTTCGACGGGTTCAGTCGAGAGATACTGTATGTTTTCCTGAAATGGTATTCACGGAGCTGAAGTAAATGTAGTGGAAATTTGAAACCAAAAAACCTTGTTCCGTTCTGCATAGAGGCGAAGGATTTGGCACTTCCACCAGGAACAGTTGGTCTTTGGATTTTCATCCCATCAAGAACACTGTAATCTTGATTAGTTTTTCAACTTTGGCTTTAGCTCCAGACTCGTGACTCAAAAATTGTGACATCATATTCTAATTTTTAACGCCCTACAATTTACCCAGGCTAATACGTTCTCTCGTGAAAGCCAAAAAACAACCTGTCTCTGCTGCTATTGAAGGCTTTGATGGATAACCACTTCCGTGTCTTGTTTTTAGGCAGTCATATTCATCGATTACTGTAGTCACACAGCTTGGTATTTATCCCGAATAACCTAACAGGTTGATTACAATTTTTCTGAATTAGCAATTTCAATTCCAAGCAGCTGTCTGATGTGGGCGCTTCGGCTGGTTGTTCTAGAAAGTGGTACTTTATTTTTCGACACTTGTGCAGCTTGAGAATTTTAGTTATTCTTCTTTAAAATTCCTAATTTTTACTTTTGTCAGATTTGATTTTTAAATCTTGGGAGCGAGTGAGACAACTCTTCTTCGGTGAGTTCTCCTCACGGATTTCGGGATATTCTGGAGATCTTTGGACCCTCTAAAATTATATAAACATCAAACAATAAAAGTCGCGTCCAGGAAATGTTTTCGAGCTTTCGTTCCATATCTCCGCTGTTTGTAATGGTGTAATATTACCGAAAAAAGGCCTCTGAAAGGTTTTTTTAAATTTAGCGTCTGGCACCGCAGTTCTGTCATTAGAATTTTTTATAGTAAAATAATGTTTATTGTTCGACTCGCCTTGAAGAAGGTTCGGTTGAAAAAACATAAATATGAATTGAAAATTTTGAAATATATATTATATGAAAAAACTCAATGAAACCGAAAATACTGCTCCAAAAACTCCAACTTTTACTTTTTAGGTATTTCCCATCCATGAGATGGATCAAGGTGATTCAGAAACAATTCCAGTGATTAGTAATAATTCACAAAAGTCCATGGTCATTTCCCCTCCTACACACCATGTATTTTTTCCCGTGACGTCTTGTTTATGAGATCAAAATACTTTTTAAATTTCAAAAAACTAGACTGACCTCCGTCAAGTATGTATGCAAATGAACTTGGCATATTTGATATTCGTTTATTCCTCGTAACCTAGTTAGTTTCCATAGCTTCGTGCCGTTACAATAAGATCATCATAGTTGAATCTGATATTTTATGATTACGACACATCGAGTCCAGGAAATATAAGGATGCTTTTCCGCTTAGAACGCGCTTTCAATTTCCGTTTTGAACCCTTCGCCAATTTTTTGTAGTCGAGAACTCCACTCGCCGTCGAATTTCTGGATGGGTGCATTTGACTCAAAATGTTTAACTTTAAATTTTGAGTTGAGTCATTTTCCAAGAATAAAAACGTTGTTGAATTGAGTCGTTTAAGTTAATGTCTATCTCTGAATAAGAGCATTTATTTGTTTTTTGTGTTTTCTTCAATAGTGAAGACTCAAATTCTATTAACTTTTTTCGAAAATTTAATTTCCACATGAGTTTTGAACCCCATGAATTTTTTGTTAGATTTTGATAAAGATGTCTATCCGCGCTTTTACGAGTTTCCTGATTGTTTCGTGATTTCCTTTCAGTTGGGTAATTGTTAAAAGAGAAGACGAATTCACTCAACTTTGGTCTTTGCGGATTATTTTCTCAATATTTCTGACATAGTGTCTAATTGCTTTTTTACTTTTTCTATAGTTAATAGAAGACGAAAGCTTCGCTCTAAAATTCACTATGAGATGACAAATTTGTCACATCTTTATTTTGAACTCGAGTGAGACTATCAATGACGAAAATGAAGTCGAGGAACCGAGTTTATTTTCCGAATAAATAAGTTACAACCTTTCATATCACTAAAAAGCGTGTTTCAGAATAGCAGTAATTGAACGTCAGTATTTCATAATGAACAAATCACAACTGATCTTCGTCGTCGTCAGTTTCTGTTTCCTGTTGGCATCTATTCAATGTTCTGAAATCAGGGGTGAGTTTTGTTACTTTCAATTACTACGACTCCTAAAGTCGCTCCTAGAACGACAGTTCCGATAAACATAGTATCTGAAATTCGGAAAAAAGACCTAGTCGTTATCCAAGAATTTATTAGCTTTGAGTCCATTGAGCTATTGTGTAATGTTCCCTTGCAGATGACCCGGTGGACCTTCGCTCCCTCCAAGGACGGCTCATCCGCTTCCGTCGCTTCAATCTTCCGACGTTCCCGAACGAGAAACGCTCAGACTTTGACGACCCTCGCTTCTTCTCCTCTGCTTACGGTAAACGCTCTGGAGGACAAGTTCCCCACTTCAATCCTGAATTTGCCGACTTCCAACTTTAACCAATTACTATAAATCGCCTTGAATTCTTTATAACAATCAATGTAATTAAATTAAGAAATAAAGAGCGGTTTGTTGCCGAATGTAGCATAAAAAATTTTTAAATTCAAGCTCATAGACTATGGAAACTCATTTCTTCTTGTTGAGAAATTTATTTCAACTGAAATCCTGATTCGAGACCTCACTAATTCGTCTTTCTAATTTTGAAAGACTTTTTCCTTTTTCGACATCATTGATCTTGTTGGAGTCCTTCTTCTCGTCAACCACTTGGTTCTTGTTGATTTTCGCCCATTCTTGAACGTCGCCCGAGCCAAAGAAGAAGAAAAAAGTGGCAGAGATGATGTTCACGATACCAGTGATGAGCCAGATGATCATCCATTCCTCATTCGTTCCGTGTTTGTTGATGATTCCAACAAGTCCCGGAGCGATTGCGTTGGCGATTGTCCCAGACAACATTGAGAGGGAAAAGAGAGTACCAGTGAAAGACGGGGCAATCGAGAGGAGAGAGGTGAAGAAGCCTGGGATTCCGGAAGACACAAAGATTCCTGAAATGAATTATCCGACTGAGTTTCGAGAAATTTTCAATGAAATCCGGAATAATATCTCAAAAATCTCTATCTCTGGACATCATTCGCTTTTCTATCAAACAACCATCATTCAACCTACCGCATAACGCTAGTACTCCAACAGATAACCCAGTTCTTTCACAATCGCTGAAGAACGCCAATGTTAAAAAGCAAATAGCAACTCCAGTATTTGCTGAAAATTATCCCAATTATTTTAATATTTCAAAAGGTGTAGGAATAGACTTACCAACAACTTGAAAAATCTTGACAGCTTGACTGTTATTCAAGATTCCACGTTTTTTTAGGTTATCCGACAAAACCCCCAAAATATTCTTCGAAATCAACTGTGTCAAGAAAGGCAACATCGCATAAGCACCGTTTTTGCCGATGTTAACTTTGAGAACTTGTTTCATATAAGTCGGTAGATAAGTTTGGAGGAGAGATACTGAAAAGTTGAAGCTGAACTGAGCGACTATGTTGGCGTAAAGCGGTAGTGAGGTAGCCATCTTCATCCACGGTACTGAATTCGTTGATAACTGGAAAGAAAGACTTGAATTATTATCAATCAACTACCTGGTACAATCGCACCTTTTTGGACACTGCTTTCCCATCACTTTGTCCAGGGATCTGTTGGCGTATGTATAGAATCTCTTCTTTGCTGATGAAAGGATTCGATTCTGGGGTATTTGATGCGAAGAAAATCCAGAATACTATCCAAATACATCCTATCGTAGCTGAATTCAATCAATTAATCAAATTAATTTCCTCCAACGAAGTTTTTGAAACCTATCGAAGACGATTTGTATAAAATTTCCAATAGTTTACGAGATAAAATAATAAGGATTTTCCAAAGATCATGTTTAAATTTGTTAAGGATACTTTCCCAATCATAGCTGTACTAATTTCTTTTTGGAGCTAACTTACCGAACAAGTAGAAAATACTCGGCCATCCTCCCAGAAACGTGGTCCCACAGAGATATGACGAGATTAACAATGCAACAACAGAGGCGAGTTGGTTTCCCGATGTGTAAATCGCCGCAAATGTACTCCGTTCTGATGACGGGAACCACCGAGCGGCCATAGACGAAAGTGATGGAAACACAAATCCCTGGAAAACTCATCATTTCCACACTTTTGGAATTTTAAAAATTGTTTTCTATCTGGCTTTGGCGTAAGGTTCTTTGGTGCTATTTGCACTCTTTCGAAACCTTTCGATTTCCATGTTACTTTTTCTACAATGTCTTCCAAAAAATCTAAATCTAACTCAGCCAAACAAGTCCCGAAAATTCTAGAAATTGAGAAAGATGTTAAAGCTGCACTAATATCCGATGTGGAGGATTTATTGAAGCAATTCTCCGAAGGACCTTTGACATACGAGTCGTTTCTTCAATGCTACAAGGAGGCAGATTTCTGGACGCTATTCATTGGAAGGATCTCTCCTGCTGACGAATATGAGGTAGATATTCTCTTTTGATTATATTTCATATATGGAACTTTCAGTTTGCTGAGGAATTTTTCCACCATGTCGTTAGCTTCATCTTTCCTATTCAAATGCGGGGCGAAAACGAATCCAGCAAGAGATCGAACTCTAAAGACACTCAAATAGATCTTGAGAAGACAGTGGGACAAATTTCTTTACTAAAAATATGGGAATTGCTAAATTTCAGGAACAGCTTTTCGGCATCTTTCTCTGTTACACTGCTTTCTTCATGCAGCCACAGACTGATGTCCGGCTGATCAAGTTAAGGATCGATCTAGCGGAGTACTTACCCAATATCATGACGACACTGACTCAGGAAAAGCAGTTTCACGCTTTGTATTGTCTCCACAGACTGATCTCAGCTAAAGCTTTTATGATTGTTCCTTTTGATGAGGACGTAAGTTTCTGTACTATCTAATGGTACTTATAAAACCTTTCAGCATAATCCTCTACTTCTTCGGCGATTAAATCCTGTTCCAGAATCCGAAACAAAAGCAGCCGATATAGTTGATTTTGAACGTCTTCACAGTATTACAGAATCTCCAGATATAAAGTACCTCTCTGAGTTGCAACAAAAATACGAAGCTCTCAAGAAAAGACTCAACGTCCCGAAAGAGTTTGCTCAGCCCTGTATCGACATTAGTTCTGTTCTGGCAGATGTTGCTACCGAAGCAGTCGACAGATACAATACAGTTCCAGAAATTCGACACAAGACGAAGAAGGGTTCTATTCTGGAGAAAGTTGCGTCGATTCGAAGCAAAGCTTACAATTCGGAGATTATAATCCCTCGTCATCGAAGACACCGATTTGGAATCGATATTGATGCAGATGGAACAGAATTCGAACAGCCAAGAAGCGAAGATGAAGAAGAGGAACCTGGACCCTCTAACTCGGAAAAAGACAATTCGGGTAAAGGAAGACCGAGGAGAGCAAAGAAGGGACACAAGGAGCCCGATTACATCCAGATCAGAGCTAAAGCCAGCATCACCAGAGCTCAGCACAAATGTGAGTTCTTGTCTAGAGTGATAAAATTAGTTTTTCAATCTTCAGCCGAGAGGATCCGGAGGCAAACTCTAAATGAAGGAGAGGAATTGTCTGGCAGGGAGCTCATGAGGAAAGAAGTGGAAGCAGACATTGCCGAAGCAATGGCGAGATCGGTCAGAACGTCATCTCCAAGGAAGTCAAGGATGGATAGCAAAACTGAATCTTCTGAATCTGCTTCCCCAGTGGCAAAGAGACGGTCTCAAAGGACTGCCCGAACTCGAACAACTGACTCCACATCCTTGCCATCGACAGATGATGCTTCTGCAGAAGTCACCAAAGAAGCTCTAAGGGCCCTTGAGACTAGTCAGGATGCTGATTTTGCATTGAGGAAACTCAAGTCATTGAAGAAATAAAGTGATAGCTTTTAATTTGACTTACCTCGCCCAGTCCCATGATTAATCTCGCTACAAATAGTGCGAAGAAGCTAGTGTTGGCGAAGGTAGGGGTCAATAGTGTGAATACTGCAAAAGTAGCGACTCCAGCGAGAAAAATTAACTTTGGACCGAATTTGTCTGCTAAGTATCCTGACCACCAGATGGTCAGAAATCCTCCATAAAAGGTAGCAGACAGAAGTAGAGAGATTTTTTCTGGAGACCATAGAAGAGTTCCAGAGTAACCCCCAGCAATCTGATCTGCGGAGGTTAATGGATTCTTGCAGGACGACGTGTGTAAAGTTGTTTCAGTTGTGTTTTTGTAGCTGAGTATCACAGGCGACTCGAAGGCAGTGGAATTCACCATGCAGACGACGGCCATGGAGAGATTTATTCTCATCGAGGTGGCGGAGAAGAGACCGAACATGAGCAGCAGACCGATTCTGAGTCTTGTGGAATGGAAGGAGAATATGGGAACATTGAGCTTGGGTGGAGGTGATGATGGAAGCATCCTGAAAAAATATAAAGACTGATTTCGAAAAAACGAATAGCCAACGATTTTGATGCTTTGATGTGGAGATTATTCAGTCTCGGGACAGTTTGTGTCCAATTTCTGCTTTTGATTTGCATTTTTATTTCATAAGTTCATGTAGATTTTAGCTGATTATTTGTTATATAACAACAAATAACGATGATGAAATATCTATTCGGACATAGAAAAATTCAATTTCTGAACTTATTCCAGAATTGCTTTTTCGAGATGTTTAAAGATCTTACTCCTCTTGAACCTGATGAGTATTAGATTGGCAACTTGAAAAGGAATTTAAAAGCTCACTGTACTTTTGGGAAATATGAAACAAAGTAGAATCCAATAATCAGCTCGAATCTTCGTTTCAACTTTTATTCAATTCTTGTAAAAATCTACCACATGTTCTCGCAATGCTGTGCACTTCCACAACAATGTTGTTGAAGAAGTAGAAGAATTCATTCACTTATGACGCCTCCTAACAACGAAAAATCAACTCCACAAAGAGGTTGAGTGAAGGCGCCGCGCAGCATGGGGAGCATATAATTGTTCACGTTCGCGGGATTATTCAGTTTATTGGGTTCGGCACAATCACAATACAAGGATACGCTAACAAACAGATAAGGCTCATCAACTAGCCAAACCCCTTACTTATCCCAGTCCTTATATACTAACCTAGTTGTCTCTATATCTATCCTAAGGCTATACTTCGCTTAGGTGCGTACTAAGTCTCGACTCATCAACAATAATAAAATAAAAATAGCCCTAAATGCTAGCGATGATAAGGAACTTAGAGCGAAATTATTCAATACCACTATTCTCCCAGCTCTCACTTACTCGGGAGAAACGTGGGTCATGAATGAAGAGCATGAAGAGCGCCAAAAAAAGATTCAAGCTTCTATAGAACGACGTATCGTAGGTATTTCTCCGCAACAACAACGTAGCAGAAATTTACACAATGCAGACCTACGCAAGCTAACCAAAGTCAAAGATGCCCTCGAAGATGTGAATCACGCGAAACATCGATGGGCAGGTCACGTAGCGCGCCGCACTGATAATAGATGGAGCACAAGAGTACTAGAATGGTACCCTCGTTGGCATTTAGAAATTCAGTATACTCATCAAATGGCAAGGTAGTCAAACATTGGCTAACCCTAGCTAGAAAGCGAGTAACTGGAAAATGCCCTGGGTCCTGCGCAAACCTAACCATAAGGTTAGAAACCCATGCGAGGAACGGGTCGATTAAGATTAAGGATTTCACTCCCCTTGAACCTGATGAGTATTAGATTGGCAACTTGAACAAAAGTTGAAACGAAGATTCTAGCTGATTATTAGATTCCACTTTGTTTCATATTTGCCAAAAGTACAGTGAGCTTTTAAATTCCTTTTCAATTCTTGTAAAAATCCACCACATGTTCTCGCAACAGCGAATTGGAGATGTTCGCATCAGAATTCTTCTTTGTTAGAATTTTAAATTCTTCTGTTAAAAATAACTCAATTAAACACTCTTGAAAATTTGAGCAATTATAAATCTAATCATTACGTAACTTCAGTTCGAGAAACATGTCTTTCAAAATAAAGATTTAGATTTCTTTAAAATAATCCGGAAATTAAGACTTTTGTTTTGAGAGTTTTCCTTTGAAAGCATCGATAATCCTCGATGAGGTTATGACTTTAAAAACCATCCGTGATGTTAACTAGTCCCGCCCTTAGGTGATGCCATTTTTTGTCGCCTTTCGCATAATTAAAGAGCTGGCTCGGTCTCGCAGAAGATTCTAGAAATTTGAACTTGAATTTTTGAGTGCATTTTTGACAATGGGTATTGCACTCAAGGAGCATTCAATTTAGATTTAGTGTTTCTCGTGTTTTAATTTTTCTCACGTTTTACTGTTTCTTATTTCCGAAGTAGATAAAGCTGTGAAATGTATTACCCTTTAAAGTAAAACTGTAATTTTAATGTAACCAATATTTGTTTGCACTAGTTAGTGATGTAAGTGGCTGTTAAATATATCTCGCTAATTCTCTATAATCCAGGTCTCGCCTTTTTAGGGATTTCGACTAGATTCTTTTCGGATGTGGAACATTAGGCTTGACCGTGATGTATTAAGTTTAATAAATTTCTGATTTTAGCCGCAGAATAATACTTTCCTCCATCTTCGAAAATGAACAGTCTACAAGTCGTCTTCGCCGCTTTCTGTCTCACGCTCTTGTTGATTACTGGCCAATGCAGTCCAGTCCAAGGTGAGTTATCTTTTTTAAGTCCTAAAGTGAAGTCCAATGTTTATATAAACTACGAAGCAATATATTATTCAGTTTCGAATCGCTAAAACCACCATTTTAGGTGATCGAGATGGAATTCCGAGTGTGTACTCCCAGGTTCCTCGCTTCCGTCGCTTTGACCTCTCGTTCTTGAACGAGAAGCGCTCAGACTTTGATGACCCTCGTTTCTTCTCTTCTGCTTACGGTAAACGCTCCGGGGGACATAATTTCCGCTTTAACCCCGAGTTCACTGACTTCCAACTTTAACCGATTACTGTTACTTTGGATCTTTTATCACAATTACTGTAATTACGAAATAAAGAAACGTATATGTTGCCCGAAGTCATTGTTGTTTCGTAACCGCTTTCTGGTCTAGAACGAATTGCTTCCCTTCCGTGAGTTCCTGTAGATTCTAATTGGAAAGGGCAAGTTATAAAACATTCACCTTGCCTACCCTCGGCTTCTCGTGGGGGAAGATGGCGAACATCAGGAGAAGAGAGCCGTCCATGCAGCAGAAGACTGTATTTGCCAACTGAAGAGTATTTATAAAAATCTGAGAAAGTTCGGATCCTTAAAGAACTTTAAGCCCTAACTGAGTTATTTGTCTTGAAAGAGAAACTTCCCAAGGATGTAGTGTTTAAATATTTTTACGCATTTTTGCCTCTGTTTCTTGCTCAGAGACGATAAATTAATTTTCCTTTGTGCTTCTTCGAAACAAGTAATTTTATTATAAAGGCAGCAACTCACCAACATGTAGAAATCATCAATCCCGAGTGAGTAGATGATGGCGTGGATTTCCATGCAGAAAGTGAAGGCCACTGGAGCTAGAGGAACGAAGTCTATGACGCGAGTGGAAATTGCACGGTACTGAAATAATCATATGAGTAATGTCTATAAATATTTTACCAACAATCAGGTAAGGACAAACAAGGGAACCCGCAATTTGAGCCCCACTCGCACATCTGCCAATTAGAATCTTGCCTTCTTCGTGTGGGAGAGCGTTAACGTAGACAAAAAGTCCTGTGACGAAAACAACAACGACGACGGAAATACGAAGAAGTTTCTTCTGAAACATGGGTTTTCAGTGGGAGATTGTTAAAAGGTTGGAATAAAATACCCTTCGACTACGGTAATAAATCATAGTGATGATAAAAAAGGTCTGCATAGCGACGGCATATGACTGAAGGAGAATTAATTTCAAGTCCTCGATGCATATAGCGTATCTTAGCCAGAGGAGAGACCCAACCAGACCGCAAACATAGGGGATGGGGGTATCGCTGTCCGAAGACTGTCGTCGATACCATTTGATCACTGCTTGACTGAAATGGTAAAATTCCGAAATCCATTAACGCTATTTGAGAATCGCTTTTGTTGAATTTGAGAAAAAACTAATAAATTCTTCAACATTGTTCACAAATTTAGGAAACGAGATACTCATGTTATCTAGGAACTGACTTTGTGAACAATAGTCTCGATTGTGACAACTGAAAGATATTTTGATATTCAGAAATATCCCGTTTCTGATTTTGGGAAAGGCAACATTAGTAGAACCTCTGTCAATACCCAGAAAAATTGAAAGCTTGAATTTTCTGAAAATGACCAGCTTCATCGGAATGGAATCTGGATAATATCTACAACAAGTTCAGAGGATCTGCAGCTAATCTCCACTGGGAATTTGAACACTGTCCAGATTCGAGATTTCCTAGTTCCCCATATTAACCTTTTTTATTTGCAGGAAAATTCTCTGCTATATTATCGATTGCGCAATTGAGAAAACATACATGGGACTCGCAATGAGAATAATGGCGTGGCAAGCAGTTGATGTCAAGAACAGATTCCAGAGCAAATTGGACGTGTAGAGATCATATAAGGTGGCCGGACTCAAATCCCAGGCCGCGACGCCTGCTCCATCGCCAAACAGCATCGGCAACAACGCAAAAAATCTTTTAATTCAATAATGAAGATCCACGTTTAGTTCTAGTTCATTATTATCTTTCAATCTCCGCTACGGTTTCAAAGATCGCAGATCCGGCGCTCGTCGGATACTGGCCACTTCTGGTTTGTGACTCAAATCAATTCCTTTATTTCGTGAGGTAATCACTTTTCGATAACTGGTTTATTGCCCTTGTAAAATTGATATTGATCTCTGGGGACTTCCCGAAAGTTTATCAATCGAAAAATTTCATTTATTTAAAAAAATTTATGGTGTGCATCCGGATTTGTACCAATCTGGCAAGTTGTAGGTGAAGTAATGGAGATGGTCGTCAGTGGAATCGTCTTTGACAGCATTTGAGCAGGATTTGTCATCTGCTCTGTCGCAGATCTGGTAAGGATCTCCGGGAGACATGTTATTGGGGTACCAGACCTCGAAACGGTGGTGGAATGGAGGGTCACTTGGATTGAGCTGGTAGGGAAGGTGGGGGACACTAGAAATTTCAGAGTAAAAAGGTACTATTATTTAAGCTTTTCCCGGTGAACAGAATAGTACCCAGAAACCTTCAATTTGAGGTTTTTGGGACACTATCCAAGATGGTTATTGAAGTTTTTTGTGAAATAGTCATTTGAATGTGCAGTTTACACTTACTTGTCGTGATTATGAATAACTCTGTATCTGTACTTGACCAAGTTGTCGTGAGCAGTAGCGTAGTCTATATCTCCAGTCCTCGGCTGTCCGAAGCTAACCAGCTTGACCTTGTTGGAGGGGAACATCCCAAGTTTGATGACGTGAGCAGAAGCAATCGAAGCGAAGCTTCCTCCCATCGAGTGTCCAAAGGTCTAAATAAAAAGTTATTTAGCTGTCGTAGCCCAGAATGTTTACCCAGAACTCGTAGCCAGGATACTGTGCAGTTAGAGCTTTCAAGTCGTTGAAGATCCCGGCGCTGTTCCAAAGGATAAAGTAGGCGGTGTGATAGTACTTGTCGACTTTTCCTCCAACTTCAGGCAGAGGTACCAAGGTGTCAAGCAAGAAGTCGATTCCTTCATCGAGCAATTGAGAAATTCCATTGGTTCCTGCGAAAGTCAGGATGATGGCCTTGTTCTTGGTGTCTACTGACAAGAAGGCCGAGCAGGTGTTGTTGTCCTTGTCGCAGACGACATTGTACTGTTTATGGGCCTGGACGTTGGTGAAGTGGGTATCCAAGCAGGTTTGGACTTGGTCGAGATTTTCACCGTTGGATGCTCCAATGAAGGGCAACACCGTTTTTCTCGCAAAGTCATCAGAGTACTGGTATTGGTTGTCAGGGGTAAGAGGGCAATCGAAACTCGTGTCAATCAGTTCAGCGCTTTCACAAGCATTCTCGATGTTACCATGACAAGTGCTGCTTCCTACACACCACTGGCAGTGGTACAAAACCATAGAAGCTCCAGCACAAGAAGCGCAGTCCTTGTGGTCGCTACAAAGACTCTCGACGCCTGGGGCAATCAGGCCGAGAATCAAGTAAACAAGTACCAGTTTGGTCTCCATGAGGAAATAACAATGAAGCAATGAAGTCGATCTATTTTATAGATAGCTTCTTTTCCTCTGTCGTCACCAGGTTTGATAAGAAAAACCCATAAAAACCATCCTATACGCATATGATTAGAACACGTTGAGCCATTGTTAAAAGGAAGACCGAGCTAGAGATAGGAACATTTTCGCTTCTTCCAGAATCAAAGGTTGGTAATAAAAATTAGTGATAAAAACCATAAAACTGCAAAAAATTTCACTGAAAGGAATCACGGAAGTATAACAAAGGACAAAGTGCAGTAGTTGTTGATTTATTTCAAAAATAACTTTATAATGAAAAATAAAATGATACATTTGACAGTAATCTCGAACAGTGGATTACTTCTTTGAAAACTCAACGCATTAACTTACACAAGGCCGTGGGGCAGCAGTCTGCCTGACAACTCTCCAGATCGTGATAAATATTATCACCGACAGGTACGATATTTGCATTGGGGATGAACAACTTCTCGCACTGCTGACCCGCTGGATTGAAGCTGTAGAAAGCCCCCGAATTCTGTCTCTTCAATCGTGCAACGAGTCTGGATCCTTTAGGAGGATCCACCAGACACTGCGGATTCATTCTGAATCTGTTCGAAGGAAGGGGGTGTTCGATCCGACTGAACATGGATTTGGAGGAGATCTTAGGTCCCGAGTGGAGAGGGGGCTTGAATGCAAGAGACGGGTATTTGTCTTCTTGGGCCCCGAGAGCAGCCAAGGGAGGTGACATGGTGAACACTTGGAGATTTCCTGAAAAGAAAGCTATTGATCTTAGATTTAATTTTCCGTCGTTTCCATTGTACTCATTGACACAATGATATTAACGTCGAAGAGAATACGACAAAATATCCGAAATGATAAGAATAAAATTTCAGCCCTAGGAACAACTTTAGCTTGCTTCATCTCTTCCATTTAGTAAACCAACCTTCGTCATTGTAATCCTCGATCTCGTCGAAGATCCCAGAAACGTATCCTGGAACCGGTCTCATTCCGTGGCTGATTGCTCTCGGCAAATGCGGGAAGTAATCGACTCCATGAGCGTCTATGCCGGTCTTCGTGAAAGGACCCAAGCTACTCTTCATGGTGTTGTGGTGACGTCTCAGCGCGAAAACCGGCACGTACATGGCCTTGGCTCCGAATCCTTGGACGATTGAGAGAACCAGAGCCAATCCGAGGAGTGCCCAGCTGCCGTTCATCTCTGCAAAAAGCCAAAGTGCCAAAATTAAATTTTTAAAACACGAAAATGGTAACTCGAGAACAATGAGTACCGTCCCTTTTTAGTGATTATTACGTAATTCACTTGATATTTGATATATTGTTTTCTGAATTATAAAATTTTTAAAAGGTCGAATGGAGGTGAGTTCAGTGAAACCAATCACAATAAAGAGGTTATATCGACTGCGAATAAAATTTATGGAGAACATTTTCCGGAATCAAATAAAAGGGATCTGAACAAGTTTTAATCCCGACACAAAAACCGACTGCACAATGAGATCAACGTCGCCCAGCTTAGAAGCAAAAATCCCAAAAATTGTACTTCTTGTTTTCCGGTGCGAGCAATGACAACTTTCTGGAAGCGCTTCAAGGGTTTGTTTTTAGTTATTGCCAAGTATTATCTGTCTTGTAGCCTCGAGGCATTTTGGACGGCGCCTGTGTACTCATATTACCACTTTCGGATGTTTTGTAGGGGAGTGCTTTTCAAGATTCAAGAGCCCTCCAGTCTTTTAGAATTTCAAAATACCAGGTGATGTCAGAGACAAAGTACTGTTCCGATGAACATGTTTTTTAAGAAGGTTCTGATTAAATTACACAAACCAGCTGTCTGTGTAGACAATTAGAGTTTGTTTGGACCGAAATACTGTTCGATTGGAAATTAAAAAAAGAAAATTGGCCTAACATTTCGTATATTAAAATTAATTTATGAACTTTTGAGTTTTTGGCTCCCTGCAAGGAAAATAACTTCATGTTAAAATAGGTGATCAAGTTTAAAATTTACAGTCAGAATCTCGACCAAGGTCGAAATGTCTCGTTCCATCGATGAAGAAACTGGTGATTTAATCAGGCTCCCTGATTCTCCCTCTGCTGAAATGAAGTCAAATGATCTTTTCTTACCAAAGTTCAGCTTTTATTCCGCTAAGAACTGGAAAAGGCTTGAGAAAATGACAGAAATTCCCAAGGTGTTTCCTCGAAAGCAAGACTACAAGCAAGTTTTCTTCTTTATAATATTTATTTACATATGGATTTTATTTTTTAGTATCGGAACGCTCCTGAAGTTGTTAGCTAGGTCTAGTTCTGAGCCCAATTTGGCAGACGATGATTCATAAAGAAATTACCGATGCGAGAACACTGCTCCAAAATAATTCTTTCTGAAGAGATGTTGATTTCATCATGTATATATTCATTCTTAGATTGGAAATTAATAGTGATATCATAGGAGTAATTAGTAGGAATTGTGTATTGACAAACGCGGAATCTTTGATTATTTAGAGATATTTATTTTCACAATATTTGAGAGACTCATCAGCTGAGGTAGTGTTCATTTTAAACATTGCAATCTTTGTCTATTCTGCAGAGTTATAATTCTTGTAAGCTAAAAAGTGAGTGGTAAAAGCTTAAGAATTATGACTTTTCCTATTTTCCTTGAGAAGGATTTTATTTCCTGCATTTTAAATTTACTTCTTTTGCTGTGAAACTTTAGGATAAAATTAATTCTTGCAAGGTGTCCTATTATAGAAACATCTGCAAGGGATATGGTATTTCTCACCGATGTGTGGCAAATATGCATTTGTCTTCCACGAAGTTCAGAATTCCAACCTCCTACTTGTCATGGTTAATTAGTTTATATTTACATCACGTGATATATGATAATAAAATAATTACCTTAACATAATTCAATTTACGGGCTTGACTATATAAAATAAAAGTTTTCAACTTTAAATTAGCTTTGTAGTCTTTCTTTATTCCTCAAGAAAAATTTTGAAATTTTGGGTTTTGCGACTAGTACTGCAGAAGACTGTTTTTATTTTGATTTTTGACATCATCATGTTGAGTTTGGAATAGGTGTCTACTTTTAATTTCTTTTATAATTGAAAATTCAAAAATCTACAGACTGGCGATTAACAACCAGTCTGAAAATTTATATTTTCAGCAGTCTGGTAGATATTCGAGACAGATTTAATAAATTAGAAGTTTCGTAACTCGTGTAAGAGATTCATTCGGGAAAATCAGTTTCCTTTTTTATTTCCAGTAACTACAAATACAGTGTTTTTAGATTATCGAGAAGATTATTTTGGGAATTTATTTTGTACCCCAAATTGGGGAATTTTACAGAGATTTCCTGGCTTTTACAAATAGACCTTCCGTCCTAAGCAAATTGAGATGAACCTAAAGTAAATCTTCATAGGCAATTCCAAGTCCTTTAAACACTGTTTTTCTTCCGTAAATGCTCACCTAGATAGGTAATTAGATAAAGTAGTGGTAAAGTCATTTTAAAAGTTATGACTTTATTTAGTTTTCCACTCACCAAAGATCAGAAAATAATACTGTAATTGCGACAAATATCTCATTCATTAATTACATCTTCCAGTCCAAATTCCCCCGAGAAACATGCTTATTTAAATTTATAGACATTGTTATTAACATTTTTGTGGATTTTATGACGGAAAATAAAACTTAATATTTTCAGATAGCACTTGATGACCGCAGTGATAACCAA
The DNA here is from genome assembly GCA_009761265.1 of Halicephalobus sp. NKZ332. Taxonomy (NCBI): domain Eukaryota; kingdom Metazoa; phylum Nematoda; class Chromadorea; order Rhabditida; family Panagrolaimidae; genus Halicephalobus; species Halicephalobus sp. NKZ332. The sequence goes on along the minus strand of VOSG01000029.1, from coordinate 103,343 downwards.
CCCTATGGCAGTGTATGAGAATACCACGGCGTTAAGACAGGTCTTTGAGTATCTTCCAGAAATGGACTACATCTTTGAATTAATTACTAACTTTATTGGGATCTTTCCATTGTCTTTATCGATTTATTTTTTCAAGAAGTTGAAATTATTTCATGTCAACTTGACTTCATTGCTCATTAACATGATGACCAGCTACCTAATCAGAACTGTATTCAGGATCCCCGTAGTAACTTACAACATGTTTGTTAGTGTCGAATATTATCAGGAGAAACACATTATCATCCAGCACATAGACACCATATGTGCCATTTGTCAATATGTCTGTGGAGTTGATTTGTGTCTTATCTTCCTTGAAAGACTGTACGCTACAAACAAGGCAAGTGCCTATGAATCCCAGACACACAACAGAATGACCATAGTTGCGATACTATTCCTATGGTTTTTAGTCACAGTGTTATTGTATCTGAGTTCATATGGCTATATAAACATATTGGTCCTTGTTCTGAGCTCTGTGATGTTGCTTACTATCAGTGGGATTGGAATGATTTATTTGCTGTCCTTGAACCACAAGCTGTATAGAAACAAGGTGAATACCCAGACGAACTTGAGCTACCGATATCAGGTGGCAGAAAACATTCGGAGTTTCCAGATGCTGCTTCCAATGCTGGGGTTGCTCCTCTTGGGTTGTATTTTCGGAGTGATATTTTACAGCACTATGCTGTACATTGAAGTGAGTAACAATAGATTGTTGTGCAACCTTTTTCCTCTAGATCAATTCAATCTTCTAAAGACTGCTTTAGTTACTCTTTCCTCATTAATTCTTTCAGAGTCCTCTGATCCGTGCTCTGAATGGTCTCGTTTTCACGGCGATGGTAGCATGTGGTTCTATTATCCTCCCTATCTTTGCCTTCTTCTGCCACCGTACTCTGAGGCATTCCTTCTTCAAGGCTATAAAGCTAAAAGTACGTCCGTTACAACGATCGGATATTACTCGATCTTCCGTCACTGCCTATAATATTCCGATGACGTTGAACGGTCAGAAACTAATTGTGGGGACCAACGAGTGTACAGATGTCTACTTTCAGCAAATTCAGAAAATGTGGAATTAAACAAGTGCCTTGCTAATGAAGTTTCATTTTTATTTCGTCATTAGACAGAATCACAATGGTGATTACAAAAATCATCGAAAAAATGAACTGAAATAAGTTATGGCAAAACTAAGTTATATTTACAGGAGGCGAGAAGAAAATAGAAAGGATTATTGTCCTTGTGACTAGCTTTGTTTTCGAGCGAGACAATTCAGAATCTCGACATGAAAACAAAGTCTCCTGGATTTTTTCTCCAAAAATTCATTTGATCTTGCAGCAAAAACAATTCCTCCTATTCTCTTATGGCCAATTGCCTCACAACCGTAGGAATTTTACGCATCGGTTTGTAGAAAAATAGAGGCTGTGTCATTCAGCAGAATCTGAGCGGCTTCTACATCGACCGTGGTCACAGGATCTGTAGAATTACTTGCATCATCTGCTTCAATGACGAAGTACTCAGGCAAACTGTCGAGTGGGATCTCGTCGGGGATTCCTGCATCATCCGCAGCGATCTCGAAGGAAGGAGCGCCTTCGTACTTGGAATCCTCGACTTTAACACAGCTACCCTTGTCGTCCTTGTTATCAAAATCCATCTTCAGCTCGAACCCGGGCTTGCAGTGACAGGTGATACTCCTCTCGTTGCAGTAAGAGTTGGGGACAAGGCACTGTTCTTCGATAACGACAGTGTCCATACAGTATCCTCCGATAGTTCCGTTGGCACGGTCTTCAACGGAGTCCATGAAGACAATTGTGGTCAAGTCGTGACATCTTCCGGCAATGTGGACGTATCCGTCAGGGCAGGAGTCGACGCATTCGCTCTGGTAGATGAGTTTCTTATCGGGACAACGACAGTAGCCCTTTTCACAGTAGGTGGCGTTAGAAATGGATTGACATTGCTCGTCGACATTGCAGCCCGGTTGACCAACGTAGAACACTGAAAAATACAAAGTTATTTACCGAAAATAAAGCCACTATCTTGGACAGTATCTAATTTGAAATAGATAGAACGTTAATGCAATATCTGAGCTAAGCTTCAAGTCAATTATCAAATATAAATTGAATGAAATTATAGGGTTCGAAGAACTTTAATCTCGAACTTTTCGAAAACTAATCATATTTTCGTTTTGCTTAGTTTCTGTCGGGAACTTACTTCTCTTGCAGGCAGCTCCAATCTTGATGAAGCCAGGAGGACAGATCTTGATGGGTTCCCGGCTCATTGCTGGTCTCATCGCTCTGGCATACGCTTCTTCATCATTGGTAGGAAGACTGGTGCAGCATTGAGCGTTTCTTCCATCAGGATAGTTACTATAGCAGGTGAATCCATCTGGACATTTCGTCATTGTAGAGCAAGGATGAGGGATTCTAGTTTCTCCATTCAATAACGGCTGACTCGTGGGTGGACATCCGGAGATCGGTGCTCCGGGCAATGCCGGTGGCAAGGTGGCCGAAGAGAGTAATTGGATCGGGATTATCGCTGAATTCAAGTTCTCCCCGTTAGGTCCGGTAACCATCGACGGAAGTTGTACTGCGTTTTGAACACCCAACTGGTTATTATGAACAGTCGGAGTCATTGTGGGATGCATCTGGGTTGGAGCCAACTTCCTACTGTGGTAGGCGAATGTCATCTGAGAAGTTGCGGTGGGAGTGCAGCAGTAGCTGTTCTGTTTCTCCGCCGAGTAGATGCACTGATAGGGGGCCGTCGTGGGGCAAGGGGCCAGAGCCATGTGGCAGACCAGAGGCTCCAGTGAGTTCACAGAGACATAAGGGATCTGACCGAGAGGACAGTACCCTTCGTATTTGCCTTCCAAGGAAGAAAGAGAGTCAGAAGAACAGCAGACATACTCCGAACTGACTTGGCTTCGCTGACAGACGTAGCCAGCAGGACAGCTGTTCACCTGAGGGTTGCAGTTTTGCTTCTGATGAGTGACTGAAAAAAGTTGATTATTTTATCTTTCTGCAGTTGCGATAAATGCCTGGACAGTATCCAGGGAATTCGGAGTGGAAGTTTCTGATATACTGTTTTTTGTTGGGTTTCGAAAAACTCACATGGATTTCCGTAAGCTGCTCCACTAGGACAATCTTGGACAGCAGTTCCTACTCCAGCAACCGTGTCTTCTGAGCAACAGAGATTCAGATTTCCTTTCGTCGACGCCATGCAGATGTACCCTTCAGGACATTTGTTCGATCCCTTGGGACACATCAGTGGTCTGTTTGCGTACAAGAAGGGCTTCCTTCCAACGGGACATTGAGCGTTGGTCACTCTTCCTCTGCAGCAGATAGCTCTATCCTTGGGTCCTTCGCAGGTATATCCTTCGGGACAGTTGTTGGCGAGGATGTTGCATCCGAGGGGCTTTCGAGTTCCTTCGATCAGGAAGGGTGAAGCTCCTCTGGGACATTTTTCCCAGCTGGGGCAACAGTAGTACTGGTCGTCGGTGGCTCGAGAGCATTCGTAGTCCTCAGGACATTCGTTGTCTCTGCTTGTTTCATCACATTGTTTTGGTTCTCTGGACCCGATTTCGAAGAAGGGAATGTGGTTGTCTCTGCAACGAGGAAGACTGGCGGAAGAAGAGGATAAGGATGAGGGGAATTTGGTCGGTTCACAGCAAATTTCAATTCCATCGATTGTGGATTCTGAACAGACGGTTTTGTCAGGACAATAGATCTGGTCGTCACCACAGACCAGGATCTGTTTTCCGCTGAAGTAATAGGGCTTGTGTTTGGGCAAAGTACACTTCGGAATTCCTCTGCAACAAGTTCCGTGACTGCCGACTCCGAGACAGATGTAGCCCCTCGGACAGCCTCCGATAGCATTGACTACACATCGTTGTCCATTGGAAGAGAGTCCAGCAGGACATTTGTTAGGTCTGAATTGGATTGAATTTTTGGAGAAGGAGTGTTTTCTTGATGCGAAGTTGGTTGAGAAAGGAATATTGTTGTTGGGTCCACTGCAGCAGATGAAAGAGCTCTGGTCGGCAAGACTTTGTGCACATTCGTAACCAACCGGACAGGTCTCTTCGCCGTAAGTACACTTGACTGGAGTCGATCCGACCATCAGGGGTTGCCGATTGAAGGGGCATACAGGAACGGATTTACAGCAGACAGGGGTGTTGGAAGTCGACAAAACACAGGAAGCTCCTTCTGCGTAGCAAGAGGTCATAGAGTTCAGATTGCACTTCTGAGGACCTCCTCCGGGATAGGCTTCAGCGATAGCCATGCCGTTAGGACAATCTCCAATGGGGTTTCGACAGAGTCTCTCGCAGGCTTCCTTAGTGACGAATCTATTGGCTGTTCCCCCACATCCATTGAAGGTGAATGGGGCACATTCCATGGCCATGGTATCGTAGAACCAATATGTGTCTGACCTGTGGAGAGAGCAAATATTTCCAACTGACTTTAGAGCATTGCAAGCAAATTCCGATTGTGGACAACAGAATCCCCGCAAATTACACGAATTTCCTGCGGGACACGGATTCTGTGGACTGCATCTCTGGGGGTTATTGCTCGGATCCATCAATGGAGCAACTCCATTGCAGACTCCTTTGATGTTCAATTGGCAAGTAGCCTCGCATTCTTGTCTCGTGAAGAAGTTGTTGCTAGTTCCATGGCATCCATAGAATTGGAAGGGCTCACAAAGTCCAGTGTCTCCGTTGAAATGGTATCTCTGCATAGTCAGTCCGTCTCCGAAGCAGTCTGTTCCTGCAGAGACTGGTTCTCGACACGACAGTTCCTCGCTGCTGCAACAGATGTGATTCAGACCGAATAACGGCTGCATACAGGAATAACCACTGGGACAGGTACTCGGAGTGAGAGGAGAACAGGCCACGTTGGAGGCCCCTGCTCTGTAAGGTCGTCCCTGAGGACATTGGGAAGTGACACAGAATCCTTCACATTGCTCGAGAGTGTCGAAATTGTTTGCATTTCCCCCGCATTGAGAGAATTTGAAGGATCTGCAGGAACCGGTAGATTCGTCGAAATAATAACGAGTGACTGGAGTCTGTGGGTGGTCACAGACTATTCCTGTTTCCTTTGCCTGACTGCAAACATGTTCTGGGGCTGGACAACAGTATTGTTGACCTCCAGAAGTGACACATTGATAGTTGTTCGGACAGGGGTTGGAGTCACTGCAAGAAGTCACTCCGCCCAAAGGAGATCCTGTAGGACAGAGACCCTTAGATGGGCAGCATCTACCGTTTCTGCAGCTGTATCCCGAGGGACAGGGAGAGTTCGCCGAACAGGGATTTGGGGAAGCGAGAGGAGTATCTCCGAGACAAGCGTCGTTGATGTTGGCACTTGTTTCAGAGCAACAGACTCCTCCGCTGAACATGGTAGATTCAGTGCAGACAAAGCCTTCGGGACAGCTGGCTTCATCTCCGATGGTACATTGGACATGGCCTCCAGTGTGAGGATTCAGGAATCCAGCAGAATTGTAAGGGCATCCAAAGTCTCTTCCACAACACCTGGTCAAGGTCCCTCCGATGAGGTTGCAGCCGAAGCCTACAGGGCAGGAATTAGAAGAGCCCGAAGCAGACGAAAGGACACAGGACTTTGGTTCACCTGTCAGAGGCTCGTAATAAGTCACTTGATCTCCACTACAGGTAATGTCAGCTGCCGATTGACGGAAATCTGTGGGATTCTGACAGCAATAGGAGGTTCCTGTCCGAGGATAGAGAGTACATTCATATCCTGGAATTTGTTCATCTTTAAATTCAAAATTGCATAATTTTTCCCCCAAGAGAGACTGCTATTTTCGTATTCAGATTCCCAATGAAACCAAATCCTTCTGTTCATCCTCTAATAACTTTTGCATGTCTATTCTCGAAAAACAAATTTTGTTATTTTTGTTTTTTGCGCAAAAAGTGACAAATATCGGATTACGCTGCACTTACCGTCAGGACAGCTATTCATAGAAGGATTGCAGGCGACCGGTGCACTGAATCTCGTGAGAACCAACCCGGCTCCACAGATGTCATCTGGAGCCTGGAATTGAGGAGACAAGATCGGATCGTCGTGAGAAACTCTATCGAGCCGAGACGCAGGAATCAGTTCACATTCATTGGTATCTGGATTGAAGTGCTTGCCTTCTGTGCAGTTCCTTCTGGTATATAGCCTGGAACAGAGGAATAAGAAGACAATTACGGTGGACGAACATAAACTCACCCCTCTAGGTTACAGTACAAATAGCTGGCGGGATTCTCTGGATCTGACTTCTTCTCGTTACCGTTTGGATCACAATCTAATTTTGCGACGATAAGATTGGCAAGTAATAAGATTATCTGAAAATTGATCGTGACTTTTGTCGAGTAAGTGAAATTGATTTCCCTTGTTTAATTGTTCTTACGAAATAATTAGTTCTTGTCGATTTTTGACTTTCTAAGTGGATCCTCTTTTCTTCCAAATCGGACTAGACGCTTAGACTCCTGCACGCGGAGCTCCTTTCAATCGGATAATCCGCATTGAGACGAGATTGAGAAAATAATAGCGCGAAAAAATAACTACAACCTTTAAAGGAAAGTATCCAATGTCAGATATAATGCTAAATTTGGAATCCAGAGCTCAAGAAGAAACTAATTTTTGACCTCAGGTGGAATGAAGTACTTCAAGTGTGTTGCAAGTACTTACTCGATGAGCAGCAGAAGAGGAAGAAGTGCAAAATTGCAATCGACGAAAAACGGAATTGTTTCTAGCTTCTGATTGAACTAACCTGCTATCCACAAAGACTCTAGTTCAGTTTTCAACTGATTTCTCGATAAGGTTTCTGTGATTTTGTTTACCGAAACCATTTGCAAACAAATTCCCAGGATCACGATGAACCGTGAGGAAATGAAAATATTTGTTGTTTTTTCTTATTTCTCAAAAAATAAATTTAATTTTCTGAGACCTTGTTCAGAATCTTTCGAAAATAAGATTTTGGTAAACCTGTATTGATCATGTGATCGAAATCGCCTATACCTAGAGAGCGTAGGGAAATAAGAGTAAGAAGGATCGATTGGAGGTATTTTTAGGATGATCGACTTCTGATATAATAGAGGATCTTCTGAGAAGCCGTTTCTCGATCGATTTTTCTGAATAAAGAACTTACAATACTACAACAGACGAAGTGATTAGGTCGTAACCTTGCCGGCAGTAGTCGCGAATCCATAATTGACAAGTCTCCTGGCAGTTGAGACTGAGGCGATAGCCAGCGTCCGGCTGCTCAAATAAGGAATCCGGGAGCTGACCAAATCAGCTTTTTCAAAGCTTTTTTCGATAGGACAGACTCTCTGAGACTGATTCGGGAGGAGGGCTTCTTCCAAAAAGAGGTCTTTTCTGGTCATTTCTCGAGGAGGTTGAGCGATGGTCTTTCAATGGACCCACCATCATGCGTTCTTTCTTCGCAACTGTCTCAAATTGCAAGCCGCTGGAGACGGACAGTTTTCATCAACACTTACAAAATACAGAGAGCGTGCGCGGCTTCGTTTTCAGCGAGCGATTGTTCTCATCCCTCGCGCACAGGAGCCGGTCATTGACTCATCTCAAAAAAGATGTTTGTCACTTGGTCGGGATTTGGAACTGACCGACCCAAAAAACACTCAGATTCCCCCGACCAAAACCATGAAAACTGGCCGGCTACCAGACATGATTCATCTCTCGAGTTCGAAAAAACAGAAACAAAACTGACGTCAGCGTCGTTTATGATAACAACAATTATAATTCATAAACAAATCAGTCTCCCAAACAAATCCAACCACAGTCTTAGGCAAAATGAGTGCGAGGACGGGTCGTGGTGAAGGGAGTAAGATGACGGCGTTTCTGGACACGCTGTGGAAGAGGGAACTTGATCTTGGAATCGTGGAACTGCTTCACAGCCGGACGACGGCAGTCGGAGGCCTTGATGGCAGCGACCTTGATGATCTGGATACGATCGGCTTGGGCACGGTGGCGAGCTCCCATGTCACGGTAGGCCTGGGTGACGGCACCAGCTCTGGAGACGTCACGGTATTCACGGTACATGTTGTGCTGGGCATTACGAGAAGCATAACGGAGCCAGACACCAAAGTTCTTCACAGATCCAGTCTTCTTCTCGTGAATCTCTTCACAGGAGATGATTTCACCATGGGTCTTCTTCACACGACGAAGCATGCTGGTGAAGTACCAGAAACGAGACTTGGCGACAACGTGGTTGCTAGCGAAGATCTCCATCTTGTACAGTCTAGGGTTGGGGTCTCGTTCAGTGGGCAGCTTGCGACCGACCACAATGAACTGCTTTAAAACGTCACCCGAAGCGATGATCGGCATCTTGAAATGTTACCTAGAAAACAGAATCGTCGTAAATTCGCAAATCCAAGTTATTTTTACGTAAAAACCGAATAAAAGCCAGTGGTTGAGGGAATTGATATATGAAAACACCGAAAGAAGAACACAACGAGGTGAGCCCTACACAAGGGTGATGAATTTTTCGACCAAAAACTCAGTGTTAGAAGTGTATTTGATATCCACAAGGTAGAGAGGAGTGATAGGCCCAAAAAGAGTAAAAATTGTAAAAGTAGGGAACAAAGTAGAGGAGAAAAGCAAGGAAAATGAAAGAATCAGTGGAGAAAGGAGAAACAACGGACAACTGAGTGCAGACCGTACAGCAAGCTCCCGCAACGAAAAATTGCCCGTCAGGGTTTGGCGGGGCAATTTGTTCTCTCGCTTGTCGAACAACGTTGATGAAATTGTTCATCGACGTATTCCATATCTTTGGATTTATCAATCCCCATTATCGATTTATGGAAATAATATTTGTACAATGCTTTATTTTTGGAGTAATTACAATCTGAATAATACCGTTTTGAAACCGAGTTTGACTGTTTCTTTTTTCAGTATGCCTCCGGCTCGACGAAAACCGACTCGAAAGCCGACCTTAGATGTTTCGGATTCGGACTCCGAAGATGACGGACGATACAGACGCTCCAATAAGCGCACTCGAGCTCTGCAGAACGTTTCGGCTGCGAATACTGAGCATGTTCCGATTGGCATTTCGCCTTCTGATGAATTCCTGACGGGAGAAGGGGAAGAGATCATGAAGATGGCTTCCGATGTCGTTGATAAGGGTGTAGTAAGTTTGTCTCCCTGGATAATGGACGTGCTTATCGACGGTTTCTAGAAATTGCACACTGTCAGACTATTTGATGCAGATGTGATGGACGGCTTTACAATGCTGATGAATTGTTCGAAGAGAGTTATTGAGGCCACAAAACCTATGGAAGCAGGTACTAAGGTTTACACACAGAGGGTCGATGCTCTCTATAGCGGAGTCCAGAAGACGAGTTCAGCCATGCTGAAGAAGGACGACAAGCCGAAGGAACAGAACAAGGGGAAAAAAGTTACCTTTGAAACCTGGAACGACTGGCTTGCTGAAGATGAAGGAACGGAATCTGCCCCACCGGAAGGGATCTTCAGTGCCGACGAAGATGAGAACCAACTAACCCAGTTGAAGACCAATATGACAGTCGTCGAGGATTTCCATCATGATCAAACAATGGCACCTGGATGTCGAGAACTGGAATTATCTGTTGACCATGGCGACGACGACCTCGGACAAAAAATTAACAGTCTGAGCAAGAATCGATCTCTGTTAACTAAGGGAAAGCTGTTGACATTAGAGCAACTCGAGATGAGATTTAAAAGAGCAGATGAGGCTGTCAGGAAACACAATGCTGTTGAAAGGTGCAAATTTGGAGCATCCCGACAGAAGAAGGAAACCATCACAGAGGAAGCCGCCGATTACACTCAGCTGGACTTTCCGCTGTTCAGCCACGCCTTACTCGAGAAACGTGAGAACGTTCATATTGCACTAGATGAAGTCGCTGAAAACAATCATGATTGTAGTCTGGCATTTCTTCACAGTCACTGGAGAGAACCAGATGAGGGTCTGCCGAGTATGGATCAAGAATTGGAGGATTGGAGAATAGACGAATACAATGAGAACATCAACCCCGATGAAGATGTAGCTTTATCTGTATTGGAGCATTTACAAGGTACGATGGAGAATTCTACAGCTGTAGAACACAAACTTCCAGATGAGTTGATTGAAGTCATCGGATTACAGAGGAAGGATCTCAAGCGAGTCCGGGATTTAAGGGCTTATGTTAATGTCTCATTTGAACAGACTGCAAATGCTAGTATTGATGAGGAGAAGATGATTGATCATCAGGAGATTCCGGAAGAAGTTGAGGTAGCTGCAAAAGAGCTGAGTCGATTGAATGAATTAGTAGTTGAACTTTACAAAGGACGCATTGAGCTTCCCGAATGTGCCCAAAATCCTCAGGAAACGAGTATCCGACAGGAGATGCATCGACCGAAGTATGCTCCTTGCTTCGACGACGAGGACCGATTCTTCAACTTTGACTTTAGAAAGCACATTACGAGAGATACTGTGAATTTAGAGATCTCGAATGCCAGCAGAATCTGGATAAAGTCTCTGAGGCAAGAAACCGCATTGTCTCTTGGAATTGTGACAGCATTATTCAGCGCAATGCAGACGGCTTTATCGAATCCTGGTGTTTTCTCTGAAGATCTGCAGAATGCCTTTAAAATGATCCCAGATTACGTCTTTGGAAAACTGTTACTCATGCATCCAGATGTCGGGACGAATTTCATGGAAGAAGCGAAGCATCTTGAGGGATATTTAGTCCCATTTAGGATCTCTAGATATGCCCAGTACGTTGTTAGCAGCGTTATTCACGAAGTTCAAAAGGGGAGTTTGGTGATGGTGGACGATATTAGGAACAGACCTCCCTCTGCAATGCATCTCAATTCCACAATTGTCCCGTATAAAAGGGCTCGGTTGGATGAAGCCTTCAGCAACCGCGGGCCACATGACTACCTTTACTTCTTCGCCATGGAAAGATTCCCAGTAAAGCGGTATCAAGAACAGGAAGTGCATCACAATCCCGGTGTGATTCGTGAAAATATTTTAAAGACACTGACTTCTGAAAGAGCGGTCGCGACAGGAAGGATGAATAGTGATCCGGCAATTCTAGATGCTTTTTGGGCCCTGGTAACGATGGTCGGGTTTTATGCAGAACACAAAAATGTCGATTTAACAGATACTCCTGTTGTTGACGAATTACCGACTTTGGAAGAAGAGGGAGAGGAGGTGGTGCCTATGGAAGTCGATCAAGAGAGGATTATGGATTTCCTGGCTCAGCAACCAGAAGTAGTGCAGAATGATTTGGATCTGCATCTTGATATTCCCGACATGGACGACGATCACGACTTCCACACTGCTCTTCATACGCCCGTCGAAGGCCCCAGTTTGCAGGACACGATGTCGCAAGACTTGTTCCAAGATACTGAGCCTCCAAAGAGCAATGTAGAGAATATTGTGGATTTCCATGATATTATCCCTGACAGCAACGAGTTGAATGACTCCTTTGCTCTGCTCGTTCAAGATTTCCACGAACCCGATGACGATGATAAGGGTCGACGTCCTGCAAGTAAAATCAAGTTTGTCCAAGACGATGCCCATTACGATGAGAATCAGACGGTGAAGAAGCCGAAGAAGAAGAGGAAGACGGAGGATGATCCGAAAGCAGATGATATTGCGTTTGCGCCAAGAGATTATATGAGCAATGTGAGTACGCGGAGAGGGAGAAGCAGAAGCAGATCTCTGGATCCGGAATATGAGGAACCCGACTCTATCGCAAGGGAAATGGACGTGGTTCTTCCGAAAGATCTGTTGAATTCAGTGTGCTTCAGATGTGATGACCAACTGACTTTGACGATCCCTGGATTCGGAGATCCAAGTAGGATGTTTGTGCCAGCAGTATATCAACCAGTGAAGAGAGCTCTCGATTCTTTTGCTATTTTCTACAGAGGCGAGTACTGTCACCTACCTCCAACAGCGAAAACGAGACAGAAGAATGACATGATGTTTTTTGTCAGATATCACAAGGTTCTGAGGGATCTGGAAATTGCGAAGCAAACAGAGCGATCAGGGAATTTGAACAATGTTCCTGTTGGAGATGAATCCATGGATGAAGAAGTCTATCACGATGCTTATGATTCTGCTATTGGAAAGTTGAATGATGTCAGTCTTCTTTCCGGAGAAGCCGGCCATGTGGATGATTTTGTCGGAGAATACGGAAATGCCGATTCCTATAGTGAAATTGATCAAGAAGATGAGGAGGATGATGATTTTGATTTCGAGGCTGTGGTGAGTTACTTGTTTAATTTGAGTGAATTTCCTGATCTTTTCTTTTAGATGAAACAGTCGGTGGCTAGGGAATCTGCCAAATATCCTTTCAAACTGAAAAGGACCATCAAGTTCATTCTTTCCAGAAGGCACCTTGATAGATCGACCATTAGAGAAGACATCAAGGGACTCAAACCCCCCAACATGATCCCGGAAGACTTCCGCACTCCGAAGAAACCAGATAGAGCTGGAGATGCAAATGTACTTGCTGCCTCAACTCCGTCTATGCCTGTTGCCAAAGCGGGCGACAATGTCCAGCGCTTTGAATATGACGAGATTATTGCTTTCGACCTTGGTGTTCCTGAGGACCACTTTGAGAAGGAAGCACTGGAAGATATTCCTCGTGATGAAACAGATGAGACAAGGATGGAGGACTTCAAAGTACAGGGATTCCACACGTTCAGAAGCGTTCTCTATTACTTGCCAAAGTATTGTTGCGCCGATACCATTGAACTGCTATCGGCGGCTCATGTGTTTTCCATCATCTGTCATATGTCCAACGAAAACGTGAGCTTTTGAGTTTGCATGGTCGAACTTGTAATATTTAATTTCAGAGTCTGCATATGTCCCAAGACATGTACGACGAAGAAGACGTTGAGGAGCGAGTCGACTACTTGATTGAGAACTTTGCTGATTGGCAATCGCGGATGCTGGAGCAAGAAATGGATGATAACCCTAGATTAAGCGATGATGATTAAATACCGGTTTTGCGATCTCAGTTATATCACTTATTTGTTCGTATTGTGAACGCTTGTGGAACAAGTAAAAATTGTCAATACACAATGTACTTTTTTTGACCGAGGTCTTGATTTGTGTAATTCGCAACCTGCAGCCCGCTCTCTACCTGGTGTTGAGCAAAGAGCGGTCGTTCAGTTTCAGACCGTTTGTTGTTGGGGAATTCTTCTTCGATTTGACACTGAACTTTTAGTTGTGAGAATTGATTTGACTTTGTGATTTTAGGAAGATGCCGGTGCTGAGTCGTTCTGTCATCAAGCTTTGGCAGCTTCAACCGTCTCGATTTACTTCCTCGATATCTCATACCGTTAATGTTCAGCACAAGATTGAGGATGCGAGAAAGCGAGCTCTTCTTGGTGGTGGAGTCAAGAGGATCGAAGCTCAACATAAGAGAGTATGCGTTGTTCGTTTTCAACGGCGATTGATATAAGAATTTTTAGGGAAAACTGACGGCTCGTGAGCGCATCAATCTCCTACTGGATCCCGGAACATTCAAGGAATATGACATGTTTATGGAACATACTTGCACTGATTTCGGGATGGAGAAGGAGAAGTATTCCGGAGATAGCGTTATTACTGGCCACGGACAAATTAGCGGAAGAACTGTTTTTGTTTTCTCCCAGGATTTTACGGTTTTCGGAGGAAGTTTGAGCTCTGTTCACGCCAAGAAGATCGTCAAGATCATGAACGTGAGGCGACGTTAGTTTATTCATATATGGAATCTTGTTTTCAGCAAGCGATGCTGGTCGGAGCTCCTGTTATTGGACTGAACGATTCCGGAGGAGCTAGGATCCAGGAGGGAGTCGAATCTCTGGCTGGATATGCCGATATCTTCCAAGCTAATGTGATGGCTTCTGGTGTGATTCCTCAAATTTCTCTTATCATGGGTCCTTGTGCCGGTGGAGCTGTCTACTCCCCTGCTTTGACCGACTTTACGTTCATGGTCAAGGATACGAGTTACTTGTTCATTACTGGTCCCGATGTCGTTAAGGCGGTTACCAACGAGGAAGTCACTCAGGAAGAACTCGGAGGAGCAAAGACTCATACGACCACTTCTGGAGTTGCTCATGGGGCCTTCGAGAACGACGTTGATGCTTTGTTGAACATTAGAGAGTTGTTCAACTATATTCCCCTCTCGAACAAGGACCCGTCTCCGATCAGAGCTAATGATGACGAATGGAGCAGAGATGTCCCAGCTTTGGACACTGTGGTTCCATTGGAATCCACTGCTGCTTACAATATGAAAGACGTCGTCACTGCTCTAGTCGATGAAGGAGACTTCTTCGAAATCATGCCTGATTATGCCAAGAACATTGTTGTCGGATTCGGTAGAATGAACGGAAGAACTGTTGGACTCGTCGGAAACAATCCCAAGTTTGCTGCTGGATGCTTGGATATCAATTCGTCTGTCAAGGGAGCTAGATTTGTTAGGTTCTGTGATGCCTTCAATATTCCGCTCATTACCTTGGTCGATGTCCCTGGATTTCTCCCAGGAACATCCCAAGAATATGGTGGAATTATCAGACATGGTGCCAAGTTGCTCTACGCCTTCGCTGAGGCTACTGTCCCGAAGATTACTGTCATTACCAGAAAAGCCTTTGGTGGAGCCTATGATGTCATGGCCTCCAAGCACTTGAGAGGAGATGTCAACTATGCTTGGCCTACGGCAGAAGTTGCTGTCATGGGAGCCAAAGGAGCCGTCAGCATTCTTTTCAGAAATGACAAGGCATCCCAAGCCAAGAAAGAGGAAGAATACACCGAGCTCTTCAGCAATCCTTTCCCCGCTGCTGTTCGTGGATTCATCGACGATATTATCGAGCCGAGATCCACTCGTCGTCGTATCTGTCAGGATTTGAACCTGTTGGAGTCGAAGAAGCTCAAGAACCCGAAGAAGAAGCATGGAAACATTCCGCTTTGAAAAGGTTCTGGAAATAGAGTAGGCGGGAAGGGCGATTTTATGGAGCTTGATTCTGTAGGTCAAGTTACGGATTTATTGTTTAGAGTGAGATATCTAAGTTTAATTAAATAAAAGAAAATAAATGATATTCGTGTAGCTTCGAGATAGTTGGAGATGTTTGCCCTGGGATTTCCCCTTTGACTTCACAATTACGGGGATAGAGCTTTCTCCGACCCCCAGCATCGCTCGACCGGTTCTCTCTCGTCAGCTTCTGTTCCGATTATTCCCGATTAAGATGTTTCCTGCTTCCTTAGTTCTTGTCATTGTAACAACTCACCCAATCCTGTCAAAGAAGAGTAGCACCCTGACCCTCCTACACTAATCTGTGATAGACTGTTCTGATTGTAATCGATTGCATTGCAAAGAAGAACAAGAAGTGAATGTTTGATTCGGTTTCAAGTATAATATCTTTATTGAGCAATCTAATACATGAGGAATTCTGTTCTATATTTTTCCTAGTGGCAAGAGAATAAATAAAACCTGAATAGGAATCGATTACGGATTTTTACAAATGCTGTCATCCAAGATGACCTTTTAACGGGAGCACAATTTTTGTAGTGTCCGTTGATCGGAGCTAGAATTAAGTATGAACAAATTCAAACAACTCGTTCAAAAACACGTCGATTTTGAAGACTTTGAACATGGATGAAAGTAGAATATCTTCCTTTCTTTGCGAGGCGATCTTTTCTGTCTCACCAACTAATCTCATTAACTCGGACACTCTTTTGATGAAGTTCTCCTGGCACATCTGGAGGTTGTAGAAGGAGAAGAGCTCGTCGTAGAGGATGTTCATCATCTTCGATGCGAGTTCCACCGTGACTGGAGAGAGCTTGGAGCTAAAGTCCTTGATGTTCCAGAGCATGAACCCAAAGGCGAACATGATCTCGATATCCACGGGTCGTAACTGCTTCATCGGGTTAAGCATCTTTAATCCCGCGGTCTTGACCCAAGGATGACACACGGTCTTGATCGGGTTCACGTTGGACTCCACGATTCCTGAGAGATCACACTGCATAGTCTCTACTTGGTAGACATCACCGTTCTGTAGGACCATCCGGTTGTCGTCGAGTGGTCCGTCGAGAACCCAGAAAGAGTCAAAGGTTCTTTCAAGGATCATAAAATGGATCCAGAAATTTTTGAAAAGAATCACCTTGTCGTCGATAGGCAAGTCACAGTATCCGTGGAAGTTCGAGAGCATTGCCGCGATCCATTCCACCTCTGTTCGGTTGTTCTGGGCAAATTCGTAAATGTTAAGCATATTCTTTTCCACGAAGATTCTGGATCCAGGCTCGGCGATGTTTTGGAATTCCTCGCCCCTCTGGTAATAACAATTCCTCCTATTCTGGAGATCCTGGTAAGCGACAACCATCGTTGTGAGGATAGGGTAGCTGGGAGGCAGGGTAGTCTGGTCGATGGTGTAATTGGTTATAGCTGTTTCTATTATCCTCCTCAGATCCTGCCTGTGTTCCGCTGAGGAAAAGACGGAGTTTGTGCTGTTTGGAATATAGTCGTCTTCATCATCGAAACTAGGCACTGTGGACACTGTAGAGTTGCTCTCAACGGAGCATCTCGAGTGCTTGGAGGGAGGGGGTTGGATGACAGTGACACTGGTAGGACGAGAGAAAGGATTGGGTCTCTTCTGGACTTGCACGCTGTGAGTTGTTCGTGGTGGGAGAGAGGAGTCGCTCGAGGAAGAGCTGGTAGAGGCAGAGGAGGACTGTCTGGCATGGGGAGGGATGAGGGGAGCTCTGGAGGCCTGGACAGCCGTGGGATTCATCCCGACGTTCATGCACTTGGTTAAACGACAACTTCGACACATGCATCTCAAAGCTGAAGAACAGATGGATGTCTTTCATTTAAGGAAACGAGAGCTTACTTTTGTTGATATCACAATCGTTGTCAAATCTACAGACATACTTCATCTTCCCGGCAATCGTTCGACGGAAGAAAGCCGCACATGCCCTGGAAAGAGGATTTTCATCAAATCCGTGAAGAACATTCTTGGAAATTGAGAATTATCGAAATAACAGTCAACTCTTGTTTATTAAAAATGTTATTGCCCCAAATATGTTCTAATGAAAATCTTAAATATTGTTGTTTTCGTTCTCACTCACCTACAGGCATCGGCTCCGAAGTGCTGGCCATCGGCCTTATCGCCGCAAACGGCACATTCCAGATCTGCTGGCATCAATAATAAATTCCAGGACAGATCAATAAATCAAATCCTGATAGGAACTGCCGAATAGAGTAAACACGAATGGGACCTGAATAAAGAAGATGAATTTGTTTTGACGAAATAATCAAAAACAGGGTTATCAGTATCCGAAGGAGATCAAAGGAAAAACAAAACCGTCTAGGTCCATATGAGAAAAATACAGGGCTAAGTGTTCTCTCGAGGTAAAATGGAAAGCACGATAGAAATCACGAGAAATAGTGGAATTTTAATCGGTAATTGATTTAAAAGTCAACGAAAAAGGAGCATGTAACAAATTTAGACAAAACGATGACAAACTTCCTCTCGCGGTAAACGAACATCGAGCAATCTATGTTCGAATTTTTACGCACACAAAACAATACTTTGGAGCAGAGTTGATATTGGGAGCAACGGGGAAAGATAAACGAGGAATCAGAGACGTTCTTTCCATAAAGAGCCTCATCTCTTTTTCGATATTCTAGAACTAATAGTGGTTTATCAAAAACAGAATGCATCGGGGAAGGAAAACTGGTCATTCGGCGATCTTTAGCACCGATCAACTCCTTTTATAGATAAGGCAATCCTTTTTTGGGGAAGGGCAAGGCCATCGGACTTGACAATCAATTTGCGGTCAGAATAATGGGGGTGCAATAATGACTAGGTGGAATTGCCCAGTAGAAATAATTAATTATTATGGGAGTTAACAAAATCAAAACATCTTGGAAAGAAGGGAGAACGGCGTGTGGGGTTTTATAGAGAAGCGGAATGTCTACCGATTGCGGCCGTTCTGTTGTGGTTTGTGACGAGAACGAACGGGAACACTCCGCCTTATTCTGCCAGGAAGTTCTGCTTCACCACGAGTAGTGGGAATCAATGCATTAATTTATTGTAAGGGTCTAAATAAGCGAACATATCGGGTTGTTAAACTTTAGTCCCGGAACGAGCTGCAGTATTATCGTGTATAGAAGTGTTATCAGTCTAAGCAATTTTCCTAATCCTCCTCACATCTCATAGAAGACACAAATTTCACTTCAACAAAGGATTGTCAAGAAATAATGTGGATAGTGCTATACTCGACTCAAATGAAAATGCTATTAGCTTCAGGATCGAGATGATCAGTTTACTTTTTGTACTTGCCTAGCAGATGGTGACATTTCTGATCAAGTTCACACGTACCGCTCTCTGCTCTAGCGCACCAGGGATGTTCCGAAAGAGCGAAGCTACACTTTGTGTGCCGAACCCGCGAGAGACTACATTTTCCAGAAAGGGACAGCGTTGTAGCCTATGTAACCCCTGCTTTACTCGAAAGTTGAACGTTCTTTGGAGTTGTTCATTAAACAAAACCCTATTTATTCTCAATAAAACCTACTCTCGTGACTCCTTGATTGTCGGGAGCATTCCTGACCGAGATCCTCGACTTGATCGCCCTCATCGCCGCTTTTATACCGAGCGTGTCGATGGATAAGTGATGTCAAGAACGAAAAACCGAAGTTTCCGGGTAAAATGGCAGAACGTTCTTTGTCCCCGAAAAACGTGCTAGCGATCTGGACGAATTGTAGCTCTGGACGGGAAAGCAAACAAAGGACTAACGCTTGCACCGGCAAGAGATAAGATTAATCCCTCCTCTCCGAGATCTTCCTCTCATGTGGGTGACTTTTTCATCAAAAAAGGCCATTGGAACGATAGTGATAGTGAATGGTTAATCAATTCCAGGGGAAGTAAGTAATGAAAAATAAAAACCAAGAAAAAGGAAGTGTCGTATCGGCACTCTTGGTTTATTCCGAAAAATCTAGGAAAACCTCCTATCGAAGAATAAATATGCAAGGAATGACCAGCTCCACTAAACTCCATCACCTGAGAAGTGTTGCCATATCCATTTCTGCAAGATACGTACTGGTGCAAACTAGAATACACTCAGTCATATTACGGACACAGTTGGCTCCAACGAGACACGACAAATACACTAGAGTAAAGTCCCTCCATCGTGATCCAGGAATTTGCGTCATTTCAATTCGTTCAAATGTTCTTTGTCCGCAGCTGACAAAAACAAAGTTTATCGAGAGGGGTTTCTCGAGCTGAGCAGGAAATCAAATTGGTTTGCATTATTTCAAGGACGTTAGATCACAATGAAAATAGTTCTGTCAAAACATATTTATTGGCTCTATTTGGTTTCTAAAACAAGAATTGTGTAATTTATTCCGGCGTTGAAGAGTGCACAGAACGAAGGAAACTACAGATAAAGTAAAAATTGATGTGCCAAAATCGAAAGCCTGATTCTTCTTTTTGTAACGGAAATTAGAGATAAGTTCTTTGGAAGATATGAGCTGTTTATTTCAATACGAAAGTAGTTCTGCTGAATCACAACTTTTCGCATTATCGATCCTTCAAGTTCCTGTCCTCGTCCAATGTGCTCTAAATGTTAACACTGTTTTTTGCATGACGACGACAAAAGTTTGTTCTTTATCCTCGTAAGATAAGCAAAGAACAAAAAATGTATTATGGTCAATTTCGGAAAAATAGTAGCATTAAATTAGACATCAATCAAAAAAGTGGGGGGCTTTGGACAGAAATTGGTTTATTAGCAACTCATAAATCATAAAGACGTTGGGTAAAATTTGCAAATGGAGAAAGGGATTTATTATATGCAACTCGACAAAAGGTAGATTTTAACTATGACAATTCCTCGTTGATAATCTTTGAGTTTGGAGAATGTCTGAAAGAAGATAGACAAACTTGAATAAGAATTTATTTGTGAATAAGCTCTGTGAAAAGTATTTTCCCTAAATTTTGTTCTTGTAATAAATTATTGTAGAAATAATCCGCATTGGAAATAGATGAGTACTAATTCCGAAAGGTCAGAGTCGTTGTTTTCCGGCGGTTTTTCTTTTCGATTAGTTTGTTCAATAAGAAAGTTGTTAAATCCTTAATGTTCAGTTAAAATATCGTAAAGAAAAAGAGTACATTTCATCTACTCAGTAGGATTTTCTAGAGAAAAATTTATATTGTGATTCATCAGACTTCTTCCACTCTCCTGTTTTAAACTTATTTGAGAACAATTTTTCATTTGTCCGAAAAGAGATGAATATGATGGAACTGCAACTTTTGAGAAGAAATTAGTTGTAATAATTCCTGATGACGTAGCACCCAGGGAAGAGTCAATCAGTAATACTTGTTATATTTCTTGCAACATTTCTGTATTGAAAGATTTCCCGTTTATATATTTTCTGAACCTTTTCCATATAATAGTGCATTTTTTAAATTCATTTATATTCTCGAGCTTCCCTCTTGGACCTCATGGTCTTGATCCTTTAGTGGACAACGAAGTTAGGGGAGCAGTCTCCATGACGCTGAGACTAGACAAGGTGAATCGAGATTCATTCCAAAGCCGAGGTACACAGTTGAACCAACATGAGCGTGAGGAGTCTGTAACATCTCACAATATTGTGAGTACAATTCGAAAAGCTCTTCTTGGTAACACGGATTTTCATATTTCCTCATTTCTGCTTATTTTGTATGACAAATAATTCTTGTAAGATAAGATTCATGAACAAGAGAGAATATAGAAAGTTAGCAGAGATTTTCCCATATTTAAATGTTCAAAGAGAAACGAATTTTCAAACAAAAAGTAAGTAGAAAATCAAATATTCATGGGTATTTCCGAAAGTGATCGGGGACTCTAAGCGAACAGAAGCCATGTTCAGATGTCTAAATATCGAAATTGTGAATTCTCATGAATATCGCCTTCCTTACAGAACTATAAATCTTATTTCTCTTTGAGCTCAACATCGTCTTTTCACACAAAACAGAGACCCACATAGAAAAAAAGTTATCACAAATAACCTTATATCCCTGGAGATACCTTAGATAACAACTAGTTTTCCTAATCAAATTTTCAGACTGAGAATTCACTCTTCACATGGCTACTCCTACTACTCCTCTCTATATTAACGACATTCCTGACTTCCCTGTTGAGCTGTTCATCGATAAGGTAACCAGCTGGCCCGATAATTCCTTCGACTACAATCTCTTGTTCAAAGTGCTGGACCCAGAATATCCAGCTAAAGTGCAACTCTTCGACGGATTCTTCAATATCAGTTATCTAAAATTCACAGAGCCTCTGTTTTATGAGAGATTCATCCAACTTCTTCCTTCTCTTTCGCTGAGACTATTTTCTTTTACTTGCAAGAAGTTCTACATTGACGCCCTCTACCTCAGAGGGATAGAGGTCGAGAGATTATGGGATAGACAGTTCCTGAACCATTCGGAACCTCGGACACAGGTGGCCAAGAACGGCAGACTCCACATGGAATTCGTTTCCACTGAACAAAGGATGATACCATATTTATCTCTTCGGTCCCTCTATGTTTCCAACTTGGACGATCTCGGCGAAGATTTTGTAATCACCAGAATTTACACGCGGCTTGTGGTAGATCTCTACGGGAGTAACCTCGGCTTTAAAGAAGCCTTGAGACACTTTCATCCAGGAGTCAAATTTGTCGATTTCAAATTCTACTATAAGACCACAAATGCGGATGAGAAATTCAAAGTCGAAGAATTCCCCGGTTTCCTTGCGAAGTTAAATAATGTCGAGAAACTGAGACTGACCTTGTATTTCACTGGAGAGGACAACTCTTTATTCAAGGAGTTACGAAAGATGGTCGAGCAATGGCTGAAGTTTAGACCTGTTCCTATCAAGACCTTCTACTTCATCTTCCAAAATAAAGTGTCTTTCGCTGCAAGGACAGAGATTAAGGCGGTATATATTGGCGGAAAGCTGATGAGAGTCTTCTGGGACGAAGAAGCGAGGAAAAAGTATATCACTGAATACTTTACTTGTTAAAGTTACTACCGGTATATAGTATGCTGAAAGCTTTGAAGAACACAATTCCGAATTCCCAAATCTAATCTCGACATTTCGCCTACTCTGTTTATATTTTGATAGTTTTTATGGCTGCAGAAAACATGTAAATATGACAAATACTCCAGAGACCTCAAACAAGTTTTTTTCTTGTCAGGAATAAGTTTCTGAGTGACAATTTGGATCCAAGCTTAGATGGTGCTCGACAACGAGAAGCGGATTGTCTTTACGCCTCGACGAGTCTTGCGAAACAATTTCTCCCTTTTTTGGTCTCTGAAATCAGAAAGAACAATTTTCAGGAAGACTAAATTTGTTTTCATTGTTGTGGCAAGGACAGGTTTTCCTCGATTGAAAAAAGTTGCAAGAATGACCTTGGAATTCACGAGACGGAAAACAGAAGTTGGTTTTTATGAGACAAATTATACACAATGGATCTGTAATGTCTTGTGACCGTTTATGTTTTTTGCCAAGTGGGGTTTCACGCTGGAACGCCCTAAAGCTATCATGAATAGCTGAATAGATTTCATTTTAATGGAATTTTGGAGCGGATCAGTTGGGTGGAAAACGACTTTTATTCTAATTTATAAGCTATGAAACAATACGTTTTTTTGTACCAGCTCAGGAAATATTGGATGTCTGTTGAAATATAATTCTTAGGGTTTTCGACTGCTACTTTGCTTTCTCAAAACTAGTTTTAATGATCTTCAGACGAGTATTTACCAAATCCAGGTCCTGGAATCTTCCGGGAGCTCTGGCTTCTTAAAAATAGAGTCAAGAGCTTTTGAATGTCTTTCAAAAAACAATAAATCTAAAAGGATGAACTTGGTTGTTGAGCTTTATTTTTAACGCAAATGGAGAATTTATGTGGATCCAATGTAATCATTTTTCCAAACTCATTGTTTTGTAATAAACCTTCCTAGAATAAAGTTTTCATTTATTCATTAGATATAGAAAGAGAAAAAGTATTTTAAAGTCATTGAGCTACGTTGGAGGCTGAAGTTATAGTCCATACCGGGACCAAAGTTCGACAACTCAACTTATTCTTTTAATACCTAATGGTGCACATCGATAAAAGGATATAGTAGCTTCTCATTTCCTGATTTCGCAATGGTTCCACCATGCCTGGGTTTTTCGTATCCAACCACTTTTCAAAACATCATTTTCTCAAGTCCTCGTGTATGAAATCGCAAGGACACTTGAGAGGTCACGATGGCAATAGTTTTCCGTTGTACAGGAAGGAAATCCATTCATGTCTTTGTTGGGTATATTGATCTTACAAAGCCCATTTCCCCACTTTGCCAGAGCTGTCCTCTTTGGATTTCTCCGGAGAACTTTGTTGTAAATCACATCTGTTGGAAATTATTCATTTTGATGGGCATACGTCAGGAAAAGGGTGGATCTGGTTTCGCCTTTGACCATTGTTCCGTCTTTTGCAAGGGCAAATTGTCGGTTTTCAACGAAAAAGGGCTCAATGGCTTTGGCGGCATCGCTCGGGTCGCTGACGAGCCGACCAGAAGAGTAGATTAATGCCGGCGATCATCGGCGGTTCAAGAGGTTGGACACTATCTAAGATCATCGGAACCAATTTGGAGTAGATCTCAATCGTTCCCACGAATTCTCCGAAAGTGTCCAAGAATCTGGAAACCGAGTTTTTTCGGACGTTTTCGAGTTTGTCGAAATGATGTTACAAAGTTTGACCAGAAATGAAAAATGCAGGTCGCTTTCTAGCTAATTTTAGTGACAGGATTTCGGATTATTTCTGCTGTAGTCACTGTTTACCGGCAGTCGCACTTTCGAACACCTTTTATGCAGCCTTTAATAAACAGGCTCTCCCGCTGCAAACAATCATGGTCGGCGTCCTCTGATTGTCCAAATTTCCCGTTAATCCCTCCACGAAGTGTATTTTTCTCATTGCAAAATGAATAATTTTTCCATCAGAACGAGTCGTTGTAATTGTTGTTCATTCTATTTTTTTCCAAAAATGTTTGTAATTTGTTTCAAAAAAAACTCCGGGCCAAAAGTCATCCAAATTGCCCAATCTCAATGCTGGAGGCGTTGTTCTTGTTTACTGGTGGCACAAAAATAGCCCGGATGGCTAGCAAGATAAGCGGTCCGACTTGTCCTTTCTTTATTCAATTCTGTTTCGAAACACAGAGAAAAGCGTCTTTTCAAAATTGATAGGGAAAAACAACATCTTGCTCTATGGTCTCTCAGGAAATTAGTGAACCAGCTGAGCTTGTTTTTGTATTTCAAAAGTATTTTCAGCATTTTTACGCACTGCTGAATTTTTGTTTACAAGGTAATTTTGTTTATTGGGAAATGGCCTTTGTACGTGATGTTCCGAAATAAAAATAGTGGGAAAGCGAAGTCTTGTTTCTGCTGCCAAATAAGACCCTGCTAGCCGAGTAGTGGTGTTGTTTGAATTTCGTTATTTCCAAAAGCGTCCGGGATATGATCTTTGAATTTGATGGATGGCCCTTTTCCAAATGAATGAAATTGGCAGGCGAAGAGTCCTGGACGCGTCTCATTAC
Organism: Halicephalobus sp. NKZ332; assembly: GCA_009761265.1. Classification (NCBI taxonomy): domain Eukaryota; kingdom Metazoa; phylum Nematoda; class Chromadorea; order Rhabditida; family Panagrolaimidae; genus Halicephalobus; species Halicephalobus sp. NKZ332. Next base: position 78,762 of record VOSG01000029.1, on the reverse strand, counting down.
CGTGTATTCAGCCTCATTGGAGCTTGTCGAAGTCTACGAGAAATAAAAAACTTGACAAAGTTTAGGATTATGTTAGAAAACACCATTTTGAATTTCTTGGATAGAAGCCAAATCCTCCATTAGAGCTGTCAGCAGCTAGTCAAAAACTGTTCCAAGAAAACTCTGTTTTTGTTTATTCTGCAAACATTACTTATAAACTCATTGGACCCAATTTCTTGAAATACCAAATTCATCGACCTGAAATTCCTATAAGCTACTTTTTAACCTCTACTCACTACACATCTTTAATTATCCTTTTCTGCAATTTCTTTGATGTTGTTTTAATCTCTGAAATCATAAACATGTCACTCGTTCCTTTCATCTTTGGTCGCTGACTAAAGGAAAGCATATTTAGTTCTCGAGTTTATCCCACTTTCCCACTATTTTTGTTTGCGCAGCTATGTATTCTGATTTTATGGAAATGACCAAAATTTTTATCCTGTACGTGTCAAGTTCGGAGTCAATAGGGTGGTTTTGATCTGTCTTTCTTTTTTGCATTATGCGAGAAAAATAAATAACAAACAAATTTGAGATTTCTTGGGCGAAATGGCTTTCTGCCCAGTAATTGCGATGTAGAATGAGAAGAATGGACAAGTCCCCACTTTAATTTGACTAAATTTTGATTTTTCAAATTGCGAAATGTTGTTTTTGATATTTGGAAATGTGAATGGCTAAAGGGCAACCTTCGATCATTGTCGAAAATAGGAAAAAATGATTCACAAGAGAAGCACGGCAAAAAATTATTTTCGCAATTGCCTGTTTGCTACTATAGTTGATCATATTTGATTATTTGTTTAATTACCCTCTAAGGATAAAATATCAATACTTCCCTTAATAGTTTTCAAAAATATTATGAATCGACTGAATTTCCAAACAACTCGTTTTCCGTTCTGATCAGTGGTATTTTGTTCTCTGATCAGTATCAAAACAAGGACAACAGGACTTATTTCAGAACTCTGAGTCAGAGCATATAACTTCCATGAGAACTGTTGTTTGGATAGCGAGTTTTACGATCCCGGTGAGGAAATCGATAGTGTCCAAAAAATCCAAGAATGGAGATTTTTCAGAAAATATCGAAACTCTTATTGGAGTGCATTTTCGAATAATAGCTTTAGAACTCCAATAGAGGACTTGTATAGTATTCATTTCTGTCAGTCGAGTACTATATAACTAACTCATTACCGAAACCTTTTCCTCATCACATGATGCAATCAGCTTGAAAGTCCCTTCTCTAAATCTGATTTGCCTCTTTCATATTCTTTCTAACTCCAATTAAACAACAGTCGAAAAAACTCAAATTGAACAACCTTCAACTTAATAATGACTCACCTTTATTTAAATGTCCTTGAAAATCCAAACCGTTCAATTTTCATTTTCATTTGGCTCTTCATTTGACTTGTCATTTTTCCAAATTCAAGACACATGTAGATGCGAGAACCGGTTTGCCATAAACTTTACATCAAGAAAACACCCAATAAAGGTATTTCAATGACGCCACAATCGTTTTAAAAATACTTGCTCAGGGCTGTTTTTAAATGAAGGACTAAAAAATTGTTAAGGAGATTAATTGTTCCGGTCCTTATTTAACGTTATCATTAGTGCGAAAAAAACATTACATGTGTTGTTGACTCTTGGAATGTAATAATCAATCAATTTGTCTTTTCCTATGTTCTTTTCCAAGCTTGACATGTCGATTGCTAATTTAAGAAACGCCGAAAATGCGAGGACCATTAACTTTGGCTTGAGTTCATTAGTAATGCTTTGAAGAAGTATTTGGGTTGTTCGCTTTTGGAGGAAACTTTTGGATAGTATTTGGAGAAGAAAACAAGGGCGATTTCACAAAGAAACTCTAACGAGACTTGGATAATGCTCAGGAAAGTCGGAATTTAGATCGTCTGAGTATTATTTATGAGTTTATTGGGGTTATAAAACCGTCTTTGAAAACGACTTTAATATATACGAAAGTGCTGTTTAGAAGTTGAAAACATCTATGTTTCTTAAATGTTATCTTTCTCCACTCAGGTTTTTGACATGAAAATACAATGTCAATAAAAATCACTAATTGCAACCTTTCCCAAATAATCTAATTTTCCTGCTTTTGTTTTCTTCTTTTCTGTCAAGGGTATTTTTTCATCATTTCCTTCATTAAAAGTTTACTCCAAACAACATCAAAGATCTGCGTCTAACCGCTCGTTTCATAAATTTAATATCAAAACACCCCTAGGGCGCAATTTCGCCTTTAAAATGTCCCAATGATCTTCTGATCAAGATGGGACCACATGGCAGACACGCGAGTTGGCCCCCATGCAACCGGCAATTGTCGGTTGTGCATCTTCGCATCGCGATAACTCAACCTGCCTTATTTTCGATTGGGGATCGTCACGTGTTCTATTTCGATTGCGTAAAATTTTAGTGTAAAAACAACAGCAAATAAATGGACTAAATTTGTGAACAGCTAGCTTCCGAGATGTAAAATGGCATATGTTGGTAGGCCAGATGATAGAGCAATAAAAATTAAGGTTACTGTATCCTGGGCGATAGTACGGAACTCAACAGATATCTTCAAAGAACACGCGCCCTTCGACCGCGTAGTTTTGGTTTATTTTACTGTTTTCCACCTTCCTCTGCAAAACAGAGCATTCTGTTTTCATTCAATGCATTCAGCGAAAACAAGGACTGCGCTAAAAAATAAACGGCTGAATGTCCTTGTTGACAATTTTCTTTTTTCTCTTCGATTGCCACATTCACCTTCGAATTGTTTGCGCTCGAACCATTTCATTGTTTAATCTCCGGATCTGATCTTTATCTTAATCAATTTTGTCTTTCGTAATAGATTCTCGAACCCAACTTCGGACAGGTTCTGTTTACTGCAGATGAGTCAGTGATTCGGCCGTCGTTCTCTGGCCAAAATACGCGCTCCGCCTTCCTGTTGATATTCAGTTTGGCTCAGAACCGCCCACATCCCAGTTACTCCTCTTGCTCAACAAGAAATGCCCTTGCGAGTTTAGTTCAGCTGATTTTACAGATGTATCATCACGCCACTCCTAACAATATTGATTCTTGTTTATTGTCTTGACGTGGATTTTTCGTGAAATCAACATTGTCATCAAAGAACTTTTCAGCCTATCTTCATTTTCAACCTATCCAAAACTAATTTCTAATCATGGGACTTAACACTGGATACCTCTCCACCAACCGCGGAGTCATCAAGATTATCGAAATCATCGCCGGCTTCGTCATCTGCAGCTTGCTCTGCGCCAACTGGTGAGGTTTACTGAGCTAATGGTCTTTTTTGTTTATGGTTGATTTGCAAAATCTCCAGAGCTATGCATTACTAATTCAAGACTTTTAAATGAAAGAGAAAACTATCAAGTTTCGCGCATGGAATGTATTTTTTTAAGAGTCAGCTGGCCTAGCGTTCCTGTGCCTCAAAAATATTTTTCGAAAAACAAAAGCAGCCGCAGCTTTATTACGTCCAATGGAAATAGTTTCCCAAGCAATATCGAAATAACTGAAATAAATAAAATTTCACTTTTTCGAAAGCAGTCGTAAAAGAAATTCAAAATCCCTTGACTAAATATTATTTTTTGGAGGAATAACTAAAGTCAAATTTAGTTTTCTGGAAACATTAGATTATTTCAATGATATGGGTTCGAAAATGGATAAAATCGAATAGATTCGGGATCTTCTACCAGATCCCGGATTGCGTTTCCTTCTGTAAGGCTAACTTGATTTTTCCAGGTATGGAGGCCGTTCCTGCTTCGGAGAAGGCCGTCTCGGCTACTCTTCTGGCCTCAACTTCGTTGTGTTGGTGATCAACATCGTCCTCTTCGTCCTTAACCTCCTCGACCTCGCCGTCTGGAAGCTCGAGCGTATCTACTCGCTTATCTGTACAATCCTCTTCGCAGTCGCCGGTGGTCTCCTTCTCTGGTACATGATCCAGCATGACAACTGGCACTCCACCTTGGTCATCACCACAATTTTGCTCTTTGTGGAAATGGTTCTCTTCCTCTGGGACGTCAAGATTCTCCAAGGCGAGGCTACCAACTAAGCTGTATTGCAATCCACCACATACTATTGCGAAATTTCGCCAAATCTCAGCTTGATCGTCTACTGTAACTTTTCATCTTTATTAGATCGCACTTCCATTTTTGGTTAAAACTTGAGCATTGTATAGTTTTTATTATTGATTTAATGCTTTTGTCAGCAAAGTTTTGTATTTCTGGATAGTGCGCTTTTGAAAGTTTCTATAAAAAATTGAAGATACAAGCGTTATTCCATAGTTAGCTGAAACAGTCGATATAATGAGACAAAGTGGTTGAGAAACCCACATAAAAGTAAGATCCGGCAATAGGAGTTCCGAGTCTCTGGGCGGTGGAAGATCTGAGGAATTCGACGGCGTTCCTGTATTTGTTGTTGAGGTCGCTGGAGACTTGGGTGTAGAGCCGGGTGAGAGGGTCCACGGTCTTGTACACGAGGACAACCCACATTTTCCGATCTGAAAAAGTATAAACTCCCAAGACTTGGACAACTTACAGTTCGATTTCAATTCTTGTTCTGGATTCGTCTGAGGAGGTCCGTTGACGACTCTCTTGTTGATGAAGCCGCCATCTGGGATTGGTTCTTCCAAGTTGATTTCTTTGCCTCCGTCACAGATTCTGTCGTAGTAAAGTTGGAAGTTCTCTAGTCGGCTGTTGGGATCTGCAAGTGACTATCGTGGTAAAGCTCAAGGAAAGTTAAGGATGTTTACCGAACATAATGACATGCAAGTAACTTCCTTTCGTCTGTTGCTGATAGAGAATAACTTTCTTGATGAAAGCAGGTTCTAGGATCTTGTAGGGAGAGAGAACGAAGTGGTCTCCAGTTCTAATTTCTGGAGAATGGATGAGAGCAGAAGTATGGACATTTAAAGTTGTCTGAAAGTCAGAACTTAATAATTTTTCTTCAAAAATTCAAATTACGTATTGAACTCCACTAAGTGGAGCATGAGGGACAATTCTCGGAGTCAATTGAGCCTCCCAGAAGACTTTTCCGAATGAGTACAACGTCGAGGTCTTACAGCACAGTGATCTCGAATCTGGAGGCAATATATGTCCATTTTCTGCCTCCACACAGGTGTAATCATAGGGACAGATGTTCACAATGGCTGGATCACACAACATGACCTGAGGTATTTTGAATGGGATAGCGCCATTGGGACAGACAGGCTTTATCTGCTCTGGTTGAAGCATTTCAACGTCTGTAGAATCCTGGACAATGTCGCTACAGCATTTGAAGGTCGATCTATCTTCCATCTGAAAGAACGTGTTTGAAAGGAATATTTACAGTACCTTACCTGGGCACAAAACGGATTCCTGCCTGTACAGACTGAAATCCCATCGGGCTTGCAGGGGATACCTCCTCCCTCCTCCATCTCCCCGCATGCAGCAAGAGTTGGGACGTAGGAAAGGTCCACTGATTGCCATCCGGCAGAACAATCTATAAAACGAGTTTCAGAATCAACTTCAACAATGCGTTGGATGTGATTTTAATGGAGAGAATAATTGATTTTGATGCTGAGACCTCGTCTCAAAGGTTTGGCAACAACCGTAATGTCACCGAGACAATCTTGACGAAAAAGATGGTATCTACCGTCAATTGAAACCAAGATTTCCCAATCACTATCGAAGCTCTTATTCAAGTCCTCCAAACCTCTTACCTGGTCGATCAGGGGTTGGGGGTGGCTGCCCCAGAGCACCCACCACAAACAGAATCAACAGAGTCAAATCCATGAATCTCAAAAACAAGTGTCCACAAAAATCAGAGAATGCGAATAATGACCTTCAATGGACCTTTCCATGGACTCTTCAAACAAAACAGTGAAGTTGACTCAGCCGCCTCGGGCGTGATCCAAAGCTCTTGTGTCATCAATAAACTTTATCAATCAACTCAACAAAAAAAGACAACTTTTATCCAAGCTTATTCATTCTTCAGCTCTTCAAAGTCGTAGTCTTCCATATCAACGTCACCTTCACCCAGCATTTTCCCCATTGCCTCTCCCAGCTTCTCAGCTCGCTTCGTCGTTTTCTTCTGCTTCTTCTTGTTTTTCTTCAGGGCATCTTTGATCGTTCTGTTCAACTGGACATTACCGTTGATTTCGAAGGATTTGGGCAAAGGAACCTTCTCGTCTTTCTCGGAAAACTGCACCTTCTTTTCCTTCTTCTTGCCAGTGACGACGACTTTCCCAGCTGTTGAGGTTGTATCATCATCGTCCATCGCAACATCTGTTTCGAGAGCGTCAGTCCTTGGTTTGCTTGGGTCATAAATATTGTCCACAACCATTCCATAGTCATCGGGCAATTCCTCGACCAGCTTACTATCATCAATGTCATCCAAATCAAATTCTTTCGAAAAAGTAGTTAAAATTTCACTTGTGCAAACAGCATCGTGTTGTTTAGCTGCCTCTGGGGGTTCAGTGTGATATCTGAGTTTACCAGAATTCCATGCCTGAAGAACACACTTGGCTGCAGCATTAATATCTGGTCTACCACCCTTCTTCAGCTTGCCGAACTTTTTGGCAACCAAGGACAGAAATCCATCAGCGTCTGAGAACTGTCCAATATTGAAGTGCATCATTAAAGTTTGGACTGAGCAACGACGAAGAATAGCAACAACGGGAGAAATCGGATCATCGAGAGCTTCAACTCGAAGAGCGTTCTTCAAAGCAATTTCAACAGGGTCGAATTGTTCTTTGGAGGCCAGAACGACGCCAGGAGAATCAATCAGACGGATGTGCTTATCAAGTTGGACTTCCTGAAGTGTTCTCGTGACTCCAGGAGTAGCGCCAGTGTTGCAAGCCCTGGTGCGTTTCAAACTGTTGATAATACTACTCTTTCCAACATTTGGGTATCCTAAAAACATCAAATGAGGTCGACGAAAGAGCTAAAAGACTCACCAACAACTCCAACTCTGACAGATGTCTTGATGTCCTTGTTTCTACAGTAATTGGCCAGCACACTCATCACCAATTCGGCTCCAACGCATTTGGACCCCCTGACATCTTCCAACAAGACAGATTTGTGATACCTTCCCAGGCGTTTCGCTTGTTCTTGTGTAGAAGCTTTGAAAGCAATTGTGGGAAGTTCCTGTCTGAGATACTTGAGCCATTTCAAAACATTATCTTTCGGAACCAAATCAATCTTGTTCAGAAGCAGAATCAAGCGTTTCCCTTGTTCAATGACTGATTTCTCAATTGCTCGGTTACGACTGCCGAGAGGATCACGTGCATCTAGGACTTCAATAATGATATCGGCGGCTTCAATCGTCTTTCTGACTTCCGCAGCAAATATCCGAGTGGACTTGTCATTTTTATCTCCAATGAGCTCCTTTGGCTCAACAACATAATGATCGTGATGAACAAGGGGGAAGACTTCTGGCTAAAGAAAGAAATTTCATAAAAAATGTCAAATGTTTGGAACTTACGTTAGCAACAGTGTTGTCTTCCACATGAACAGGTACATCTGAGATAAACTTTGGTTTTCTTCCTGGGTCTTCTCTGAAAGCCTTCAATTCTTCCTTCTTCCGTTGTTTCTCAACTTTAACTTGCTCTCGCCTCAATTCAGCCTCAAGTTGGAGCTCTTCTTTGAAAGGACAATTGTTCGGGATTTCGATGAGTTTCTCGGCTCCTTTGTAATGACCCTTTTTCTTGGCGTCCCTTCTAACTTTTTTGTTATGTTCACGAATCTTCTTAACGATTTTGAACTTTCTTTTGGAAGCCTGACGTTTACTAGGCTTTTCTAGAAAAAAATATATACACAGGTAGTTACGAAAGGAAACCTACTCAGACAATACTTTGACATTCTGAAGAGATAAAGTGAACCACCCTGAAAATGACATTATTAGCAAGATTACGAAACCGAATAACGAAAAACAAAAGTAGAAAAACGAGAAAAGCCGGTGAAAATCTTGAAAAGGAATCAGAAATCTAGCAGGCGATAAGGGGAAAGGACTCTTCTTTCCGAGACCAGCGCAAACAGGGAAAGCCCGAGCGAGTTGCAGACTGGGCCGACAAATTCTTCAACTTTCTTACTTTTTCTGTCCCAAAACTCCCACCGAATTTCAAGCAGCCGCGTTTTATCGGCGGAGCACTTGCGAACCTGTTCATTTATTGAAGAAATTGCGTATTTTTATCTTTTTCTAATTGCCCAGATTTCGTCAACGCGTATTTACCTATTATTCTATTCTGAAAGACTGATGACGATGATTAGGAAGTTAATGTGTCGTTTGCCATAAATCAAATATAGACGTTTGTCGTGCTTTCCCATTTATCCACTCTGTTAAGGTGTGGATTTCGCGATTTACATTGCAGTTCATATATGAATTTTCGTGTATTTTTTAAAGCACACGGTTATTTCTTATCTGTATAGTTGTCTTTCCCGAAGTGTGGCTTTTTCCTTCATTCTTCGGTTTCGTTGCAACAAGTCTCGATAAATTTCCAGATCTTGATCTTCGTGGAAGTCACTTCTTTATCAGGAACTTTATATATGGATTTACTAATTTCAGCTTACAGCATGATGGGTCAGACAGAGGATCCCCAGCCGGCGAAGGGGTTGCCGAATCTGGGAAATACTTGTTTCTATAACTCGACGATGCAGTGTCTGATGCACACGCATGCTCTTCACAAATGGTCTGAACTGGTAACTGAGAAGACGGAGCTGCTGTGTAAAGCGGGGACTCTGAAGATCAACAAGACAGATGTGGAGATCGCCGATGCGAAGATCCCCTTGAAGGATATGCATATGCCCTTGGTGAATGAGCTGCAATTATTCCTGCTCCATTTCAGACAAGGGAAGAACCCTAATCCGAGTTCATTGTTTGGTGCAATTTCGATGAAGTGAGTCGTCTAGAAAATGATTTGTAAACACGCGAAATGACTTGTTTTCAGAGCTCCTAGGTTCCGTGGATGGCAGCAACAGGATGCTCACGAACTCTTGCGTTATCTGCTTGACGGAATCAGGACAGAAGAGTGTAAACGCTTCCAGGAAGGAATCGAGAGTTTTGTGAAAGAAGAGGACAAGGAGAAACGCAAGTTGCTAATTAAAGGTGAGGCATCGTCTACCTAGTAAACAGAAATGACCTGGTTTCCTATTTTCAGCAGTTACCGAGAATTCCGAACGATGCTATGTCGACTCCATCTTTGGCGGAAGCCTTCTACAGATGATCCAATGTTCAAAGTGTGGACACGTTTCTAACAGTCTGGAGCCATTCCTGGACTTGTCCCTCCCGTTGAACTACTCTGAAGTCCCTCCCACCCCGATTTTGCCACCTCGCAACCGTCGTGAGGATACACCTAGCAAACATCAACAAAAGAAGGCTCGAAAACAGGCTAAGGTCTGTTTGTTTTTTCTTTTATGAAACATGGGATTTATTTTTATTCGATGATTTTTAGAAAGAAGCTAAGAAGCAGCAGAAACTCGTTAAGAAAAATGGAACTGAAAGTTCTCTCACAGAAACCTCGGACTTTATTAACAATGACTCGCCAATGGTGACGGATGACGCGGATATCAAACCTATCGATGGAAGTGGCTCTGAGGCTTCTGATGATGATTCCAAGGGAGAGGAATCTAGCTCTGGAGAAACTTCTGGAGCGGAGAACTCTGATAAAGCAGAAGTGAATGGAAATGTGGCGAACGGCTCCAATAACAGGGGCTATGGTGAGGTGTTAGCTTCTCCCTCCGACGAAGGCGACACTCAAACACGGACGTTGATCAATTCCCTGATTCATTTCACGAGACCCGAGAACTTGTGTGCTGCGAACGCTTACGAGTGTGAGAAATGCTGTGCTCCACATAACAAGGAGGTTTGTTTGATTCGATTCCTTACCTTGTAAACAACTGGTTATTGCAGTTACCGTCAAATTCGAACAAGAAGAAGACTGTTGAAGCTTCGAAACGTTATTTGATCTACTCTCCGCCATGTGTTCTAACTATCCATCTGAAGCGGTTCGAGCAAGTCCCGCTTATGGGTAATTTCTCGAATAGAGTTCGGACGAGAAAGATCCGCGGTCACATAGAATTCCCCTTCATCCTCGACCTGGGACAATTTTGTGCAAAGAATGCCCAGAGAATCCCTCCTGGACAGACTAAAGTCATCTATTCCCTCTACGGCATCGTGGTGCATTCCGGAGATCTTGGTGGAGGTCACTACATTGCGTACATCAAGAGTAGAAGAAGAGTCGAAAGCTTGTCGAGTCAGTTTATGAAATTAGGATTGGAGGCAGACCGCCTGACAACAGAGCACCACTGTAATGGACTACCGAAAGGGGCTAATTCCATGGAAGCGACAGAGAAGACCCTCCGTGACCTGAATGAGGATTCTCAGTGGTATTATTGCAGCGACAGTCACGTTCGCCCAACAGATGTGTCAGAAGTTGAGCGTGCAGAAGCCTACATTTTGTTCTATGAACGGATTATTTAATATGGCCAAAAATTGATTTATCTCACCGGTCTATTTTGCGCTTTCTTGTTGTTGGTTCAAATTTTGGCTTGTTGTTCAATTCTGTCCGGTCTTTGCTCATCTTTTGTTGCAAGAATTAAGTGACTGTATTAATTGTGATAATTATTGAAGTGAGGGATTGAACTTTCTTTCGCGTCGAAAGTCGTAAACTCGATGAATATTTTTGGTTCCAGACTTACAGACTAATTGGTGTTTTTAGGTGAGAAAATGACAAAAAAGTAGAGTAGCACTCTGGGTACAAAGTCAGGATTGATCGATACTGAACAATGAGTGAGTTTATTTTTGACACTTGTGTGTGTTTTACGAGTAAAGCGACTAGGTTCTAGAATGGGTGTTATCGAGTCGTACTTCGATTCAAAAAGGCAATGGGTTTAGAAGAGTCCTTTCCTCGATTGTTTCGGAGTTTTCGGGTTTCTGTAGTTTATGCTTTGACTGCTTGTGACAAGTTGTTTCCTCATCTGGAAGATCATGGAAGCTATTTACAACGGACTCGATTATTTCGCAAACTGTCAATTTCGTAGTATGCAGAAAACTTTGTCTTGTTTGGAAGTGTTTCTTCAGTTCATAAATTGAATAATGTCAGAACCGTTGGAATTGATTGAATTGGTAGAGAAAAGTTAGAATTTACATGTTTGAGAGAAGGAGATGGAGCATTTTCTCCGAAAATAAATCTCCTATCTTGAATTTTTGGTGTGTGATAGGATTTCCTTCTACCAAAGAAAGACTCACAAATATTCCTTTTTCGGTTGTTACGAAATCAAACATTTTCCAGCTACATGCGACATTTCCTGATCAATAATCATTCATATTGATGCGATTTTGGTTTCAACCTTTTTGGAAAAGAGGCAAATCGGAAGAATATTCGGATCGATTCGTTTTGATCTGCGCGAGAGAAAAAGGGTTAAATCCTTGATTGATTCGTTCGAATAGACTGACCACAATAGGAGATAAGAAGAGTGGTTTACAGCGAAGATTCTTGTTTTGATCAGACCAGTTTTATCAATGATGACCAGTTGTTGGTCTGTTTTCATCACATCCTTATCATACCGATCGTATGTTTGAACAGTCCTGAATTATAGTTTTAGGGAACTCGGACTTCTTATGATTCCTTCGTGTGATCTTATTACGTCTAGTCTTAGAAGCAATGAACCTGTTTTCTTTTATTTTCCATTGTGCGAATTAGCGAAATGACAATCGTACAGAGATCAATCAATTAGAAAGTTTTTTTGATTAATTTAGCGGTAGACCGAAGTGGCGAGAGGAAATTCACATATTCTTTTTGGAGCAGATCCAAATATCTGTTTTAATGTGTAATTTCCACTAATTTGGTACTTGGAATTTGCGCATAATGTCTAAGATGAAGTCGTGTTTTTGAATTGACGATGATAAATGAGTTTTCATGATTCTGTTTTGTCAGAATTAATTAGACTTAGTATTCTCTTCGGTACTAAAGGTCACGAGAATTGGGATGATTTCTAAAGATAGTTTATCATTTCGCAGATATCCTTATTGGAGTTGACTTTTAAGCCCAGTTTTTATCCTCAATCTCTTTTATTCCCGGAAAATTTTTATCTTTCGAAAGAAAGTGCTTAATTTTATAGAACTTTGATCATAGAATGCGACATAGTTATCTGGGTCGAATGAAAAGTTAGCGCAGTTTGCTTAGTATTTCCTGAATTGTAGTTTCAAAGGATCCTCTTTAAATACACTGTATCTTAGTTCTCAGAATGATCCTTTTTTCGTCAAGATTCAAGGGGCCAAAGTAGAGTTCAGCTAAACTACTGTCTCTCTTTCGGACTCGCCTGGGTACCTGGGTAGGTAATACTTTGGTCAATGTTTGCCCTTCAGCCCCTCTATCCTCGTTGATATCTGTGCCTTATCATGTGAAGAAAGAGGAGACGACCAGATTAGTCGTGCTCTAGTGATTGTAGTGCGCTATTTGGCTTAATTCTCTGGTTTATAGGTCCCCGTTGTGAGGCTGAATCTATTGAAGCTTCTCCAGAATCCTCAATGTCAGAGTCGAAATCCAACGGTCTAGTCCATTCTGGCTCAACTACTTCACTGTTATCGAATCAGAAAAGCGACTCATCTAGTGAGTATGCCGGAGTGCCGAGACTGCTAGTAGAGGCAGCATTTGCATTATTCTTGATGGCGTTCTGTGTGGAGAAAAGGTACTGGATAACTCTCATCATCTCCTTCATTCTCTTTCGATTCTTCTACAGTGATCTTGGAAGGAGATGTTTGAAGACACTACCTAGGGATCTTGTGTAAGCCTTTTTACTCAAACTAATGGAGTTGATGTGAGATTTTTAGCGGCATTATAACTCTGATACGGGTCAAATTTGTAATCAAAAGAGCTCTCAGAAGAAATGCACCTCTTCATCAATACTTTTTGGATCATGTCGCTAATCATCCAAACAAAGAATGTGTTGTTGATATTGAATCAGGGAGAAGATATACATATCTAGAGTTTAACAAGTTCTCCAACAAGTATGCCAATTTTTTCAAGGTAAGCTTGCTTGTGATAAGGAAACGGGAGTCTATTTTGATGGGGATCAAAGTCTGCTGTCGATAAGAATACAGAAATTGTATTTCGTTTACTTTCAGAGCCGCGGATACAAAAAAGGAGATGTGGTGGCCTTATTTGCTGAAAATTCCCCGGAATTCTTTGCGATATGGCTGGGGTTGAGCAAGTTGGGAGTTATTACAGCTTGGATCAACAGCAACCTGAAGTTGGAGCCTTTAGCACATTCCATCAAGGTGTCGAAAGCGAAAAGCACAATTACTTCTCCAAGCCTGTTGCCATGTAAGTTGTGCACGTGAAGATAATGTGACCAATATATGATTTAGCACTGAAATCGGCAATAGATCAAGGTCTTCTGGAGAGCTCCATGAAGACTTACTTGACTGAAGGCGATAATTCGGGTCTGGACTCTCTCGCAAAGCTTATTAAGGATGATTCGGAACCTACTCCTCCCAGTGATCTCGATTTCCATGCTGTTCTCTGCTACATCTATACCTCCGGGACAACAGGAAACCCGAAACCGGCAGTCATCAAGCATTTCCGTTATTTCTGGATTTGTGCTGGCTCGAGCAGAGCTTTCGGAGTGCATCCTGATGATAGACTGTATGTCACGATGCCGATGTATCATTCTGCGGCTGGCATTCTCGGTATCGGTCAAGTGTTTGCTCGAGGAGCAACTGTGGTAATAAGAAAGAAGTTCTCTGCATCTAATTTCTGGAAAGACTGTGTTACTTACAAGTGCACGGTTTCGCAGTACATTGGGGAAATCTGTCGTTACTTGCTTGCTCAGAAATCTGTTCCAGAAGAAAGGATGCATACAGTGCGGTTGATGTTCGGAAATGGGTTGAGAGGAGAAATCTGGCCAGATTTCGTCAACAGATTTGGAATCAAGAGAATAGGAGAGCTGTACGGATCGACGGAAGGTAACTCCAATATTGTGAATCTGGATAATCATGTGGGAGCCTGTGGTTTCTTCCCGATCTATCCGTTTGTGACTGTCCTTTATCCGGTACGACTCCTGAAGGTGGATTCAGAGACTGGGGAACTTTCCAGAGACCAGAATGGTCTCTGTATCAGCTGCCAACCAGGAGATATTGGAGAAATGGTTGGAGTCATCAAGGACAATGATCCTTTGCTTAGATTCGAAGGCTACGTGGACAAGTCTGACACTCAAAAGAAGGTGATTCGGGATGCTTTCAAGAAGGGAGATGCGGTATTCAGCTCTGGAGACGTGCTCTACTGGGATCTTCTTGGGTATTTGTACTTCAAGGATAGAAGAGGAGACACTTACAGATGGAAGGGAGAGAATGTAAGTACGATGGAGGTCGAGGGAATTCTCCAGCCGATTATGTCTATAGAGGACGCTACAGTCTATGGAGTCGAGATCAGAGGTAGAGAAGGAAAAGCGGGAATGATCGGAGTCACGCTGACGCAAGATGCCGATATTGAGCAGTTCCTGTCCGATGCGGCGAAAAGACTGAGCGACAATCTGGCTGCTTATGCCATCCCGGTGTTTTTGAGAATCTGCAAAGAAGTGGACAAAACCGGCACCTTCAAGCTGAAAAAGACAGTCCTCCAGAAGGAGGGATTTGATCTGGAGAGATGCAAAGGAGACCCGCTCTACTACTGGGAGTCTGGGGAGAGGAAATTCAAGTCGATGGACAAGAAAATGCAGGAAGCAATCGAAAGCGGTGAATACTCAAAGATTTAATGGGGTCGATTAACAGGTTTTCATGTGAAACATTTCCCCTAAAACCTTTCAATGTTTAGAGTTCTTAATTGAATGCATTTAGTCAAGGAAACATGATTTGCTCAGCGAACAGAGGTTGTGATAATTCAATATTTTGCTCAGATTTGTAAATAGAGTAGTTTTAATAAAGTTAAGCTGCCTTTTCTACATGTGATAGGGTTCTGGCCTCGGAAGAGTTGTAAGGTTTTGAATTTAGATTCATTGTTAAAATTGACATCTTTCCCGGCTCCAAAATTGATTGGAGCATTCAAGTATATGTTCGGGTCGGAAAAAAATATGAATAATTTAAGCCATCCATATCTAAGACATTTTTGTAAAACAGGTTTCGCATCGCAAGGTATAGTACTTGTAGATGAGCAAAACCTTGAATGCAACGAAACTACTACTTTTCTGAACCATCGGCTTTATTTGCTCTTTAAATGCTAGGAGATCGACCTTTCAATTATGCTTAGATTAAAATCAAAACCCGTCAATATCAAGTAAATGAGTAGCTGATTCAATTGTGTATTGCAGTTTGGTAAAGCTGGCCCTGATTCGCTTGACCCAGAAACTTTTTCTGTCCTCAGTTTCTGCCTTGAGAAACTCTGACACTGGATCCAGAATGAGGCTGAAGGCAGTGTTCTCCCCGAGGTCGTTCTCGGCCGGGGCAAAGACAGAATGCCGATGAAAGCTTCTCTCGTCGAAAGTACCGTAATCCAGAATGAAGCACTGCTCCAGAGACTGGAGTCGGGAGTTGAGCATTTCCACTTGCTTGACGGAGAGTGGACGGTCTCCGGAATTCACGGAAGAAATTAGTTGCTGGAAATAACTGACATGACAGGAAGTAGAGCTTTAGAAACACAAACCTGTAGAGCTTTTCCTGATTGATGGAAGCTCGCAATGGCACTCGAAAGATGTTGAACTGCCGTTTTGTAATTCCTCTCTCCAATGACTGCGTCGATCCCTAGATAGATCAGCTGGCTTTCCACCCTTTTCAGTTGCTCAGCCAGGAACAAGGCGTAGTCATCGACTCCGAATGGAATAACCAATGAATCCGCCAAGCTCCTCGTCAGCTCCAGCCACAACTTCCCTGAAGCAACGAGGACTTGTCCTGTGGGATCGATCAGGTTCTCCACAGTCCATGGAACTTCGAATCGAGTATGATACAACATGTAGGAGTAAACTGGAGCGGATTCTAGTTTCATATCCGCCACAGGGATCCCGGCAAAGGAAATGAACCGATGATGGTCGGAGCCCGAGGAGGGGAAACCAACTGCAGGAACGGATTTGTCTCCTGGAAGAGGGCCTTTGGGGGAGTAGAATCTCCAAGCGTCGAGGAGAGTGGGTCGGCCGTTCTCAGATTCGGCAGGATTCGGATGGGAGATTTTGGAAGCGGCCTTCACGATGGCCCGATACAGAAGAGGAACTGCTTTTACGTTCAACTGAAAAATAAACATTCGCTAGGGACCACAGAAGTCACTAACCGTTCCGTTCCCGTTTGTATTGTCGATGTTGATTACAGCAACAGCTTTCTTTTGAATGGACTTGAGCATTTCCTCGACATATTCAGTGCTGCCGATGAGTCCGAACTCCTCTGCATCCCAGAGGCAGAAGGCGAGGGACCTCTTCGGTCTCCATCCGGTGAAGTCGTGAGCTTCCTTCACAACTCTGGCGACTTCCAGAAGAGTGGCGGTCCCGGTAGCTGGATCGATTGCTCCGTTGACCCATGCATCGACGTGGTTGCTGAGAGCGACGTAACGATCTGGTTCTTCGGACCCACGGAAAATAGCAACGATGTTTTTGATTTTTCTCCGACGAGAAAAGCTCCTGACATCCAGTCGGAAAACAGCATGACCGGTCAATCGGTATTCTGTCTGCATGGTTCCTCGCCAACGAGACCACTGAAATGAGAATGTTTTCGACGGTTCCAGTATCCACTCGAGTGGTCTATCGAAATTTGCCTACCATTGCTTCGGGTCCATCTAGGGCTTTCATGATCTTCTCTGCATCCGCGTATCCTATGGGCATGACCGGGATAGTTGGTAAGATTTCCTTCTTCCTCAATTCTTCTTCGTCGAATTCCCGATAAGTGTAGTCTTTCGAGGGGAAGAGTGGTGTTTGAGGATCTCCGAAAGTCCTTAGCAAAGTGCCTCTCTGAGCTGCTGAAGGAGGGAGCCAGATCTGATCAGGGAACGTCTAGAAACTCTCACTTAACTCATTATCGATTCGTGGTACCTACCGTGTTCCCATTCATTGAATAGTCGGCAGGATCACTGTAGATGATTACTCCCCCTGCTCCCCTTTTCTCGGCCCCCTTGGCTTTGTCTCCTCTGAAAACTCCTCCATACCGTACCAGTGCGATTTTCCCTCTGAGACTGATATTTTGCTTCTCCAGTAGGAGATAATCTTCTTCTGTACCGTAATTTGCGAATACGACATTGCCAATTACTGTACCATTGTTGGCGTAAGCATTCCACCAAATTCTGGATTTTACGTCCTGTTCCAGTTCAGACAGACCAAAGTTTTCGTTGTCAGATAGTCCATCTGAGACCGGTTCCCAATCAACCCCATTCCATAGGTGAACAGAGTTGGGGTTTTCGTAATCAGGGTAGTTAAGTAGAGTGTCGTATTCATAAGGAGTCACGTCAAACTGGAGATCCTCGAGATATTCTTGGATTCTGTTCATTAGGGCTAACTGCTCCGCTGTGCCGGCCACATGGATGTCGTTAGCAAGCCATTTCAGGTTTTGACGAATTTTCTCGGGATTGAAGAGACTCATGAGATGACTGGAGACAGCTTCTTGCTGAAATTCGAAATGTATTGTGAAGAATCATCAATGGGTGTAATTTTTAGGTAAGGATAGTGTCTTTTCCGATATCTTCTCGACTGATCTCGGGGGGAATATCAACGATCGACCTAGCTTTCATGTTCGTTGGTCTGTCTGCTTCGTTCTCCTTTAGTTTGCTTTGTCTCAGAATCATGTCCAAGACTACGATTTCTCGTCGTTATATTCACGAAATTCCTAATTTCCCTATTCAGTTCTTCATTGACGAAGAAACACATTTTTCCGACGAGAACTTTGACTACGAACTCGTTGGCAAGTCCCAGGACCCAAATTACCCCGAGACAGTCCCAAGGAAGGATGGAGGAGCGTTCAACATTCGGTATTTTAAAATCATTGAGCCTATGATTTACCAAAGGTTCATGGAACTCCTTCCGAGTCTCTCCCTGAGACTCTTCTCTTTCACGTGCAAGGAATTTTACTTCGACACAGTGAAGCTCAGAGGGATAGAAGTGGAGAGGTTTTATTACAACACCAAGGCTCCCCATCCGATTGCCAAGAACGGGAGACTCCACTTGGACTATTCGGTGAAGACCAAGGTAATACCGTACCTTTCTATCTTCTGTCTCTACATCGAGCCCAACCCGAGGAGCTTCAAGGACCGCAGGATAGTGAAGAAGTACACGCGGTTTGGAGCTACTCCTCGGGAAAGGCTCTTGGACTTTGAAAAGTGCCTCGAACAATTCCACCCTGGAATCAGGTTTGCTGATTTCAAGTTCTATTACCGTGATTTAGAAGACAACAAAAAATTCAATATCGACAAATTTGCTTCTTTTTTGAAGGAGTTGAGTAATGTCGAGAAACTAAGGATACATTTTGAGTTTTTCGGGACAGATTCGACCATGTTCGGTTCTATGAAGAAGGTTGTTGAAGAATGGTTGAGGATGAGAACTGAGCCTATCAATGTCTTCTACTTCAACTTCACAACTAGCATGGACTACAAAATCCAGACAGATATTAAAACGGTATATTTTGAGGGAAAGCTGATGAGGATCCTATCCGAAGAAAAGAAAGAGTACGTTACTGATGAGTTTGTTTATTAATTTGTTTCTACTTTGTTTGTCGTTTTATAAGAAATAACCAATAAACCCACCTGTCCCACGTCTTGCCACAAAAGCTCTTCATAGGGTGATGGATTCTTCTTCGGGAAAATGGTTTCCACCTCCGCTCTCGCTGGATCGCATTGTTGGTTCTGGATTCTCATCCAAAAAACGGCGCAAACCCCGATCAGAGCAGTTACGATGAGTAATAAGAACAAGATTGAAATAAACAATGACTTGATCAGGAAACCCTTAGACTTGGCAGATTCTTCGAGAATTTTCGAGACTTTTTGATTGTCAAGTTGGAAGTGAACTGAGTTAGTCATTTGCGGGGGCTGACTGGACTTTGAGATGACTTGGGAGGTGATCAAGGAGTTGGAATAGAGACCACTCGAGGTCATCTTGTTCCCAACACGGTTGTTTATGGACTGTATCAAGCTGATCGAGAGAGAAGGCTCATGGGAGTTGCAGTTGGGCAGGGGATCGTAGATGGACTTTCGGAGAAAGTCTTTTCTGCAAGACCGGAGGAGAGATCTGGAGGAGTCGGAGGAATCATCTTCTTCAAGGTCGACGACTTCTTCCGGGAATGGGAATCTCCTCGGAATCAGCGGAGTCCGGGTGAGTATTTGAGGAGGCGGCGGTGGAGGAGAATAACTGAGATCCGATTCATCCATGGCAGACGAGAGTTAAGAGCACATTTCTCGAGTCGGATCTGGAAAGCGGGCATTGTTACATATATTAGGAGAGGAAGAATCCGCGGAATATCGTTTACTGAGGAAGAGGAAAAATTGAGCAATTCCAACGGAGAGAGAAAAATGACCAGCTTTTTGGATTCGTCGGCCACTGTACAGGATATTATATTAAAAAACTGGACACGTCCAGTAGCAAAAATAAGTACTTTCACTGCAAAAGTTACATAAAAACTCCCTGACTATCTTCCCAACTTTTTCATTAACATTTCTTTCTTCACCAGACCCTTCCAGAATGACAAATGCGCGAAAAATTCAAAAGTACCCGAGCTTGAGGAAGACAGCTAATAAAATGCAAAACATTTCCAGAAAAGTTTCCTGTGTTGAATAAATTTCACATCTTTAAAACACAATATCTAATAGCATTTCTAAATCCTGAGGAAGGGTCTGAAGATAAATCAAATTGAACTGACGAGTTTTGAAAAATTATGCAAACTAATGTGGGAACTCTGTTTGCGCACTTACAGATGAACTGCAGATGGTCAAAGCTGATAACCTCGGATTTCAAAAATATGAAAATTGCGAGGAATTAAATCTAAGCTCTGAGCCAGTCAAACCATGACGTTGGAAAAACTACGAAAAACTCATAAAATCGGAAATTGGTAGGTTATTTTGATTTTTGTCGGAAAATGACAAAAATGAAGAAATTATGACCATCGTAAAGTTGGCGCCAACCCGGGGATTCCTTTACAAAAAATGTAGCAAAGTAACTTTGTTTAAAAAACAAATGCCTGGTCTAGTCAAAAAACAGAAAATTACCCAAACTATCAGGTTACTGTTTATTCCCTTTTACCTCGAGAAATCGGTCAAGGAAAATTTTCTTTGTCCGGGATTCCTTCAAGCAGCCGTGTTTACTCAAGACGTCTTGAATTCAAGTTTTGGTGTGAAAAAAGTTTTAAACTTGGATCAGAGCATTCATCAGAACCGTAAAAGTGAAAATGCTTTCATTTCTTTTTTTAAAAAGTAAAAAACCCCAGAAGGCAATAATAGAGTCAAAAGACGAAAATCCAATTGTGAAGAGCGAAAAAGCGGAATAGATTTTGACCAGAAGTGAAAAAATGTGTAAAAATAAATGTTCTGTGGTGGTCATCTCCTTGGGGACGGGGAATGATGGTCTTGGGGAGAAGATAAGGACGTCATATCTTGCACGGAAATAGAGAATTTTAGCTCAAAAAGCAAAAAAGTCCAGCGGAGATTCTACAGTACTTTTCCAAGACAGTGTCTTATTAAGAGACCAATACATGGATACTGGAGAGTACGGCTTCCAGAAACTCCGAAACGTTTAAAAACCTGGAAATCCGGTGGACATTCCGAGAGGCCTCCTTCCGGCCAGGGTTGGCAAGAACAAAGCCTATTAGCGGACGATTTCGGGGGCATAGACTGACCAGCTTTCGATGAAACAAAAGGAACACATGTTCGGCAAATTTCCGACGGAGGACAGGAAGCTGTGGTCGAATCGAACTTTTAACTTCGAAGTCATTCATTAAACTCGGCATTTGAAAGATTTAACGCCCAAATATTCGCGGATTCGAGGGAACTCAAGTAAATAAAGGCAAATATAGGAAATTGCAGGAAAATGCTCTGCGAAGGAAAATCAGAGCAGTCGACCTTCACGCTCCGCCTGTGGCTGAGAAAATAGAAGATTCGTCATTGTGCTTCTCCTGGAAGCCCAAAAGACAACTGCCAATTGAGTCATCGAAAATCACACCAACACCATCAATTTTGTCATTTGATCTTTTCGGCAAATTTTCGTGACAAATTGATTCCTTTTTAGCTTCCAGTTTTTTGGAGAAAAACAATGAGGCAATTTGAGAACATCTGAGGTCCGATCGCAAGCTGTTCCCAATAGATTTCGCGGATACGATCTACGTATTTTTGAATAGAATTCTAGAAGCCAATTTTGAACAGATGGCTGGAAATAATAGAGGTCACCTGAATCTAAAGAGCTCGGGATTCGGCTGCAACAGATTGGCTTCCTCCGATTCAAGCCATACAAACGAGAGGATTGAGCGAGGGTTGCAACCTGGGTATGCAATTGAGGGATTTTAATTTCTGTGGGAACTGAGAATTAGTAAGGTCAACAGAGTTTTCAACAGTTGGAAAGTGACTGGAAGAGGACGTTATCCGGGGGATTGGTTGAAATTGCCGAAATCACAGAACAAGGGGAATTTCGCCAAAATCGAGATAGGAAATAAAGTTCTTATTAAGGAGTTTTACAGACTATTAAAAAGTTTTGCATAACTCGGAAAAACTAAATAAGCTTCCTCTTGGACTTGAATGGAACAAAGACGGCACTTTTGACTCTTTTTTGTCGAGGGAAAACATCGGTCACTCGCGGTCAGCTCTTCATTTTTGTTCCTTTTCAATTTTTTGACAATTCATTTATTTTTACAACTTGCCGAAAATGTTAAAATGGCCAACTTTGTTCAAAGAAAGACTAGCCACTTGACTGGTCAAGAATTGAAAATTTTATAATAAAATAAGTAAAAAGGCACAATTCAGGAGGGTCATTAAGGAGGGTCGAGGGCAAGGACAGATTGAAGGAAATGGAATAATTATACTGTAATTGGACTAAGACGAAATCGAATGTGACAAAATTTCATGGGAGAATGCTAATTGAAAAAATGGAAATTAAGACCAGAGATAATATTGCGAGGGCGGATTCTCCCAGTGAGATCGAGATGTAGTCTGAACTTTACACAAAGCCGTTTTGAAAACTTTCTTGTCAGAGCTCAGAATTCCCAGATAGCAATCAGATTCAGTATGGTTTTCTCATACATGAATGAAAACACATCTCCCTTGAGTACACAATGTCGCAAAAAGTTTTCAATTTGAAATCGCTCTAATTCTAAGAATACTCAACAGATCTTCGTGATTGTTTTTTATGCTCGCCTGAATTTGTCACTGTCTGATATTAAAAGTATAAAACTGGGAAAGATTTCCATCGAAAAGTTGTGCTTAATTGCAAAAGTGAAGAGATCACCTGGGTCGAGGAAAAAACACGCCATTAGAATGATGTTCTTCAAGTTAAAGTGGCTTCAAGATGAACTGTTTGTGGAAACAGGCTGTAAATAAAAAATCCTGTTGAACAAAAAGAGTCACGAATTGCGTTGTTCCTTTGGGGCGTAAGACGATCGCCAAAGACCGTGAATTGGATTGGATTGCGCAATTCAAGTGAGCTTGGCTTAAAAGAAGCTTTCGTGTTCCAGGTAAACAATCGTAGGTGAAAACTTAGCAAAAGTCCACGGAACGAAGCCTTATTTAGTCGAAACACTGATTTCCATGTTGAGATCTTAAAGTTTTAACACCGGAAATGAAGCTATCGAATAAAAAAGTAAACAAGTGACTTTTCACTTTCCTCTCAAGTTCTTCCTGTCGGACAAGCCCCTCACAGATTAAGTAAGGGGGATCCTTTGTTTGGATTAGCAAATCCTGGTTCAAAGTAAACTTGTAAACTGTTTTTGAGAAGGGAGAGTTCGAAGCACGTAGTTGACTCTCGCTGTGTCTGGGAGATGGGAACGTCAAAGTTTGGCTCCACATGATTCATCGAGGGAATTTGCGTTTTTTTATGACGCTTTTTGAGCAGGGTCATAGGTCAATATCACTGAGAAAGTTTTGGGAAAATGAGTAGCGATACAAGGATGTCTGAAATTGCACTGTGACTCTTCGACTACAGCACCCTGAACATGTAACAATTTTCATTCCAAAGTTCAGTGCACTGAATCTATTATGTCAGTGATTTTCTGTTTCGACCGAGTGCCATGACTGGATTGCTTTGTTGTCGGTCCAGGTTACAGTGTAGATGAGAATTTCTACAGCTTGACTATCTGGAGTACTCTCTTTGAGCCTCCTTGCCAACGACCTCGCCCGGCAAGCAGAGAAACGGGGAGGTGAAGTCTCGCAGAGAAAACCAAGCGCGCCAAATCCATTCAAAGTTCTTCGCAACGTCTCCGAATCCAAAAATTCCAATAACGTCAAATCTTTTTCCCTTTATTTTTTTATCAGTTTTCCTTGTTTTGCCCAACGATGGCTGCAAATATCCTCGTCATTTTTGGCGGGAATTCGGGTGGGGAACGAGATCCGTCTCGAGATCTTCCAAATTTGCATTTTTTCCGATAAATTTCTCCGACCCCCGACGGCGGTTTGGACAATCAATCTTTGGATTTATGCACCCGCATTTGTCATATTTATTCCAATCAAAATTCCGTTGCTAGAGAAGATTCAGTTCAGGAAATCTGTATACTTTTCTCGGCGTTTCTCCGTGTCGTGACTGTGTGTTGAGCATGGTTTCATATATCGTTTTTCGGTTTTCAGCTCCGATGTCATCTGTGGAGCAACGGCATACTCTGTGTTTCAATGCTGCTCAACGAGGAGAGGAGTTGTGCAGAACTGGACAGACCGAACAAGGTAATTTCGTTTCACTGAGTATCGATATATAGATTGCTGTCCTTCAGGCATAGAGCAACTGGAAAAAGCTTTGTCGTTCGGTACCAATGATGTGTACTTGTTGTCAGCACTGTATGCCCAACTTGGAAATGCCTTCTACACTTTAGGAGACTACGAGAAAGCTGCCAATTATCACTCCCAAGATCTTCTTCTGTGCAGAGCTATGAACGACAAGAGCGGCGAAGCCAATGCATTTTCGAACCTCGCCATAGCCAGAACATCGCAGAAGGACTTTGAGAAAGCCTTGCCGTGTGTGGAATGCCAGATGAATATCGCCAAGGAGAGGAACGACAAGGTGGGACCTGATTTGCTTTTGTATCTTGACTGACTTTGGCTTTACAGACGATTCTTTGCCGAGCGTATTATACCAAGGGTTACGTTTACTTGCAACGTGCCAAGGACGCAGCTCCCTCAACACAGTACGGAATCCAACTGTTCCCTTATCCGGTAAGGAAGAACAGTTTGCCGGATGACACCAGAGAAGACGTGTACACGGCTATCGAGAGCTTCCAAAAGAATTCCCAGTTGGCGGATGAGCTAGGGGATCAGAACTGCTGTGCTCTGGCTTACGCGAATCTCGGGCACGCTCATTTCATGTTGGAAGAGTACGAAGCGGCGTCGCAATACTACGAAAAGGCGAGTTGTTTTCCTCTCTTACAATAACCTTTCCCCGGTTTTAGAGACTGCTCATTGCCAGATCGGTGGCCGACAGACCGTCCATGAGGAGAGCGTTCACCAATCTGGGGAATGCTTATTTCTTTGGATCGAAGTTCAGTCACGCTATAGAGAATTACAAGTAAGTCTATCTTCTTACCTCTGAATTTCTCGTAATTGCTGTATTTTCGCAAGCAAATTATTTTCGTTTGAAATCTCGTCCACTGTAGTTTGCCGAGGGAGCATCTTCACGCACGTAATTACGCTTGACGTAATGCAGCAATTTTTGGTAGAGAGCTTCTATTTTTGGACTGTTTTCAAGCTCGTCTCGAGATTTCAATTGGACAGGAAATTGCAACTTGGAAATGCGTCACTTTGCTCTTTGCAAAAGGCTAATTGCGGTTTGTTTACAGGTGTGCGGCCCAGGTTGCCGAAGAGATGAGTGATAAGGTTCTCCAGGCAGAAGCATGGTACTCCATCGGAATTACTGCGACAGTCCAAGCTGAGTGCGAAACAGGTAAGTCATGTGCATTGTCCCTGTTCCGTGTTTGGACGACTTGCAAGACTTGGATTATCATCATCGGAATGTCCATTCATTTGTTTGACCTCACGGGAGTCTGTAGACGTCACCTTGTTTCAATGGTGCCTAATTCTGCATGACTCTTCCGCTGTGGTCTAATGAATAGGCGACTAAGTCATAACCTCCCTCAATAATCCCTAAGGCCCATGGATATCCAGAAAAAGACGTCAAGGGGATCCGTTGCGACTCTCATGGGAGGAAGTATAAATCGACGGGAATGCTTGTGTGGTTTTCGGATATCTGAGAGTGGACCTGTGTTCCCACGGTTATTGTTTTGGAGAAACTTTAATCCCCTGGTCTTTGTTCAGCAAACATAATTGTAGTTCTTCTAGATACGTAATTTGTAAATTGGAATGTTTTAGCTGCTTCCGCTCACATTCGTCATCTGCAACTAACTCGCGAACTGAACGACCGCCAAGCACAGACGAGGTCTTGTAACGCGTTGGCTTCGATCTACCTGGCTTTCCAGGACATCCCCAAGGCCCTCTACTACTTTATTTTGAAATATAAGCTGGCAATTGAGGTGAGTAATTTGTGTTTTTGTGACATGGAAATCCGTGTCTAGTGTCATTTCGCTTGGATAAGTTGTTTTGACGTGACATTTATTCGTGGCGTCATTTAACTTTGGTGGATATTTAACCGAGCTTGAAAATGGTATTTCTGGCCGCTTATTATGGTTCCCACAAATGCGTCCTTTTCGGCTTGCTGGGGTACTTTCGGATGTTTTGGGTGGAAATTCAAGATGGATCCTAATGCTAATTTCGCCTGAGGCGACTTGATTCTGTTTTTTCCGAGAGATTCCAACAGCCGAATACACGGCACGCGCTCTGTTTACTTTTCCTCGGAGGTTGATGGCAGTAATTGAGGAAGGGAATGGCTGAACACGCAGTAATTCGTGATTACTTTTTCACTTGTCTATGTGCCTTTGCTTTGTTGACTGAAATTAATCTTTCTTTGATGCGGAGCGGTCCGAGACAGGAAATTAGCTTCTTGGATTTTCTAATTGCGAATATTTAGATGAGAGACCACGAAATGGAGACGAAGACCCGTTCATCTATCAGAATCGCGGTGCAGGCAGACCCTACTTCGATTGTCAAGGAGGGCAGAGTTGTTCTCGATTCTTCCACTGACCCGGAGACCGAGCTCTTGATTGCTTCTTCGAGCATCGATTCCCCTCCTATTGACACGACTTCCATTTCCTTTGCTCTGAGAGAGGATTCGAGGGCTGTGAGTGCCCCGAATTTGTCCGAGCCGTTGTCAAAGTTCATTGTGGATTGTGCTCACGGGTTGAAACCCATGTCCATGGGTCTGCCAGTAATGGGAGAACATTCGTACATAGCTAGGTCGATGCCGAATGTGAAAACCAATGTGAGTCTGATTGATGTTTATCGCTCTGAACCGGGGATTTTAGGAGGAGGGCGACTTCATCGAGATGATGGAGAAGTTGTCGAAGAGGATTGATGACCAAAGATGCGATCCTTCGATGCTGAGGGATCTGACGAACAACTCGACTACGAGACAGGCGGACACTCTGAGGAACAACTCTGCCTCGAAGCTTTACGGTTAGTTTTCCAATGGGCTTGCGTTGAAACACTCAGTTCTTTTGTGTTTGGTGTTTGCGGTGGTGGTTGTAACACCTCTTTCTTTCTTCTTTTCAGATTACAAAAGTTCTGGGTCATTGACAAGAAGGAGTTTCATCATGAGCATCAAACGACCTTTCACGAAGGGGAAGAAGGTGAAGAAGCGGGACAGCTTCCCGGCTGTGCCGACGTCGACTCCGATGAGACACCGGGCGGCTTCGCTGGAGATTTCCCAGCTGAGCGAGATCAAGCATCACCACGGGTCGACCAGCACCCTCAACGATGCTATGGTAGTTGTGCTTTTCCTTTTTTCGCACTAACCTTTATGTTTCCTTATGTAGAGTGTCATCAGTACCCCGGAGCCGTCTGGGTTCCGCATACCGCCAGTCCGCTGGCGAGAGAGCGAGAAGGAGAACGTGTTCCAACGGTCGACATCTGCCCAGACCTTCGGAGGGATCTCAACTGGCTCGTCCGAGACCTGTGCGAGCATGGGGATTCGGTCGCTCGATCCCGCAGCGCTGGACTTTATCGATGAGGCCGACGTCGAAGCGGATGAGTCGGGCTTCGTTCCTATCTCCGGACAAAGACTACGGAAACCAGCTGCTGATGGCATTTGTATGTTTTGTGGCGGATTTCCTCATAGAGTTCCATTTGACAGAGACTAATTGGTTTGAGCCTTGTCCCTTTCAGTTTCCTGCTTTGTCCAGAAGTTGGGGACAGCTTCAGTTTTAAAAGATGGGCGGGGCGCTCGGGAATTCTTGCCGAAAGCAGCTGTCGCCAGTCTATTTCTTGAGAAGTTCCTAAGCTCCTGTTTGTCTTTGTTAAAGAGGAAACGCCTAAGGCATCTTGCTTTTCTTTGGGAAGTTTCGGTCGGGAGTTGCTGTCCAACGTGTTTGGACCTAATTATTGGAAAGTAGATTAGTTGTGTTTTTTGGTGTGGGATGCCCTTTACTGTTGCTTGATTTTTCAATTTTCGTTTTCCGTGACGGCGGCATTGCAAAGTGCCCTTCTCAAATGACAGCCCTTGAATTTCGGATTTCGCTAGTTTGCGTATTGATTATGAATAATTTCAGACAACCCCGAGACGATTCTGGACTTGATTGCGAGTATCCAGAGCCGGCGTATGAACGAGCAGAGAGCAGACTTCTTGCCGGGTTTGCGTAATCGTCAAATTATCTTGAACAGATTCAAAGAGTAAGTTTGGGAATTGAATTGAAAGCAAGGCTGCGTGTTTGTGCTAATTTGCATCTGGCTCTGTTTTATTCCACTTGGATGACTTATTCATACAAACAAAAGCATTTCGATGGAATTTTCGTTTTGCAACGTAGAGTCATCAACCCGCAAACGAGGCCTTCTTTGGCAAAAAACAAGAATGGCCGAGCAATTGAAATTTCATTTGGATTCAATTTGCGGGAACGTGCAGTCTGGTTTGGCTGTGGTTGACATGATGGATTGATTTAAAGCTTTTACGAATGTTTTTTCAGAGAGCTGGAGCAGCGGAAGAAAATGGTTTCTTCGGAAGAACGGGAGGTCGATGAGAAGCTCTACGAACTCATTATGCAGTGCCAAAGCGACAGAATCGAGGAACAAAGAAGTGCTCTTGGCGGGACGAGCCCAGTTGAGAAGGATGTGACCAACATTGTTATGAAAATGGCTGCGGGAAGGATTGAGGAACAGAGAGCGGACTTGAAGACGCCAGCCTCGAAGTCTCCCACAAGCACGTCGCCACCCGCAGAAGGCCGTTGATTGATTCTGGGTACTTTTCTAAAGTTATAGCTGGTTTCTAAGCTCTACAGCTCTTATCCAGTTTGCATATTGTATTTATTAACCCTGAGGCTAAGCTCCGAGACTTGCAAGTGGAAATTCAAATGAAAGATTCTCTAAATTGGAAATGATTAATTATAGCATGGCCGTTGATGTCATTTGAGGCAAAGTTTAGTCAGTTTAATTTTCTCGGTCCGTGAGCTTGGAATTAGAAACTTTTATTGTCAAAAACATTAAACCCAGTGAAAGTGGCTGAGATCAAATTTGGTTCCTTGCGGTGAAGGGGAAGTTGTTCAACAGTTCCCTCTGATGGTCGATTGAGTACACATTGGAAGCCATGGAGAGTATCTGTTCTATCGTAGATGCGTTGTTGCGCGAGGCAGGCAGGCGCGCCGTGATGAGGTTGAAGGTCTCTCGCTGAAGGGGGTTCAACTGGGAGAGACGAGCGGAGACATTTCCTGGGATTGGGTAAGCGGATTGAGTTGCCTGGAAGGGGCTCTGAGTAAACGTCTGTTGTGCTGGGTTTGAGAATTGGGGGTTTGGAATTGCTGATAATTTCTCAGCTGCCGGGGATGAGTAAAAATTCATTTGGACGCCGTTGTTATCCTTTCTTGGAGTTGGTGGATTTTGACCGAATGTGTTTCCTTGTATGGTTTGAGCATGAGGGACCGACCCTCCACTTCTTGGAAGTGATTGTTGGACAAAACTTTGGTTTCTCTGAGACAGTTGGAGACTAAGATCCCCGTGCATCTGTTGACTGAGTTGCGCGGAGACACTTGTTGGAGTTCTTTGGAGTTGTGGCATGGAATACTGGAAGCTCACCGTCCCGTGCTGAGGGCTCGACTGAACAGGGAGCATTGTCTGAGTCCTGGAAGACTGTGGAGTAACTTGTTGAACTTCAGCGGACGACCCGTATCCAAAGAATTGCTGATTAGATTGAACTCCTCCTTGTTGTTGGATAGTTTGTGGGAAGAACGCTTGACTCGATTGAGGAATGGAAGTTGCTGCATGTGGCGGGGAAATAGTTTGAAACAGAACCTGACTTCCTGGAGGATTTGATTTGACAGGGGTTGTTTGAATTCCTGTCTGTTGGGGGATTTGTTGGAAAGTGGGAGTTCCTTGGCTTATGAAATGCTGCTGAGAATCAACATATGGAATGGCTTGGGACTGCATTGAATGGTGAGTCGTTTGGAGATAATCGACATCTCCTCTTTGTTGACTCTGGCGAACCACCTGAGCGGCAGAAGATTGCTGAGGAATCGACTGACTGCTAGTGATACCAGGATAAGGAACTTGTTGAACATTCGCAGCTCCTTGGTTCCAGTGCTGTTGAGGACTAGACTGGACGGTGACATATTCTTGACTCATTTGAGATTGATAGGCTTGTTGATTCGACCGAACAGGTGTTGTTTGGACACTAGAGGAATATTGTGGAGTTTGTTGGATATACGCAGCTCCTTGGTAAGATCCAGTGTTCGAGGCTCCTTGGTTCCCCTGCTGTTGTTGGATAAACTGAACAGGAACATTCACTCTATTCACTTGAGACTGCTGAGTACTTAGAGGCATCTGGACACTCGAGTTGTGCTGAGACATTTGTGGAAGAACAGAACTTCTCGAAACTTGAAGGTTGGGAGTTTCCTGACCTCTCTGTAATGGCTGGTTCAATTGAGAACGCTGTTGTTGAGGAGTACTGATGTTCCCAAAGTTCGGCTGCATTGGTAGAACATCACTTTTTCTGAGGGATTCATTCTGATCACTTCTCTGCTGAGAACCGGAGTTGCTCATCGAAAGTCCTTGTGCTCCAACTCGTTGCATAGGAGGAAGAGTAGGAGTTTGAGGGTTCGACTGGATGTTTGGCTTTGTCGGAGGTTGCTGAAGGAATTGTTGGGGTCCAAAACCTTGAGGAGTGTTAGGAGTTCCCTGGCTCTTCTGTTGATGACTTAATTGAGGTTTTTCCGGAGTTCTAGTATTTCCATCTTTCTGCAGCTGTGTTGTCTGTAGATTGACAACTTCTTTTTGTCCATTGGTCTGCTGGGAACCAGATTTATTCATTAGTCCTCCTTGTGTCCAAACGTATTGCTGTATGGATGGGGAAGGATTAGGTAGCCCTTTTTGAGGAAATGATTGAACTGGTGGAGCAACTTGTTTTATCGGAGACTGTTGGACACTCCCAGTAAATGATACTGTAGCAGGTAATGACTGTCTCTGACTTGGTTGAGTCATTGGACTTTGTTGAACCTTTGGACCAGATTGCTGAACTTCGGGAGCCCTTTGTTGAGTGAACATTCCCTGACTTTTAATTGGAGATTGTGGGATGTTTCCGACAGATGACAGAGCAGCACTGGAAGGTTGTTTCTGAATTGGCTGAGTCTTCTGAGCGGACAACTGGGCATTGGGAGTATTTTTTTGAGAGGCCATGCCTTGATTTTTGATAGAGGATTGCTGAATGTTTCCGGTGGATGGCGAGACGACACTAGGAGACTGGTTCTGATTCGGCTGGATTCTCGGGCTTTGGTGAACTTTTTGAGCAGAAAGTTGAGCATTGAAAGTTTCTTTTTGCGAGGAAATTCCTTGATTCTTGGTCAGAGATTGTTGAATACCTCCAATGGATGATAAGATGGCATTCGAAAGCTGTTTCTGATTCAATTGAATCATTGGACTTTGTTGAGTCTCGGAAGTTCCTTGTTGAGCGGAACTTCCTTGACTTTTAGTTAGGGATTGTTGAATGTTTCCGACAGATGACAATGTGGCGCTAGAAGACTGCTTCTGACTCGGCTGAATCATTGGACTTTGTTGAGTCTTCTGAACAGAGGACTGAGCATTAGGTGTTTCTTTCTGAGAGGACATCCCTTGATTCTTAGTCGAGGATTGTTGAGCATTCCCAGTAGGTAAGACAGCACTCGATGATTGTTTCTGACTCGACTGAATCCTCGGACTTTTCTCAACCCTTTGAATAGGCTGTTGAGTTCCAGAGGTTCCTTGGTGAGGGAAGATTCCTTGGCTCCTAATTGAGGACTGCTGAACAATTTCAGTGGACGAGGTAGTACTCGACGATTGTTTCTGAGTTGGCTGAATTCTCGGACTTTTTTGGGTCTTGGAACTTTCTCCGTGCTGAGCGAGAATTCCTTGAATTTTTTGTTGCAGTTGACTCGATTGGGAAACTTGTTGCTGGGTACTAACATTCTTGATACTCTGTGCCGGGCTCTTATTGACTGCACTCGGTCCTGTTCGTTGAGAACTAGCTCCATTCCCCGACGTATCACGAGACTTCTCAAGGCTCTTCTTCAGTTCGTTGGCCAGCTGGATAAACGAGCTAACTGTTTTTGGATCAGTCTTCAGGGCCTGGGAGGTAACTGGATTAGCTGCTTTGTCGTTCGGTTTCTTTACCTTCGATTTTGGGTCACTTCCTTCAGGTTGAGCAGGCCTCTTCTGTGCTTGCTTGATCCCTGCGACCATGAACGTCGTGTACAATTGGTTGTAGGACTCACGTAAAGTCTTCACATCCCAAGTCATGCACCGTTCTTTGTTCTTCACGAACTCATCAACAGAATTGGGCTGGAAACACCGAAGGAGAGCTATCATCCTTTCTACAATGTCTTTCTTTTCCTTCTCTTGTTCGAGGGACTTCTTTTTCTCCTCCTCCTTCTTCTTCCGTTCTGCTTCTACTTTCTTTTGATTCTCCTCCTTTTTCCTCAGCTCTTCAAGTTTCTTGATCTCTTCCAACCTCTTCCTGAACTCCTCTTCCTTCTTCTTCTGTTCTTCTTTTCTTCGTTGTTCCTCCTCTCTCCTTTTCTCTTCTTCCTTCTTCTTTAGCTCCTCTGCTTTCTTCCTCATTTCCTCTTCTCGTTTCTTCTTCTCCATTTCATTTCGAACATATATCTTCATCATGAGAAGTTGTGCAATTCTCTTTGCTTTTTCTAACGTTTTCGCCAAGGTTACAGCTTCAGGGCGATTTCTCCTGAAATACGAAATTCAGTTAAAAACTTTTTTCAAAAACTCACAATTTCAAAGCGGTCATGGCTTTTTCAACAAGTTTAATCGTCTTCTCAATCTTCTCCTGATCAGTTTCTCTGATAAGTGATTCCACAACAATACTGTAGGCTTCAGTGCATTGACTAATGTATTTTTGCTGCACTTTTGGACTTAAATGCACTTTCTCAAAATCTTGAGCTTTGGCCAAGTTTTCTAGAACAGCCGTCAATCTAGTCAAGTCCTTACAGCGACAGAGTAGTCCGATAGTCAGAAGAATAATTTTGTTGAGATGATAAGCTAGTGTTCCGGATCTCTCAAAATCTGTCCTCATTATTTCTTGGACATCCTGCAATCAGTTATTATTCAATCGTACAAGAATTACAACAAACCTCAAAAGACTGGAATTTCCCTCTGTAGAGTTTGTTGATGATAACATCCAAGCTCTTCTGTGGACTATTTCCTTCTGTCAAATGGAGAACCGCTAGTCTGTAATAAGACTTGTAATGGGGGAATCTCTTGACGATAGTTTCGAATGCCCTTCTGCACAACTCAATGCATTCCGTTCTCAGATCGGTAAACTCCACGAGACTATCCACAGTCCAATCGACATCAACGGAATCCTCTGGATTCAGAATCTCCGGATTATCGCTATCATCCTCCTCCTTCAACAACGACCAATCAGGTTTCTCAAAGTCTCCATCGGGAGTCGAATTAACGAACGGTAAAGTGGTCTCCACTGGAGGAATAGGAACTGGTTTCTTGACAAAGATGAAATGCCCCAAGAAGAGTCTGAGGTAGTTCCTGATTAGGCGGAGCTTCTTTAGCGATTGTACGGTAACCTTCTTTTCTTGGTCGATAATGGAGATCTGTTTCAAAGCATACACGTGGACTCTGTAATGGATTTCCAAGGGTTCGAAGTTCTCTTGTCTAACCCTTTGAACTCTCAACGGATATGTGTATTCCTCCTCTCTCATCAGTATGGAACATCTGTGATAATGCCCAAAAACTTCTTCCAGAGGTCGTCTTCGATGTTCTGCCAATTTCCCGTTGAAGTACGGTTCCATCCAAGAGATATCCTTGGGATATTCATCTGTCAGGGAGATTCTGTGCTTGAACACATTCAAGTGGAGTTGACATTGAGATTCCATCTTTTCTCTATCCATCTTGGCTTCAATTTCTGGAGTTAATGTCTTCTCTACCTTCATCTGGTGCCTCAGTCTCCTCATTCTGGAGTTTAGTTGATAATACACGTTGGCTGTGTCAATATGAAGGGAGAAAGCTTGTGGATAAAGCAAGAACGCCATCTTGAACATGTAGAGACAGCTGGACATGCAGTCCAGGAGTTCTTCATCTGTTTTCTGCAAGAAAGAGAAATAAACACCATCTAAAACCTAGTCCTTACCTCGCAAAAGTAGTTTAAATACGCATATCCACAAACGGCCCAGAGAGAATGAAGGATTTGAGGAGGTAGCAGCCCTCTGTTCGACGGCCCACTGATGACAAGACACTCTTTCACCCTCTTCTTCCAGCTGGCCGACTCTCTTGAAGCCTTCCTGTACTTCAAGACAATGAAAATGTATTTGAAATAAGCGAAGAGCTCCAAGTCCTTCCTGTTCTGCTCCGTGATCTCCAAAGATGACCAATTGCTTGCCTCCTCGAAGTCCCCGACAAAGGACAGTTCGTGATTCGCCTCCGTAAAATGGAATAATGGAGGGTTCTCTATGAGCTCGTCGAATTTCTGCATTGCCTCTTCAGTTCCATCAAGATTACTTTCGTCGATGAAACCAAAGACCTTCGTGATTGTATCGATGACATCGTTTGTGGCGAACTTCTCATCGTCGAACATTGGTAGCTTTGGAATCAGGAAACGAATCACTTTGCCGGCAATGTCCACTGTCGGCTTGTGATTCAAGGAATCTCCGTGATCGTAGAGAACGGACCTCGCTATGGATGAATCGAACAAGCACCTCAGACACTGCATCAGTTGCACCTCGATGTTCCTTTGAATAGTCTTCACAATGCCGTACTCCATCATCTTTTCAGTAAATTTGTTTTTCATACAACCTTTGTAAATCTCCTCAATGATAAAGTAGAGGAATTCGCCCTAAAACCCTCATTAGATCAACAGCGAAAAATCACTTTACCTTGTTCTCTTTACAGCATCTTTCCTCCGCCAAGACTCGATGGCCTTCAGCAAGAATACACAGTGCTTTTGTTGGCATAACCAGTAAATAACCTTCAATTTCTTCGTAGAGAGCTATTCGCTCTTCTTCGGACGCGTATTCGCCTTCGAGAATAGAGACGACTCGATACAAAACCTTCCAAAGAATCGTATTGGATCTGAATCGTTTGTATTCTGTGCAGACAACAAGACGTTTAGAGACCAGTCGCAAGGATTCATGGTCGACAGCTTCCAAGTCCAGTTGGTTCAATTGTTCTAGACACCCGATGTAAGTAGTGTCTCTTTGGTCCTCAAACTTCCCTTCAATGACCTTATCCAACATCCTGCAGATCCATTGAACTGCTGCTTTCCGATCACCGAGGACCACAAAGCAGTGGAGCAGCATTCTGAGGTTGCTCACCAAAACAGAATCGGGAAACCCTTTCCAATTGAACTTTGTCATAAAGTGATCGATGACTGTCTGATACTCTTCCTTCTTGTACAGTTCCCGGATTTGCTCTAGTTTCCTCCATCTGTAGAGATTGACAAACTTTTCAATGATAAACTTGAGGGAAATGACGGAATGTTTATAGTCGCTATCCGCCAGTTGGGAGTAGATGATTTTATCTGTCTTAACTGTCTGAATAAGTAGGTAAAGGAATGCGTTCCTTTCCTCTTCCTCTTCTTCTCTGATGTGATTAACCCACAAGTACCGAATAACCAACTTTCTCAGTTCTTCCAGTTCCCGGGTTTCAGAAGAAAGATCAAGCTCCATTAACTCGCTTTCAGCGTCCATGATCTTGATGGCTGTTTCATCAGCTTTCGTCAAAATAGAAATGACAGAATCTCTTGTAATCTTAGATCCATCTGATTCATTCACAACGATACCTTTGATATGTGTCAAGAATTCCTCAACAAACTGTTTAACCGCTTTACCATTAGACAATTCAACAGCCTTGGAAACTTGTTCGTGAGACCAATCGATTTCGAAACCTCTGTCTTGAGCAACTTTGAGGAGATTTGTACAGATGTCCTCTAGTGAGGAGAGATCGACTCCATTGTCAACAATATCATTTCCGAATTCGGTTTGAAGTAGCTGCTCCATCCAGCTGACAGAAAACCTGAACTTTATCCAAGGAGGAGCGTCTCCTTCGACCCCTTCTAAAGTAGAAGCTACAGGGACAGTAGCATTTGAGTCCTTGCCTTGATTCTTCTCCTGAGCAGTCAGTAAAATCCGCGGATGATAAACATCCCTCACAAAAGTCAAGTTTCTCGCGGCACTGACAACATTCGCCGCCTTGTTCATCCTCTTTACAGCAGTCTTCAGTCCAGCGGAGCGATCCTTGAGACGTTGAGCCATGGTGAGATCCGCTTCTTCGAGGAGTTTCAAGGCCTTTTTGCGGATTCCGGTGTCAGATGGATCTTCTCTTTCCTCTTCATCTTGGATCTCGTGCTCTCGACCATTGAGAAATCTTCCGAAACCAAACGGGTTTTCGAACATCGATCTGCAAGCCTCTGCAGCCCTTGTCACTCCCTTTTCGTCCAGTTCGAATGCCAAAATGTGAATGGCAATCTCCTTCACTGATGAAAAAACACAGGTGTCCGGGAATGGCTCGAGGAAAGTATCTACCCAACGAGTGTAAAGTTCCCTGAAATTATCCGATGATCGTTACTCCTTAAAGTCGGGAACTTACAGAAACCAACGCCTCTGTTTTTTCGACAGCTTACAACCGTCTGGAAGAGCTGAAGCAATGTAGGACAAATAGGATACGATTGCTTTTTCCATCGTCATGTCCCCTTCGTTGATGAGGCAATTCAGCAGTGCATTGAACGATTCCAACTCGTATGGAGGGATGATGTCCACCACAAGATGCTCCACATAGGTCGTCGATGTGCCCGGGAAGTCCAATGGCTCAAACCCGGCATCCCCCTCGGCAATTCCGAGAAGGGAACGTATTGTTACTGGTTCCACGTTGGCTCCAGAGGTCGGCAAGTACGATGTACAATTTAGAAATTCCGATAGAATATCCTCGACCTTCCTCGTTGACCTCCGAATCACCTTCTTTGGGCTCTTTTTCTTTGGAAACTTCAACTTTGGGACTTTTCCAGAAGCCACGGTTTCCACCATGTTCTCCACAACGTCAATAATATCAAGCAAGTCATCGAGCATATCTTTACAAGCAATATCATCAAAGTCTTCATCTGGAGCGACAACCTCGTCGATGACAGATTCCGTCACTGACTCGGGTTTCTCAGGATTCAAATTCCTATGAGAAGCATGTCTTCTGTCTTTAACAAAATGGATTTTGGAGACTGTCGGCTGAAAACCGATTTAGATAGCTGTTCAAGCTTGAGGGAACTTACCAACTGAACCGCATTCGATTGGTCGTGGTAATTACAAAGCAGTTTTCCAAAGTCCTCCATTGTACACTTTTCCAAGTTGATTTTCACCGGTTCAATTTCGAGAGATGTCACACTCACACCCGGCTCGCTCTCCTCCGAGCCTGATTTCTGGGATATGAATCTGTCCATTCTAGCAAGGAGAGTCTCGTAGACATGGGTAGGGACTTCGATTTC
The DNA here is from genome assembly GCA_009761265.1 of Halicephalobus sp. NKZ332. Lineage (NCBI taxonomy): Eukaryota > Metazoa > Nematoda > Chromadorea > Rhabditida > Panagrolaimidae > Halicephalobus > Halicephalobus sp. NKZ332. Next base: position 41,611 of record VOSG01000029.1, on the reverse strand, counting down.
TGGCAGCAAAGGGTTTTGCGGAAAATAGAGATCAACCATCGTGCTCCAGAATGAACTTTTCTTTTTGATCTCAGATTTGAGAATAAGACAAGCATGGTGTGCAGGCACTTTCAACAGAAGAGAATACAATAATGGCAGACATCCTACAAATATGATTTTTAGCTAATGACAACCTAAAGAACTGACTGTGATATTGTTCGGAGTAAAAGTAGACGAGTATCAGTTTCAACACGGCATCCGGATCTTGCTGACACTCCTTGAAGGCCATCTCGGCCCATCTCCAGTTCTTCTGCTTGGCAGCTGCACACCCAAATTCGTACCACAATCTCCTGTCTATTGGTCTGATGGTCAAGGCCTGGATGTAGAACCCAATGGGCTTGGTCGTGATCCTAGCAATCTCCCTATACACAGAAAAAGCAAGGGTCCTCATTTTCGACTCGAGATGAGGGTTGAAAGTCGTTTTTAGTGCCGTCCAATCTATCGAACCAATATCCGGGACTCTTTGTTTCTGGATCAATGGCTCCTTTAGGATCGAACAGAGCAGCTCGAAACCTTCTTGAACTCTGGAACTCCCTATCAGCTTCGTCGCTGAATCGAATCTCTCTTGGAGTCTTCCTTCCTCCGCTTCCGAAGTTGTCCCCAGATCTCCGTCCATGAAGACGGCTTCCCAGACAAGAGGAGTGTTTTCGGACACTTCCGAACTTGTTTCGTCCGAATCACTATCATATTCGGATTCCGATTCCCCGCTTCCTTCTGATTCGTCTTCAGCATCCTCAGCCTCGCCATCGCTGCTGCCGGACGACTCACTATCGGAAGAGGAGATAATAATTTCGGCTGCTGTCGGCTCATTTTCTTCATCCGAATCAACTAGCTGTTTCCTCCTCTTTTTTCGAGGAACAATTATTTCATCATCGTCTTCATCTTTTATGAAGTCGATTTCCTTCCCCATTATAAAAGCGTATCTGAAAACCGTGGTAACAACGTTTGATACAAAGTTTAAGGTATTTAATAGAGTGGAACTAATCAACCGTCCGTCAATGCGATAACAAATAACTCTCTTTTTGTTATTAATAAATAATGCTTAAAATTATCGATTCAGTTGTCTGAAATCCTCTGGGTGATAATATTCCGCAACCAATCGATACACATGACTCGGAGAAACGGCGGAGCTCTGAGTGATGTATAAAGAAATCAGCTCTGCCGGGATTCTGTCGAATAAGGGGTTGGCAACACACACGTTACTGAACTTCAAAGCTTCTGAGGCCGGTAAGATGTCTGTTGGAGGTCCTTGAACGTTGAATTCGTCCAGATGTGGAATGAACATGGGGGTCAGCTTGTAGAAGGCGGCACAGACAACAACAGGGACAGAATGTCGCTTGGCAGCCAAACAGAGATTCATCGTACCTGCATTAGCCACACAACTGCCGTCCGGCAATATAGCTGCTCCGGAGACAACGACTCTGGTGGCGATTCGCATCACGGTGAGAATATCCCGACTACTGACGACATTGGCGGCTGCAGATGGATCATCGTCGACGGAGTAGAGAGTACTGGTTTGCACTTGGGCGAAGAATTTCTGAAAAGAAATACTCAGGCCGAATCAGATGTGGACACTTACTTTCAATGTTCCACTTGTACTCAACTTGTATGTCACGACAACGTCGGTCGGTAGAATGTGGTGGAGAGCCTGGATAGCTATTCCGTCGCCACTGGTATCCACTTCGTCTCGAAACTCGTCCATGGACACCAGTACTCCGCTTTTCAGCTTCTTCACTTCGACATCGGTCCCCAAGGTAGAAGGCAAGAACCATAATCTCTGAAATTGCATTATTCGATCGATAATTACCGAAATCCTTACATTTAAAGACTCGGTCTGTATAGAGACCTCGTCGACGCCACTGGCGAGTCTGAGTGCTTCTTCTCTGACAATCTTCAACGTTGACAGCAGCATATTTCTGATCAGGAACTCTGTGGAATGGACGGAATAAAGCAACTCTCCTTCTCTTGTGAGGACATCGATTAACTCGCTGAAAACAAAAAGGCTTCATATATTGATAAATCCGGAAACCCACCTCATCGATTTGTATTTCGCATAATTAATAATGTCCCGGTAATATTTGACGATCCTGAGTGCAAGAAGATGGGTAGTTTCACGAGAAGTCCTTAAGAAACTTCAAGATTGAAAAAGAAGAACGATATAAGCAACGTTAGATAGAGCTAATTTGAAAGAACTCACATTCTATGGAAGTACAGATTAATGTCGTTTCGAATTTTATCAAGATTACTCAATTCTTGTTCTGTCGCCATCATGGGTTTTTAGAAGCACAGGTAGTATGAATCCAAGCAAGGTAGCCAGAGAAGGCAGTGGATAAAAGATTGATGCAATAATCAAGTTCAAAATTCCTCGCGCCTGAGCAGATTTTTCGTTTTGAGACCAAATTGTGGATGGGAAAACGAGTAGGAGCCGAAATATTTAAAACCTTGATGGTTTCGCTACTGCCTGTCAATGGAACGAAGGACCTTCGTTGAAAGGTAGCAGGAGTGAATCCTATTTTATCGGAGGGGAACACCTTGCTTATTCGTGGACAGTTTTCCGCATGGCCAAAAGAGACTCCGAATCGCGCGCCCGGTGGGAACTTGACTGTCCCAATCGCGTTCCTGATTCGCGAGATTCGTGGGACTTTCCGCGTGTTCCCGAGCCCTGGAGATGGTGTACTACGAAGTATCGCAACCCATATGTGTGAGAGGTCCTACTGCCGTTGATTTAGAGTTGACAAGACAGGCAAATTTTGTTCGAAGGTACTGAAGTTTACCTTTCATTTTCAGCTAGAGGAGGAGCTGAAGAGGTTCGATTACTTTGAGGCCAAAGATGAACATGTTCGTCGGCTGAATGCCCTTAGAGCTGTGAATTCTCTCGTTATCAGATGGGTCAAGTATGTCTCATGGCAGAAAGGAGTAAGTTTTAGGGACCTTTGTACGGAGCTGATATATGAGGTTTAGCTCCCACCAGAGCAGGTTGAAAGAGCGGGAGGAAAGCTGTTTACATTTGGATCTTACCGTCTTGGAGTCCACACCAGAGGTGCAGACATTGATTCTCTCTGTGTTGCGCCGAGACATGTTCACCGACGAGATTTCTTCACCTCTTTTTATGAGATGCTTAAAGAGGACAAGAAGGTTACTGGGTTGCACGCGATTGAGCATGCCTTTGTCCCTGTCATCAAGCTGAAGTACAATGGAATCGAGTTGGATATTTTGTTCGCGAGATTGGATGTGAGCGAAATAACTGCGGAGATGAGCTTGGATGACGATAACCTGCTACGGAATCTCGATGAGAAAAGTGTTCGGTCACTCAACGGATGCAGAGTCGCTGACGAGATTTGGAGATCGATTCCGAATAAGACGGCCTTCACGGTTGCTCTGAGAGCGGTTAAGCTTTGGGCCAAAAGTAAGTGGTAAAACTAGTTTCCGAACCATCCTTTTGCAGATCGCTTGATCTATTCCAATTCCCTTGGTTTTCTCGGCGGCATCTCCTGGGCAATACTTGTGGCCAAGACCTGTCAACGGTATCCGAACGCCAACGCCTCAATGGTTGTCGAGAAACTGTTTAAGCTGTTTTCCACGTGGGATTGGCCAGCTCCTGTGTTTATCAAGGATCCGAATAGTCATACAAGACCCGACATCCCCTACTTGAACGAGCTCGTTTGGGACCCGAAAACAAAGCCAACAGACGGACGTCACTTGATGCCGATTATTACTCCAGCGTTTCCTGAGCAGGACTCGGCTTTCAATGTGACTAGATCGGCGAGAACTCTGATCACCAAAGAATTCCGTCAAGGACTCGAAAATGTGATGAAGATTGCCGAGGGAAAAGGCGATTGGAAGAGCCTTTTTAATGAAATGCTGTTCTTCAAAGGGTACAAGGACTATGTGTGTGTCATCTGTTCCACCAGCACTCCGGAAGACCATGTAGTGTACAGCGGACTGGTGGAGTCAAAGATTCGTCACTTGGTTATGTTGCTGGATCAAAACGAGCACATTCTCCTGTGCCATGTCAATAAGAAGAACTTCAAACCGAGGCACAACTCCCGTTTTTCGATTGATTATGGGTAGGTGCTGTGGTTTTGCTAACTTATCGAGTGTGGGTTCCTTTCAGTTTCGGTGGCTTGGTTACAACGCTTTGGTTTATTGGTATTGTGAAAGTGCGGAATTCGGCGAGAATGTTGGATTTGGAAGAGGAAACTCATCACTTTACTGAACTCGTTACGAATTCGGCCTTGCAAGCGGGGATATACAAGCAGTCCATGCATCTCAGGCTGGCACAAGTCAAGGATATGGAGCTGAAAGCGTGGATACCCGCTTATGAAGTGGATGGTTACGAGCCAAGAATAAAGCAGGACACAGTGGCAATGCCTGTCGTAAGTTTCTGGAGGGTATTTCATTGACTTGTTTATTGAGTTTCAGACCATTGGAGACGATCCACATTATGATGAGCATGGACGATCGACTATTCCTAACATCGATGATGGGACAAGGAAGGTTGCATACTGTCCCCAACATGCTTACCACCTGGAAACCATCAAAGTTCCGACGAAGATCCCAGACTGCTTCCCAAGAGAGGTTGTGCATCCCTTTCTGCCTCTGAATGCGTGTTATGCGAGTAGAAGACATCTCAACCAAGAACAGCCGGCAGAGATTTCGAGCTGTGAATGTCCACAATGCTCGGAAAGAGAGAATGTGTTGTGAATCGTTTCGTCCAGTACCGGTTTATTTATGCTTGTCAACTTTAAGTGTTCATTTTAATATTCGTAATAAATTATTTCGAAAGTTGGAGTTTAGAGAAGGAATAGATCAAGTGTTCCCGATTGAGCAATGATGAGGCAGAATACAAGTTTTCATATTCCATCAAGGGGTTTTCAAACGTCTGATGCAATATCGATGACCGGAGATGTGTATCCAGTTCGTTTAGACGATGGGATTATCAAGTTATCAGGTTAACGAGTTCCTAAAAAAGACTTTCTGATAGACAATTTTTGGACTCTAAACCTTATTCCGGAAAACCTTTATTGACATTCTGACTATCAAAAAAGTCAGACACCAGGGAAAACATTTAAATTTCCTCCTTTTCCAAGACCCATGTTTAAAATCAGCTTGTTATCAGTCGGTTATTGATTTGCTCATATTATTGTTACACTATTGACCTTATAAGAATTACTAGAGTTTGTCCGATCTCGAAACTATCTTGAATCTGCTAATGGATTGAAAACAGAAAAACAAGTGTTCTGTTGCGATTCATATAAATGAAAAGTTCAAAGATTAGTAATTCTATTTTTCAAGATGCAATTTCATCATGGATTTTGCAAAATTGGTTTTATCATGGTTTTCTTCTTTTTTCTATTCCTCTGGAATGATTACATAGATCAAACGGATATTATTTCTAAATCGAGCTTCTCCAGCGTAAAACAGAAAGATGGAGGGCTTTATGATAAAACAACTAATTCCACCAATGAACAGCATCCTGTGAGTGTAGTGGACATTCAAGAGTGGCACTTCGGGAACTACTGTGTGTGGTTCAACTTCACGAAGGCCATTCAGCTCCTGGACGAGAACTCTGTGACACTATGTACTCATGGCACTGTGGGATATTCCAGATTTGTCTTCGATCATGTGGGTTCACCTAAATTTCCGACATTCAACTCATCTTTTTCCAGGCCGATCACTGGAAAGACCAGATCTCCTTTGCCCTTCTCGTCGATCCAGCAGGGTTCCCAGCTCTCTCTGTCTACCACAAGTTCCACAAATGCACCTCGGCTTCGGAACGGGTCTCGACCCACCTCGTCTGGTCTCGTCATCATGGAGAATGCTCCCCCGACTTTATTGTTCAGGGACTCTCTTCTCAGCCTCCAGACCCCATGCCCGACGACTGTAATCTTGAAACACATCTGGCCTTGTTCAAGCACAGCCCTCAAGATCCCTATCCTCCCAACACTCTGAGGAACATTGCCAGAAAAGGAGCCAGAACCCAGAGCCATCTCATTGCTGATATCGAGGGCCATTTCTCTCAGGATGCCGCTGAGGTCGTCCGATCCTTCACGGATACGATTAAGGCGAGGAATACTGCGATCGTCATCAGAAGGTTCGAGAGCGATCAGGAGGAGATTCCGAGGAACGTCAGTGTCCTTAAGCAATTGTTTCACGACGAAAAGTGAGTGAGTGATTTATTGTTAAGGGATCTGAATTCATTTCTTCTAGAGCAGAAGAATTTCACTTGAGAATCTTCCCGGAAGGTCATAGTGTTCCCTTCCTCAGGGACTTTTTCAACTACTCGACGATTCCAGACACAGTACCCCGACTGACTCCAGTGAATTATCCAGGACCCGATTGGGAACCGCAACTGGTAGTGCATGAGAGTCATCCGCTGCACTTTGAGGGAATCCCCATCAGGTGCTATGACCAGCAGACCCTCTCATACGAGCTCTGTCGACTGAGAATCAACTTTGCCGTAGCCTCTCATGTTTTTAGTATCCACAAAGGCATCAAAACCGTGAGATCTCAGAAGGAAACTCAGGATTACAGACACGTGAAAGAGCAGATTTTCTACATGAATAAATTTAGGAAACATATCCGAGAAAATTATCCCGACACTGAGAATCTATGTGGAGAATTTTGATTATAAATTATTATTTATCCTACAAATACAACTTTCGAAATTCTATTAGCTTAACATATAGTTCAAAGAATGCTCTTGACCTTGGCGACAATGTGGTTAGCGGAGATTCCGTACTTCTCGACCAATTCGTCAGGACCTCCGGAACGAGGGACTTCTTTGACGAAGAGACTGTGGATGCGGATATGTTCCTTGGAGGAAGCAAGACCCGAGGAAACGGCTTCACCGATACCTCCAGCTTGGTAGTGATCTTCGACAGTGACGATCTGGGGATTAGCTCCGATTTGACGAGCGGTTTCGAGAAGAGTAGTAGCATCGATAGGCTTGACTGAGAAAAGATCCACGACCGCCGACTTGATGCCTTCCTTCTCAAGCTCATCATGAGCACGAAGAGCTTCATACGTTGTGATACCAGCTCCAACGAGGACTACTCCCTTTCCGGATCCGTTCAAAGTATTCTTCAGGACCTTGGCTTTGCCGATCTCGAATGGCTCATCGTTCTTGTACAGGACAGGGAGAGCTGGACGACTCGTACGGATAAATACCATTCCATTGTAGTTAGCAGCAATTTCAGTGGCTCTTTCGGCCGAAACAGCGTCGCTAGGATAGAAGACAAGACCGTTAGGCAGAGCTCTGAAAAGACCCAAATCCTCGAGACCCATCTGAGAAGGACCGTCTTCTCCGATAGAGACTCCGACATGAGAACCGGCAAACTTGACGTTGGCAAAGCAAATTGATCCCATACGGATCTGATCAGCTGCACGAGTGAAGAATGCAGCGAAGGTACTGCAGAACGGAATTGTACGTCCACGAGTGCTGGCTCCGATAGCGACAGAGACCATGTTCTGTTCGGCAATGAAGCATTCGATGAATTGGTTAGGATGAGATTTCAGGACTTTTTCGGAGAAAGTGGAATTCTTAGTGTCGCCATCGAGAGCAATAACATAGGGAGAAGAATCAGCCAATTTGTTCAAAGCAGTTCCGTAAGCAGCACGAGTGGCAACTTTGTCTCCAACGTTGTAACTGGGAGGAGAGGAGAGCTTGATGCTACCCAAGTTGAGATTGACGGGCTTAACATCGAGAACAGAAGGAATGTTCCATTGTGGCTTAGAGTGCTTGATGAGCTGTTTGATAGGCTCCACAGTTGCTGCATCGACAGGCTTTCCATGCCAGTTGTCTTTGTCTTCGACGTCCTTGATTCCTCTTCCCTTGAAAGTCTTGGCAATGATTGCTGTAGGCTTCCCCTTGGTGTTCTTGGCTTCAGCAAGAGCCTTCTGAAGAGCAGTGACATCGTGGCCGTCAACAACGATCGAGTGGAATCCGAATGCAGTGAATCTAGCGGCAAAGGTGTCTACGTCATGACCGAGAGGAGCGGCCTGGCTTTGGCCGAGACGGTTAACATCAACGATGGCAACGAGATTGTCGAGTTTGTAGTAGCTGGAGAAGGCAGCAGCTTCCCAAACAGAACCTTCGCTGCATTCACCATCTCCGAGCAGAGTGTAGACACGATAGTCAGCCTTATCGTTGTATTTCCCGACGTAAGCCATGCCAGCAGCAAAGCCCAAGCCTTGTCCGAGAGATCCGGTGGCGACATCGATAAAGTTAAGACGCTGAAAATAACAGCTAGTACAAAATGAGTAAGGAACTACTTACCGGAGTTGGATGTCCCTCAATGTCCGAAGTGATCTTTCTCAGATTCAATGTTTCTTCCTTGGTAAGCAATCCGGCCTCCTCCCAAGCAGCGTAGAGGATAGGGCAGGCGTGTCCCTAAAGAACAATTATCCTTTTCATATATGAAGGATGAAACTCGAGCAAACCTTGGACAGGACAAAACGGTCAGATCCCGGATGACGAGGTTCAGCTACCGAATAACGCATTTCTCCGAAGAACAGGGTGGCGACGATTTCAGCAGCAGAGGCAGAACTCGTCGGATGTCCACTTTTGGAAGCACAAGTCATTTCGATTGCCGAAATGCGCATGCGGTTGGCAGCATCGTTGATTAGAGCAACTTGATCAGTCATCGTGGAGAGGAAACGGAATAAACCTTGCCTGAAAATCCTCATTTGTTGTGAAATTGTAGGAAAACATGGTTAACCAGTAAATAAAAACGCAAAAAAACAATTTCGTCAGCAGAAGCAAAACAAAAAGTGGAAAGGGACAAACACAAAGTTCCCCTCAGACACATTTCTGAACACAGAATACGGAAATTGGATTGCGGTTCATATATTGAAATTGGTGAATAATTATAGAACAATAGATAAGACGTCTATCGAAGCAGTGCTAATATAAAGAGAGCATATTTTAACGAAACAAGTGTTATAAGTAGGAACAGGAAAATGTACGTGGAAATTCAGAAAAACAATCCTATTTCGTACTTCCCATTGATTTACGTCTATTAAAGGTCATTCGGAAAGAAATGCCTTCGTCTGTCAGCAAATTTACCAGCAAAACCGCGATTCGACGAAAAACAAAGCTGAAAACCCGGACGCCGCAAGAAGAGAGTTAGTTGCTCGCAATTCAAAATAACAGCCAGTCGATTCTGTTGACCTTTGGGCTTTTTTAACCATAAGTATTGGTTCTTCACAAGGTGGTAGCAATCAATGGGAAATGAAAATAAGAGAAAAACGAACGAGATTGAGGATCACACCATTTCCAAAACAGGCGATTCGAAGGAAGCCGAATGCGAGTTACCTTCACGTGAAGATCAACATGGTTTTCCTGGTGCTCGGACTGGTCAACCCCTGTCTCGCTAATGGAATTTATTTCAACTTTACACAAAAACCATTTTTTACAACCATTCAATGTAGCTCGTCGATTTACAATAGAACACATGCTTTCCTGTCGTGCTCTCTGAACGGGTTCGTTTTGTTGGGAGTTTCGTGAACCAAGGGATCGTTCTCTGTTTCCTTTTCGCAGTAGGCCATGATGCTGGAATCGTTCTCATTACTTTAACAGCCTAAATGTAAATACAATAAACTCACTCCTTTACGGCCTCATCAACCTTCTTCCGCTTCAAGACAACTCGAACTTTCTCCTTCTTTTGTTGGGCGAATTCCATTTCGTTGAATCTAGTGGATGAAAATGTTTCTACGAAGTGAGAGGTGATCGATTTATTGAAATACAAAAGAGAAGCTAGACACCTACTGGGATACCTAGATTACAACGACTAAAGAACTAGGGTAATAACTTTCTCTCAAAGTGTGAATTATCTTCTAGGGGCATTTGTAGTGATCGGCTTTGTATAGAAATCGTCACTTAGTGGATTATACCGGAGGCGGATTCGGTGGTTCCTCCATCGACGACCCAGCAAGCTCCGGTGACAAAGCTCGAGATTTTGTTATCGGCGAGCTGGAGATAGACATTGGCGATTTCCTGGGGCAATCCCATCCTTCCGACCGGAATATTGCTCAAGTACTGTTTGCCTCCATCACGTTGCATGGTTTCGATTTCTGCTGGGGTGAAAACTGGATCTCCACGAAGAGAGATGTTGGTCACGAAAGGTCCGGGATTAACGTTGTTGATTCTGATTCCTTTCTTGGCCAGACTCTGGCAGGAGTACTTGGTAAACGTGTCGAGAGCCGACTTGGACATGCCGTACACTGTAATCATGGGATGTTCAATGGGTTTGCGTATAGCAGCGATGCTGGAAGTGTTGATAACATTGCCTTTGGTCTTCTCCAGGTGGGGAGTAGCCAGTTGAGTCAAACGGAAGGGACTGAAACACTAATTTATTTGGAAATCTCTGAATCGGCTTTTTGTCTCGAAGAATTATGGATTCACAAATTGTCACATTTTGATAACTCTTCTGAAAGCAAGAAAACTCACGCTCTAACGTTGACACTGAAAACATAGTCGTAGTTCTCGACAGAGTTCAAGTCGACTCCATTAGCATTCATCAGACCTGCATTGTTCACCAAGACATCAATTTTCCCGAATTTGGCAATGGTTTCATTAATCAGTTTATCCTGAATTTCCTCGTTCTCGATCGGTCCTTCAACAACCAAGATTTTGTTTTCTGGGACTTTTTCTTCTAGAAGCAGAGTTTTAGTTTTTTGAATTCTCTCCTGACTAGTTCCATGAAGGACCACTGCAGCTCCTTCTTTTGCAAAAGCGAGAATCACTGCC
>VOSG01000029.1:0-30727 GCA_009761265.1 Halicephalobus sp. NKZ332 | reverse complement strand
CTTTTTCTTCTAGAAGCAGAGTTTTAGTTTTTTGAATTCTCTCCTGACTAGTTCCATGAAGGACCACTGCAGCTCCTTCTTTTGCAAAAGCGAGAATCACTGCCTGACCAATCCCAGAAGACGATCCTGTTACAATCACTACCTTGTCTGCGAATCTGGTCATGATTGGAGTTCTGAAAAAGTTTATTTAAAATGAGAAAAGAAAAGTATTTATAAGAGTATAGGACAAAAACCAAATCGAAACTATAAAAGTCAACATTTTTCTCTTTTATACTGATTCGAAATCACTATCGTGGCTACGGGAAACTTGTTTTCAGTCATTATTATCAATCATGGTTCAAGACATCAATTTGGAATCTCCTCCCAGAAATGGACCTTTTGACTCTCCTCGAGTTGATGTGTCGTTGCACAAGCTCCTCCATCGAAGAGCCAATGAGCTCCGCTGACAAGAGAGTTAGAGGCTAACTGGAGATATACTTGGGCAATGCCCTCAAAATCCCCAAATCTTCCGAGCGGAATTCTCGAGACAATCTCATTACACTGAAATATTTCAATTCAGAAGAATCGATTGGAATATCTTGATTTTCATAATCTATTTCATATAACTAGCTGAAAACTCACATATTTGTCATATTTGACCTTATCTTCGTCGCTGAGAGGAAACTTGAATTCGCTGAACAGTGCACCACTTTCGAATGGTCCTGACAGAACCGCATTGACTCTTACTTCGAAAGGCTTCAATCTGTCTGCTTGTATCGTGGTAAACATATCTACCATGGACTTGATCATAGCGTAAGGACAAATGGATGGAACCTGGGACTAAAGAAAGTTTTATTAAGTCGTTTTAATTTTTATTTAAGCAAGATACAATATGCTGTGTCACACAGCTTGTGTTGATTATGTTCCCCTTCGTCTCTTTCAAGTGTGGAATCGCCTTTTCTGTCAACATGAACATACTGAAAAAGCAGTTCAACTTTATCATTTAACAAGACGACTTAAATCAGGATTTCGAAGTGAGTTTTTAAAATTTAAAAGCACTATAACTCATCTCAAAACATTAATCTAGGTAAAATAACTGTCTCATTCTTCGTGATTAGATAAAAACATACGATCTGTAATTAATTTTATACAGGTAGTCTAGGTTTTCTAATAGAAAAGGATTATCGACTTCTGGTTTTCTTCCAATACCTGCATTGTTCACCAAGATGTCAATTTTCCCGAATTTAGCGATAGTTTCATTAATCAGTCTATCCTGAGTTTCTTCTTCCTCAATTGGTCCTTCAACAATCAAGAGTCTGTTTTCTGAGACTTTCTCTTCTAGAAGCAGAGTTTTAGTTTTTTGAATTCTCTCCTGACTAGTTCCATGAAGAACCACTGCAGCTCCTTCTTTTGCAAAAGCGAGAATCACTGCTTGACCAATCCCAGAAGACGATCCGGTTACAATCACTACCTTGTTTTCGAATCTGGCCATAAGAAGCAAGAATGTAAGCGATTATAATAAGGAGCAGCTGCAAATTACAGAAAAAGTTGTTTATCATTGCTCTTGGTTACTTCCTTATGCATAACATTACACCCATTCCTTATCAGTTTTTTTCAGTCATCCCCTTAATTGTATCCAGAAATGACTAAAAATCGCTTTGAAGGGAAAATAGTTCTTGTGACTGGATCCGATTCCGGGATAGGTCAGCAGATCCTGCTTGCATTCGCAAGAGAAGGGGCATCCGTGGCCATCCATGGGATTGCTGATCGATCCATCGAAGAAACAGTCGGATTGTTGAAGGAAGAAGGAGTTGACGAATCGAGGTATTTTAAAATAAAGGGTCTGTTTGATGATGACAAGTTTTTCGAGGAACTGGTGGAAGGAACTGTCGAAAGATTTGGGAAGCTGGATATCTTGGTCAACAATGCTGGTGTGGCGTTCAAACCCGGCATGGATCCTACCATTGATTCTTTCAAAGTCGAAAACATAGACTATATTTGGAAAATCAATGCACGAGCGTGAGTTCTTTGAGTTTCGACGAGTAGATATTCTGTGGACTTGATTGGTAATTGAGTTTTCGATACTTTTTGACTGTTCTGTTACGGATGTTTAATTTTTAAAATAACCAGCTTTACTAGAGTTGTGAAAGTATCCAAAATCCAGAAACGAAAATTGCTTGGATATTGTTCTTCACTAGAGTGATCGTTAGAAAACATTTTTGATGGTTCTAATGAAAGACCCGACAGTATTCAAATGAACTCCGTATTTAGTAATCACTTCTCATCTTATCGTTTCCATTTTAGTCCCTTTGCTCTGACAGAACTCGCCTTCCCCCATCTCCAGAAGACCAAGGGATGCATCATCAACACCTGCTCTATCTATGGACTGGATATAGCAAAGAAAGTAAGTACCTCACTTGCCTATTGCACATCCAAATCTGCGCTTATCACTTTGACAAAGATACAATCAATCAGATATGCGGCTTTGGGAGTCAGGGTTAACGGGATCCTTCCGGGATTCCACGAGACCCCTCTTCTAAAGAAGTGCTATAAAAACCTGGAGACAAAAGAGGATGCAGAACGATATAACAATTCTGTTTGTTTCACATGTCTGGAGAGATTACAGTAAAAGTTTAGATCAAAACTCTTGCAAATGAAACTCCGACCGGAGTCCTCGGAGGAGTGTCAGAGTTGGCCCAAAGGTATTTGGATCTGGCAGCTTCAACTCACTTAAGTGGGGCCTTGTGGGTCCAGGATGGCGGAAAACTTCATTGGGCTTCCGAATCTGAATATCCGCTCTGATTTTTATCCTTTAACTCGAAAAATAAAATAATTGTTTCATTGTGAATGTTAATACTGAAGAATTGGAAGTCCTCTTGTGCTTGTGATTGATAACACTAGGTCTGCTGTCCAGCATTTCTTAAACAGGTGAATTTTCGCTGTCGAGTTCCCTTTTCGTTAGCATAATTCGTATGAGGAATGCCCACTTTGGAGCGTGACGACAGTCGAGTCGAATAAGTGACAATCAGCAAGGTCGGAGCAAATGTGTGAATATTAAATGATTCCTTTAATGGATTCGAAACAGCATACTGCCAAACCGATAAAGCTAGATTTCCACGGACAAAACAACAAGCAGCAATGCCTCCTGCCTCTTGGAAACACAATCAACGGACACTACTCTGTTACAAAACTCTTTGTTTTTTGTTTTCTGCGTGGAAATAATTCATGAACGAGAAGGATATCCATTGTTTTTCGAAATTGCCGAAAATTACGCAGTATATTTCATTTGGCATTAAGTACGAGGCATTTCCTAATTCGGCTTTTATAAATTTCCGTCACCTACTTATTAATCTCGATATTTCCCATATTTCCAATTTCCCGCAAACCCGAAATTTATCGGTTACATGGTCATTTCTCATTTATCCGGAGTTTATGATACATTGGGATTAACGACGTATGTCTAAGAGTCCGAGTGCCAATTAATGGCTTTGGCAGTCAACCGACTGGATCTTTTCCTGCCGCTAATCGAGGTCCAGAATAAATGCCAATCTAGTGAGACGGGCGTTACCTGGATACGGGGAACGCCAAGACCGAAGCCACGGTCAGTTTTTCCTGACTGACCACTTGGAAAAACGCGGCTGGTAATAGTCCGGTCAAAAATGAATCGATCGCCGGTAAAAAAGAATTCGGATCCCAATGGGGGCCTTGAAGTAAAAGGTTAATTTTTCGTTTTTTAAATGCAGTTAGACGGTGTTTTTTCAGGATCAGGTTATACCCCTGCAGTTTCGTTCAAGCCACCGAGTTCTCTCGCTCCGAAAAAGACCTCGGTGGCTTTCGGTCTCACAACGAGAAAAGTCAGGATTCAGTCTCAACCTCCTGTAAGTAACTTGAAGAGAAGTGGAAGTGTCGGAAGTGTTCTTTCCAACCGAGTGGCCTTAGCCCCGAGGTCAGCGACTTCCTCGAGCTCAGGCGAGCGTGGTCAAGTCGGTGAACATCAAAGCTCGGCTCACACAAGGCCTCTGACGGTTTCTGCCGGGAGTTCACAGTGAGTTTTCTTTCCAGTTAAAACCTCATTTCTCTGTCAAGACGAAGTTTCATTTTCCGCCCTGATTTCGAAATGTCCGAGTAATTACAGTTGGTTTTTAGACCAGTGATCTGTAACTGCCAACACCCAGCGGATTTATCTTTTCTCGAAGACGTCTATGTACAGAATCTACACACACAAATCGAAGTATTGGAAATTGAAAACTCTTTGCTGTATGTTTCTGACCGCTCCATTTACTAAAAGTCATTTTGTCATGATTCTCATTTCAGAAAGAAACAATCGCAACCAACCGCGCCCGCGACCTCCTCTTATCCGACGACAATGCCGAGTTATTCCAAGCCTCTGGTCCGAGAAGAAACTATCAATGTCAACGGTGTCCATGGAGCTTCCTCCTCCTGGATTCATTCATCTATCCCTACTTCTTCTACCTCTAGAAATGGCATCACGACTTCGAAACATGTGGAATTCAGAAAAAGAACAGATGAAGATGAGTTATTCTCTAGACTCGAGGAATCTATTGAGAAGGAACAGAAACTGGAAGATCGATTAAAGAGACAGATTTCTGAGAATCGAAAATTGAGTGCCATTAACGAGGAAGCTCAAGCGAAGTTGGAAGAAGTTACGGAGGAGTTGAGACAACTCGAGGGGAAAGTCACGAAAGAGAGGAGGGCTCTGATGGAGGACAATGTGGATCTCCAGAGGAGGCTGGATGAATTGACGCCTCTGCTGGCCGAGAAGGAGGCCCAGATAGCGAAGTTCTTGAATGAGAAGGAGGGTCTGAACTCGAGACTACGAACCGCGACGACCCAATTGAGTGCTTTGCAGAATCGAGTGGAGGAGCAAAAGAGAGAGGAATCCCTTATGTCCGAGATGGATTCTGAGAGAAGACAGGAGATCGAACGACTTCAGAATAAAATACGGCAAATGGAATCGGAGGTAGATAGCTTCAGATCTAAGGAAAACGATTACTTGGTAGGTTTACTGATCGAACCGGAATTTTCAGCAAGGAAAGTTGGAACTGACGGTTGATTTTTCTTTCAGGAAGAAATAACAACACTCCAGAGAAAGTTGAAAGAGGAAGAGCTCATGGCCAAGAAGGAGACTACACTCCATCGGAAGGTTATTGAGGATAACGAGATCTTGATCAAGGAGAACTCTACTCTCTCGAGTCAGGTGAACCGACTAGAAAGCATTGTCCAGCAACAGAAATCAGAACTGGGCGAGAGACGGTACTCGGGGAAACGAGAATCAGAAGTTAGCGAGGTAGTTTATGGAGTAGTTGATTGAATTAACTGATTTGTTCCAGCTGAGACAAACCGAGAAGACTCTGAGAAATGAAGTTCTCAGACTCGAAGACAGGATACGGAGAGAGCAGGACACGGTAAGAGTTCTGGAGAACCAGATGAAGGACAGGGAGTACGGAGAGTCGGAGTCTCGAACCCTGTTGTCGAGGACCCAGAAAGAGTTGGAAGGATTAGAGGCTCTCTCAAAATCCCTCACCAATGAAAACACCGGTTTGAGGGAAGAAAAGATCTCACTCAACGAGAGAATTGAGTACTTGCAAAGAAAGGTTAGTCGAGTGTTTCTGATGAAAATATAGGTGTAATCAGCTTCAGCTCGGAGAGAAGGACCTTGAGATCCATGATCTAACGGCCGATCTTGACAGCTTCAAGAGGAAATACAATGAAGCCACCTCTCAACTACGAAGGGATATGGACGTTCAATCAGAACGGTCTCAGGAGCTCGAGGAGATTGTCCGTAAAGTGCACGAGTTGTCAGACTCCCTGACCCGAAGACCGAGATCTCGGAATCGATCAAGTTCTGTCGTCAATCGACGTCAGTTTGCGGAGAACCGACTGACCTCCAGTTCTGTTGTCTCCATGGAATCCACTTCAGCCTCCCCAACTCGAAGACTCTCCGATAGATATCGAAGAACAACTAAATTAGATTAGCCCAAATATCAACTCTACATATCTAGACAATAAAACTAATGATTTTGTGGTTTCGGTTGTTTCTTCTTGGTCGATTTCTCGGCAGAACTGTCCATTTGCTTCTTCAGGTTCTCGATTGAGTCCATTTTACGTGGTCGTTACTAGTGGAATCCGACTCTTGTCCTTTTCTGTTCCTCTCTCTCTCGAGTCGTCCTTCGCGCCTTTCCCTTGAAAACGTTGATTCAGAAATATCAGACTAGTTTGGAATTTATTTTTCGGCTTCGCTTTTCACATGCTTGTTCTACTTATTTTCCTTGGTGTTCTTGCAGAATTCAGAAGCTTCGATGGTAGAATTGACGTTGTTTTCTGATACTGAAGACTCAATCGTTATCTAGAAGGTAGGAAACTCATGTCTCATAATATTGTCTTGCTATGTCCTGGAAGGAACTGATTTTATTCATTTCCTTGTTAGTGTATTGAAAAGTGAAGATTGAGATGGTCAGTGTTGGAAGTGAGAAGAGCTGGAAATAATGGGTAGAGGGTTTTCATAAAACTGAATAACGTTTGCTGAGAAAATGAACAGGAGATTTAAAATGAAGTTCCTCGAAATTCAGCAAAGAACAGTAAATGAACGCAGGATGAAACAATGCTGTTTGTATTCACGTGAAATTACGCTGATAGTACTTGGCGAAATATACTTCTCTGCCAATCAGCGCTAGCTCTTGTGTAAGTTTGTCGCAGTTCTCACATTTTTCCAAGAGATGCTTTCTCGTCGACTTCTCAGATCTGCCTTTGCTCTTCCTTCCCGCCTTCTGAGGCAACCATGTTCCACAGCTTCTGCTACAACTCCGAAGTCTGTAGATGACCTCGAGTTTGAAGATTTCGAAGAACTTATCGATGAGGTCCAGAGTCAATCCGAGGAGAGTGTAAGTTTCTCAGCTTCTTCTTAAATCAATTTGATTTTACTTTTTAGAATGCCTCCTTTGCCAAGCTTCTGCGTAATTCTAAATTTGTCCAACTTGGTGACTTTGATGGAAGAATGGTTGTCGGAAACATTATTCATCGTGTCAACGACGATCTCTATATTGATTTTGGTCTCAAATTTAACGCTGTTTGCAAAGCTAAGGACGATGCGAAATACACTGTCGGATCTAGAGTTCTAATACGACTCCACGATCCAGAATTGTCTGAGAAGTTCTTGGGATCTAAGCACGACTTGACGCTTCTGGAAGCTGATGCAACACTTGTGAAGCTACTCGGTCGAGGCGGTCAAAGGAGACAGGAACAGCAGAAGACTCCGGAGACTACTGCGGAATCTCAAGCATGATTGTATTTCATTTGTTGAATTTTTAGCGAATTAGTGAAGTATAGGAGACTTGGTTGTTCTTTGATCTTGTTTATGGGTCGATGGCCCCGAATTACCTTCATTATCGATCAGTTTACTTTTTATTTATCATTGCTCGTTTAGGTGTTGCGGTTGCTGAAAATGACGCTGCAAAAGCTCTCCATTGACAAAGTTGATCTCAACGGCAAACGTGTTCTTATCCGCGTGGACTTCAACGTCCCTCAGAAGGAAGGTAAGATCACCAATAACCAGCGCATTGTCGCCGCCCTCCCGACTGTCAAGGTTTGGTTTTGACTTGTTTTCGCTCAGCATAATTACAGATATATCGTTTCAGTATGCTTTGGAAAAGGGAGCTAAATCTGTCGTTCTTATGAGTCACCTCGGACGTCCTGATGGAAGAGCCCAGCCGAAGTACACTCTTGAGCCAGTCGCTGCTGAGGTTGAGAAACTCCTTGGGAAGAAAGTTACGTTCTTGAAGGACTGTGTCGGTTCGGAAGTTGAATCTGCCACTAGCAATCCCGAACAAGGATCTGTTATTCTCCTTGAGAACCTCAGATTCCATCTGGAAGAGGAAGGAAAAGGAGTCAATGAGGCTGGAGAGAAGATCAAGGCTTCCAAGGAAGATGTTGAGAAGTTCCGTCAATCTCTTTCCAAACACGGAGACGTTTACGTCAACGACGCCTTCGGAACGGCTCATCGTGCCCACTCTTCGATGGTTGGAGTCAATCTGGAGCCCAAGGCTAGTGGTTTCCTCCTCAAGAAAGAACTTGAGTACTTTGCTAAGGCTCTCGAATCCCCCCAGCGTCCTTTCTTGGCGATTCTTGGTGGAGCTAAGATCGCTGACAAGATTCAGCTGATCAACAATCTCTTGGACAAGGTCGATGAGATGATTATTGGCGGTGGAATGGCTTTCACTTTCCTCAAGGTCCTCAATAACATGGAGATTGGAAACTCTCTTTACGATGAGGAAGGATCCAAGATTGTCAATGAGCTCGTCGAGAAGGCCAAGTCTAAGAACGTTCAACTCCATCTCCCCGTCGACTTTGTTGTTGGAGAGAAGTTTGCTGAAGATGCTAAGCCTTCTGTTGTTACGGCAAAAGACGGAATTCCTGCTGGACACATGGGTCTGGATGTTGGACCAGAAACGACCAAGCAGTTTGCCGAAGCTGTGAAGAGAGCCAAAACAATTGTTTGGAACGGACCAGCCGGAGTCTTCGAATTCGAGAGCTTTGCCCAAGGAACCAAGGGATTGATGGACGCTGTCGTTGAAGTTACTTCCAATGGAGCTACCACCATCATTGGAGGAGGAGATACGGCCACTGCCTGTGCCAAGTGGGGAACTGAAGACAAGGTCAGCCACGTCAGTACCGGAGGAGGGGCCAGTTTGGAACTCTTGGAGGGTAAAGTTTTGCCCGGAGTTGACGCCCTCAACAACGCTTAGACAATGACTAATAGATATTAGTGTTTTGGTATTATTTAGTCGAATCCCAAAGTGATTCGTGTCATAACTCCGGTTAATCCAAATTTGATACTTTCTGTAAAATCTGTAAATTAGATGAATTCATAAAGTATGTTTAGTCCGAATCTGGGGGAAACTCAACAAAAGTATGTACAAAATGTCTATGTCTAACTATAATGTCTTCAAGAACCGGTCGTAGGACTCGGCCTTGATTCTGGCGACTTTTTCAGCAAACTTCTTGTCACTCGGTTGGAGAAGTTGCTCGAGAGAGACGTATCCTGGAAGTTCTGGGTCATATACTGCTTTGTTAACCTTCTTCAAGAATTCGTGTCTCTTCCGAATTACAGACACAGAACATCTCAGTGCTGTCGGGTACTCGATTAGCCTTGAATTTGGGATATTCATTACGAGAACAAAGTAATTGTAGGAAGCAACGATATGTTCATAATCTAGAATCGGGATTTCAGTGCCGGGAACTATAATTAAACCTTACCCATCATGAAGAGCCTTGGGTCCGTCATGATCATTTTCTTGACAGCTGCAGGAGGGAAAGCAAGTTCTTTGTTGAAGAGTAAGACGACTCTCTGTAATGGACCAAGACCGAAGTAGAGAACTCTCGGTTCCTTGACGATAAGAGTTCGCACTTGATCGCCAGTCAACTTGAACTGTCTCTGAAGCCATCCCAACCTCGCGTCTGTCGTTTTGACATCAATATTCAGCCAGTATCTGTGCTCAGTAACAATCTTCGCAATCTCTTTGCTGGTAAACTTCTTGGATTGCAAGTAAGCAACTCTCGTCTTCATGTCGTCCAAGTTCTGGACGAGAAAAAACGGATTCCTCGTCAGGTACTTTCCGAGAGTCTCTCTGTCGACACCGATTCCTTTCACGAGCCAAGCCAATTTTGGAAATACATCCTTTTCCCAATCCAGTCTGACGAGGTGTCTGGCGAGTTTCGTCTTTGTATCAATATCCAGTAAATCCACCCCAAGGTCCAGTAGATTCTGTAGCACTTTTGAGTGGTTCACAAACGCAGCCATTGATCTAGCGTGGGTCAGAGGCAGTGCTTTGGCCATTTCTGGATCTGTGGGATCAAATGGATGAGGATTTAACTTGCTCGGAGGTTGGGACAGATCTGATTTGTCCAATTCACCCTCATCGTAGATAATCTTCCTCCACTGGATATTTCTAGAAGTCGTGTCGTCAGGAGACTCCATTTCCTCTATCGATAGCTAGAACCACTATTTCGTAATCCCCAAGTGTATCTAGAAATCTTACTCTTTTTGCTGGGTCTTTCACCAACCCAGAACCAAGAATAGGAGCGGCGTCATCTAATTTCCGCAGAGCTTCGATCAATCGCGAAGCATCTTTATCAGTTTCCTGTTCGTCCAAATAGTGATCACCTCGTTCTGTTTCCGTTATTTCCTCGTTACCTTTTTCTGAAGCTTTCAGAGCACTGGAAGTTCCGCTTCCATGAAACTCGAGCTTGTCCACAACTGATCTATCCGTCACTAATCGCCTTGCTACAAAAGCCCCTACTCTTGCTCTGCATAGTATCGCTCTGATCATAGCTTAAAGCCAAATTATAGAAATTACGAGCGAAAACAGATATTTATCGCATCAACGATGGATCTATTACTGAATATCTCAATCCTCATCAATTTTCTAAACAAAAAACTAGTTTTTCAAAGCAAACAAACAATCAAATATTACTACTTCTGCTGTTGGAGAGCAGCTTGAGGCCCCAGGAGCATCTGACGCTGTTGAGCCACCTGCATTTTCTCGCTCTCAGCACGCTCCTTCTCGACAACGTACGGTAGAACCATGATCATCGCAGTGGTAGAAGCGATCCAGAGGGCTTGCTTCGAGAAACTGAAAATGGACCAGCCGAGGTCCACAGCATTCGAAAGTCCATTACGAAGAGATGAGGGGAATATCTCTTTAAGTCCTTCCAAACGTTCTAAGTAAGTTTCAACCAAAATTTCCTGATTATCGGCCATTGCTTTTCGATCTGGAATAATATGTGAGTACAGCGATAAGTAAATGCAAACAGGTAAGAAACGATACAACGTCTGTAAAATCCTCCAATAACTCAAAAAAATCTTAACAAATCAACAAGATGAGATACCAAGTGACAATAAGGTAAATGGAACGATTTCAAGCTGTAGAATTGGTCTTTGTTGACTTCTTCTTCTCAAGCTCTACAGCTAGTTGTCCTGATTTCTGGCCATCAATAAAGAGATCCATCACTTGGTCCACAATGTCTACATCAACGGGTTCATCTTTCGCATTGAGCAACTTGCAGGGAGTCAAAAGCTGCATCACGTATCGCAGTGAGGTTTCAGCTCCTTTGACTGCGAGTTTCTCCAAAGCACCGGGAGTGAGAGACACGCTTTCGGCATGGGCTCGGATGCTGATGATTGATTTAATCTCTTGTGTGTTGTACTTCCTCGTGAACACGGTCAGAACTCGGTCAAGGATATCTGGAGGCATTCCGAGAGGGACGATTTCGTCGGAATTTCTCAACGCTGTCATTCCTCTGTTGGTGGCAAAAACGATGATCGGACTAACCGGGCTTTCCAAGGCTCTGTGGAGAAAGGTGAAGCACTCCATGTCCAACATGTGGACCTCATCAATGAAGAAGACACCGGGAAAGAGTTCTGCCTTCCCACTTTCGATATATGAGTTGACAACTTTGTTCACTTCCTCTCTCAAACGTTCCGTAATCTCAGTTTTCTTCTGTTTCAATGCACGCTGAAGGAATCCGGAAAGACCACCTGCATGGGATCCTCTGGGAGCTGCGTTGCTTTGATCCATAGCATGAAGAGTAACGTATCTGACTTCGTCATTGTACTTGTCGACGTTTCCAATGGGCAGAGGCACGTAGGTATCCTGTTCAATATCGAAATCAGGTCGGTAGGCTTCGCAACGACCTTTTCTCTTGATTATTCCATTGGAAGTGTCGATGTAAATGACGTCTCCGACTTCAACGTTCTGCTTCAGTAAGGAATCGTAGAGATCATTGTCAATTTGAAGCTTCTTCCATCCAGCCGTGGATCTCAGAGTGAGAGTGATGTATTTGAATACTTTTCCATATGCAGTGGCAGCAAGAGTGTCTTCGACAGGAGTGATTTCAGTAACTTCACCTTCGTAGTACTTGATTCTATCGACCATCTTGATGGCTGAAAGGTGGAATCAGATTATCTAATTATCCTGGCAACAAAAACTTACAAATAGATTTCCGGATACCCTCCATCAGCATCTCTGTCTTCTTGACCTCACTGGAGTAGACTTCTGAAGCAGCAATAGGACAGAATGGAACCTTGTCTCCAAGTTCCTGTGCAATCGCCATAGCGAGAGCTGTTTTGCCGGTTCCGGGAGGTCCAGCAAAAAGAATAGCTTTTCCTGACATTTTCTTCTGCTTGATAAGTTCAACAATGATTCCACAAGCTTCTCTAGCATCTTGCTGGCCAATTAATCCACAACGCTGCAAAGTTAGTTTGAGGATTGCATAAAGATTTCCAGACCTACCCCACTGACAGGCTTTCCGTTTTCATCCAGACCAAGTCCAGTGATATGACTATGGGCAGCAATGCGAATTTGACGATTGTCCTTGAACTAAAAGAAGAAAATCGGATGAACGAGAGTGAAATGAAAAGAAACTCACATCGTCAACATGGATTTCGTCGAATTGTTTGCTGTGGTCGATATTCATCAAATCAACTTCCATTGGATCAACTGTCTCCGTCATCTTGGCAATATCCTTGAGATCCGATATAAGGAAAAATAATAAAACTTGGTATAAAATTAAAGAAAAAACGAAATCCTTGCAAAAACAAGGGTAACAAAAGGCGCTCAGTTCGCTCCAGGACCAGTTCTCTCGAGCCAGATGTGAAATTTGAAATGCGGGAAAAACTGTTCTGATTATTTCGAGAAGAAATGAGATTTCAAAATCGTTTGGATTCATTAATGTGAAATTTTTCGTCTATGGATTCTTCTTCGAATGTCATTGACCCCTCGGATAGACCTGTGCCATCACAGAGAACTACGAATGGCTTTTCCGATGCCTGCTACACCTTTACAGAGAAGGTTGCGGTGAGTTCAGATCGGATTCATATATCAATTGATCCGCCATGACTTTGTTTGTAATTATGGGGAAGGGTGTGTACCTACTTTTCTCGACAATGGTTCTTTCCAGATCTTCACAGATTCCATCCACTTCCTCAGCAAGTTCAGTGATACTTTACAAGTCGAGTTCGGCGAGGGATATCTGAAATTAGAGGCTATAACGTCGTCCAAATCAGCCTATGGTTCTGCCACCTTCCGTGAATCCTGCTTCTCGGACTGGTCCTTGGGAGATTTGGGAGCGAATCAAGATCGAAAGGTCCAGTTGTCCGCCAAGCACTTGATGATCGCCATCCGCGGAGTCAACAAGCAGCACCAGTTTTCGCTTTCCTTTGGAGGGGAGTATTGTGATCGGACGACTATATGCTATAAGAACTATGAGGAGATCACAAGAACCTTCCAGTTGGCTTGCAGAGATGTGCCTATGACGTTTGAACAACTAGATTACGACAAGGAGATGTTCACCAACTATATTTCTATCGCGACTAACACATTTGACAAGTTCTTTCATCAGCTTTCTGATGACGACGAGGTGAGTTTTCTTTCGAAATGTTCTGCGAACTAGATTCCTGACTCTAGCTTCGATTCCGTCTTGAGGAGGACAAGCTCTTTGTGGAAAAGTTCATTCAAGGTCCCAACAAGGGAAAAGTGCCTTATGTCTGTTTCACAGTGCCTCGGGGAAAGTTTGTTGATTATGTGGTTATAAAGCCTATGAGCTTCATAGTCTCCTATCGGGAGATCAAAGCGGCTTTCAAGCTGGTATCGTCCTATGCTCATATAGCACAACTGTACCTGGATCCTGATGGCAAGCCGTTGTTGATGACCTTTGACGACGACGAACAGGATCTGACCTGTCAGGCGATCATCAGTGTGGCTGATCCTGTGACCCTGGAAGAGTCTCAAGTGACGGTTACTGTAAGGTTATTCTTTTTTATGAGTTTTGACGATGTGTTTTAGCAAGCAGATCAGAGCAACGTGAATAACCAGGAGAGTTCGAATATTGTTTCCTTGTCCCTGAGAAATCGGACCAATGACCAAATCGAAAATTCTCAAGAAAACCCGGTCGTCCTCCCTCTCCAGAAAACTCAAGAGAGCTTGAATGCATCAAGGAGATTTTCCTTCAATGAATCCCCTCCGGTGAGTCGATTGGTGTTTCGTCGTTGACCTTGGTGTTTCAGGCTGCAACTTCTGTTCCTTCGCAGAATACACGAACAGCCATCCAGAATAGAGCTCAGTCGCAGAGGATATCATTACGTCACCAGAATTCTCCTTCAACTCCTGTGCAAGAAAGGTCATGTGAAGAAAATTCGACGGAACCCTCGATCCAAGACGAACCTCCGGCTCATACTCCACCGAAGCGGAAGAAATTGGATGAAAATAGCAACCTCCATCTCGTGTTGAAGCAGCTTGGACTCTTGGATATCTTGGACGATCCACGTCCACCCGTTCTGGAGATTGACATGCCGGAACCGCGGGGTCGAATAATTATCGAGCAGACTCAATTTGCAAATTAATTTTAAGAGATTTAATTTCCTGAAACCTAATTGAAATAAGAGATTTTGAAATTGGTTTGTCTCACATCGGAAGTTGACGGTCAACGAGAAGTTTGTTCTTCGAGGGTGCTAGTATTGCGTGTAGCATTCTGTCTTCAGCTCTGGTTATCGGTACCTTGTATCGTTCTCTATCCGGTCGCAAATGAGTTTATACACTCGGTGTCATTGCCAGTGTTCTCGAGTCCAGTTGGTTCAGTTTCTCCACGAAGTCGACTATATTTCAAAAATCTAAAATGAATTCGGATCAACTTCATTACGGTAAATTTTCCAAATGTTACAAAAGCTAAAGTTTCTTTTAATTATCAGCGTAATTAATCGGTCCGAATCCATGAACTCATGTTCTCAGCTTATCAACGAGGTATTCCTATTTCGCAAGTAATCCGGGAAGATCTGAGTATTTTTATATTCTGCTCTTGGTAATGTTTTTGCTTAAAGCTCTCGATGTTTAATTCAACAACATATCGGAATCAACAAAACAAAGTTTTTATTTCTTATTACTGTAATCGAACGCTTCCAACTTGCGGACTTGAGCAAAAGCCTTGACATCTTCATCTGTGATATTTTTGCGGCGTTCCTGAAGTTCCAGAACAACTTTCGTGACGACATCGATGGCGAGCTTCTTCAGTTCCCCAGTGAACATTTCTCCAGAAGTGTACTTCCTTCGAATGTCCTCAAGAACATCGTCGTCCTCTTCGAAGAAGCGCAAAAATTGGAATGCAGTGTCAACGTCGCAATCACCTCCCTTCTCCATGTGCTCCTCTTTTGTTGCCTGTCCTCCACTGAAAGCGTATTTGTTGATCTTGTTTTTGATTTGGTTTGGAGTGTCGCTGATATAGATGCACGAATTAGCGTCGCTAGCCGCCATTTTGGTTTGGGCACCTTGGAGTGCTGGCAAGAAGCCACTCAGGATCAAGGCAGGCTTCTTGTACTTGAGCTTGGCAGCAGCATCACGAGCCATTCGGAAGTACGGATCTTGGTCGATTGCACAAGGAATCAAGCAAGGAATGTCGTCTTTTCCGGCAAAAATTTCGGGGAAACTCGAACTGAAACACGGGGCACCCTCGATTGCAGGGAATGCCGCCTTTCCCATACAGTCTTCTCCGGAGAAACCGAAGATTGCCTTTGCTTGGTTGTTCGTCACGGCCTTCCAGATCTTAAGCACATTTCGGTAGAATGCCGGGCACATGTACTCTGTATCACGGAAGATGAAGGTCTTCTTCGGGTCGAATCCACAGGCAATAATGTCCTTGATGTTGCTATCAGTGATCTTCTTGAGGTCGTCTATGTTCTTGAAATCTTTCCAGAGGAACTTTTCATCATCCGTCATCTAGAAAACGTATGAGATTGAGGAATATCAAATGAAATCCAACCTGGACAATTAATGGTACGTTGAACGCTTCTTGCAGCCATTTTGTGAACATGAATGGGATCAGATGACCGAGATGAAGACTTCCACTGCTGGGACCTCTTCCGGTATAAAGGAAAAACGGCTTTCCTTGTTCCGCTCTCTCCAGAATCGTACTGAAGTCTCTGTGAGCGAAAAAGAGTCCTCTTCTCAGCATAGGATGAAGGGGTTTACCACCAATCAGTTTCTGTGTTCGTTCAAGCAGATCATTGCCAAGCTTCCGACATCCAAATTTAACTGAAAATTAAAGTTATTAGTTGTAGAGGAATATAATCGTATTTTCCAAAACGAAATTGTTCCCTATTTTAGTCTCAAAAATGGTGGTATACATATGGGCTTTTCTTACCCCTATATTTAATGTTTCATTTCTCTAAAATCCACAGTTTATTATAAATTTGTAATTAAGTTGAAGCTTGTCGAAAATCGCAATAACTTGTAATAGCAGAAACCAGTCAAGGGGCTTCCTATTCGTATTTCTGCTTTATCGCTTGGCTGTGCAACTTCTAGGATATCAAATCAAGTATCCTTCTATCAATGTTATTTTTCAGGATTTTCAATTTAGAAATTCCCAAAAAATGGTTAAGAACTAATATAAGCACTGTATGATTAAATCTCAACCAGAACAACTTGTATTAATTCTATATATTGGTCTTTCGAAATCCCAAGTTCTTCTTAAGATAAAACACTTACTAATAAGTTTATCATAATCAATTCCTTTAGCACTAGTAGTTTTGACTTCCCATGGAGTGACTAGATCATCAGATTCACCGTTTTCTTCATCGACATTGAGTCCGTCAATAGCAGCTGGTAGAGAATCCGCAGGTCCTTTTTCTTGATCCTGAGCCATTGTGTGGATCTTAAAATAAATTAATTAGCAACAATATAATATGTGTTTGCTGGTAACGAAGCTTAGGGAAAGACGAAACAAAATTGGTGCAGGGTGAGCTGCAACGGAAAGGGAGAAATTGGGGAAAATTGTTGCATCAACTCGGTTTTCAAGGCCAGCGAGAGTAAATTTTGCAGTTTGCAGAATAAATGACGAACTGCTGCTGTTTCGAAGGAGAATTGTCAGTAGCTTCACTCCACTTCTAATTTTATCTCTAGAATTCCCATTAATAGATTCTGGCCTTGATTATCTTCTATACTTTCAGAAGATCATTATCTCGATATTTGGTTAAATTTTGTTTTCCTTATATAATTTGAAGTTGGGAGAGAAACTTGGATGTGAATGTTTTGAGCTATTGTTTATATATCATTTCGGTTTTTGGGTGTTGTTTATATATCGGTTTTATTTCCTTCTAATATTGTGTCGAATTATGTAATTGCAATACTTACTGAAGTTTTCAGATGATTGAATCTACATGTACAGAAGTTGCTCACGTGTCGTCTTCCCTAGAAATTCCTCCCGAGCTTTGTCAATTTGAAAAAGAGATTCAAGTTGGTCCATTCAAGAAAAATGTTGTCTTCGAATGGACAATACCGTCAGAAGAACCTCTGGATGTTCAAATTGTCCATTGTTTTGATATTGCAATGAGGAAGGAACGACTTCCGATCCCTTTCTTTGAACGTAGGTTTTCTTTTGGTAGCTTTTCTTCTTCAAACCTCTGTTTTAGCCTTGAAAGCCGCAATAAAAGAGTGGATATTGAGGGAGGAGTATAGACTTGAATTAGAAAACACCAAAGCTCGTCGTGAAGCTGAGTCGATTGATTGGAAGAAGAACATTCTCGATTTCAAGTCCATGATATCCGAGCTGAAGTTTGTCAATGATGAACGAGGAGAGAAGGAGATGACGTTCGATGAAAAGTTCCGCTTCGTTATGGAGAATGCTAATTCGGAGAATCTCAGGATGATAGTTTCCAAAGAAGCCAAGATGAACGAGGAGGTTTGGTTCCTTGCTTTTGTTCGATTTTCACAGGATTTCAGAGAGTAGCACTTCTGAGAGCCAGAGATTTCGAGCTTGAGAGACTAACAAAGGCTTGTGAGGCTGCTGTTAATGAGTCCTTGGTGAAGAGGAGTGAGATGGAAGAGACTTCTTATAACTTGACAGTTCTGAACGAGAAGATGAAGCAGGTGAATGCGAATTATCACCTGCAGCTGTTAGCTCTGTCGGAGCGACAGAAGACAGAATATCGGGAAATGGTTACTTCTTTGTTTGAGACAGATCAAGTTCCTGATTATATTCGGACGGAGAGCCCTCCAGCCTCGCTGATTCGAAAGTTTGTCAGTGTTTCTCAACCAACTTGATTCATGTTCTTTTAGAGTATCTGGAGCACCTAGTGTTTCTTCATCTAAATTGACTAACCAGTTACGAGATGAATCTTTTACAACCCATATTGGATCTCAAGTGAAAACAACGCATAATGCCAGAATCTCACAGGCCAATTCCCTCGTTGATAAACTTTCAGCGTTCTGCGATGATCCAAATCCCGACCATGATTTTAGTCAAAGACTGAATACGTTGATGAAGCTGTATAGTTCTGATTTGTCGGCAACAGTGTTGTTGGTAGAAAGGGACCCGTTGTTTCACCTTCACAACAGAACTCCCTTCTTCAGAATATGCGAGAGAACAACGGAACTGCACTTTGACGATCTTGAGACTCAACTGAAAGACACAGGAAGACAAACGGATGAGATTAACAGGATTAGGAAGAATGATTTGCCGGAATCGACATCATATGATTTACCAGATCCTTGTTCGAAGTTTGATATGACTCTCTGTGAAGTTGGAGATGTCTATGTGACGAAGCATTCGAATTTGAATAACGTTCATGTAGGTTCTGATTTTTAGACTAAATAAGTTTCCGCTTTAGGTTGTTTTTCACCTGGTAGTGGACAAGACACTGGAGACTGAAGAAATAACGAGTAGGAATGCAGTGCTGCTTGGTGTCAGGAAGATTTTCCAAACTGCATCAGCTTACACTATCAGACATTTGACTTTTCCTTTGCTGTTAGTGGAACAGATGACAGAAGTGAGTTTTTGAGTGGTTCCGATATTGTCAGGGAACTGTAGTATTTTTTCAGAACATGACAGTTCAATGGTGTTTGCGGAGAACAGACCTTGTTTTCAAGTGCATCAAAGGATTTATGATGGAGTTTTGCTCAAACGCGGACAGAACATCAATACTATTTCCGGGATCGAGAGAGCAAATTCAAGCTCATTACACAATCAATTTTATGTTACCAGCAAAGCTGAGTCATTCCGTGTATAACCAGATCGTGGATCAATTCGTTTCACTCTATAACGTCAGGATGACGAAGATGGAAGGGAAACTGGGTTCAGAGGAGGAGTCCAAGCCCAAGAAGAAGAAAGAAAAATAGTTACTACAGTAATTGAGTAATTGGGTAATTTATGAACGACTGGGTAAATACTTATAATTATGAGAGTAGAAACCAAGCTAGGATTTTTGTGGAGGATCAGGTAGCTTGTTCTTTGACATGCTGTGAAATCAGGGTATTCTTGGAAATTTGGATGGAGATACAACCACAGTGGATCCTGCGCGTTTTTTGTATTGGGATTTTAATCCGAATAGGATTTCTGAGGATCTATGTCACAGGAAATCCGTTCTTCAGATTAACAGTCTTTTCGATAGACTAATGATACAATGTCAATTCGGAAAGACCTCATCTAAATCCCCCTACAAAGGAGTTTACATAAAGTTAACCTCTTTGTCCCTAACCATGTCCACTTGTTGCGTCTTATAGTATAGTCTGAATTTAATGATTTGTCATAACTATTTAATATGAGACGTATGCGTCAATGTCGATAATCTCCGAATGCACAGATCGAAATGATGAAAGAAACTTTCTATTTTGATAACTCCTTTTATCAATCTATCACACCTAACAAATTATGTCCAAGACTTGGTCGTATCCACATAATCGCCATCAGGACAAACGTAGGTTTTCAAGGGCGGTGTCAACTTTGGTCCATGGACTGTCCTCGGAAGCAGATTGTCGTCCAACTGTATGGCTGCTTCGTACAGTGCAGGGGCTAGCCTCTTGAGTTCCTTCAGGGCGTTGTCCTGAGCTAGGATGCCTTTCTTCAGCCATTTTTCGTCGGCTATTCTCTGCTGGTGGCAGAATCTGGTGTAATCCTTGAGAATTAACGCCCTTTCATCTGCCGCAGTTTCCGAGATCACAGTTGGTTCACGTACACGTTCTCTGAAAAGGAAAACATTAAATCTTACAAAATCTCCAGAACGTACTCCAGATTCTTTGCTGACTTTACATCAATAGCCATTTCCTCTACTGGTTTCGGCTTCTTGCTGTGTTTCTGTATCTGTCTGATTTCCTTCTCCAGTTTCTTCCTCCGTCTTGTTTCTCTGACTTTGGCAATCTCTGGATCGACCTTTTTTTGACGTTTCATAAAGATCGATGCACTAAAAAGACTATTAGAACTATATGTTTAAAGTAACAACTTACCTCAAAGAAGAAGTGTGAATTGTCCTCGAGAGAACGTGATCAACTTGATAGAATAACCTGAGCATAGTTAGCAACTGGAAGATAAATCAATCAGAATTCATTCGGACAACTTTCACGTGATAAACGAAGAAAAGTATGAAGTAAATGCAGTAAAATCTCTACAATTAAACTCGGAAACAATAATCGCAAATATTCTCGTAGAAAGCAAAGAGCGAGTTGTCAAAAGGAACGACAGGCCACACGCGCGGGAAATTCGAATGGGAATGGAATGGGGAAGAACGGGGTCTTTGATCAGCCATAACTCGTACCCCAGAACAAGTGGATAGATGAGTGATACACCACTGGAAAGGCCTTGATCCTGGGAATCGATGGACATACATATCTACTGTTAAGGTCTACTGTTGTATCCGGGAGGAAGAATTTAAAGTTTGATTACGTAGGAAGGACGGACAGGAATTGAAATCCTTTTATTTCATCAGAGAATTGAAAGCAATGCGATATTATCCATGAATTCGTTTTTTCATTTACAAAAATTGTTTATTTCAATGAATTGAAGACAGTTCCCCGGGGTAATTTGTATGAGAACCAGTATTAGCTGGATTACTGTAAATTTGATCTTTATTAAATGACAGCTTTTCTCATTAATATTACCGGATTATCCTGGGAGAACTGCTTGTTGACCTGTTTATCTGTTGATATTTGGGTGTTTTATATCTGTAAATATTCCTAGAGTGGTTTTATTTGAATCCCAGAGTCCACAAAACAGGGCCCCCCTATTTTTCTTTTTCCTACTTCTTGCGTCTGCCGCTGAGTCGAGCGAAAATCGGACTGACGAGGGTGTTCGTCTCCGTTCGTCCTTCTGCAAGCCCAGCGCTCGACCTCGTAACCAGTTCTCTCTCTAAGACTCGGAAAGAGCTCCATTCTTTCGGCTCGTTCCAAACATCAGCCTGGCTGGCTATTGGTGCCTTTTCGTTTTCGATGGAAATAGGCTTCTTCCTATTTTTGTACAAGGAATACCTTTAATTTTTCAGATCCCACAAAATGGAGATGTTTGAGTTGGACGTGACTCCAACACTGAGTTCTACGGTGGTGAAGGCTAATCTGTCTAATTTCGTAAACGAAGCTCGGACTTTGACTGACGAGATCCACCACCAAGTCCTGAAGCAACAGGCGATCAACGATGACTTTGATTCTGAAGTAAGTCTCTCTTTCGTTGTTCTTCCAGAATTGTCGATGGGGACTTGTTTTCGAACAAGTACACATGACTTTTATTGAAATTTCTCCAATACAGTAATCGTAATGTTTCCCTTTCCAGGACGAAAACTGTCCATCCGTTTCCAACCCGGTCGTAGAATCTATTAACAGACTGAAAACTCTAACGGACCGTCTCGAGGACTCCACATTTCTGATTATTGCTTGTTTCGAAATGGCTAATGCAAGGATTGTTGAACTCGAAGATGCTATGAAGTTCAAGGACGATCAGATCAACGGGCAACGTCAGCACATAGCTGTTCTGAGTACGAATCAGTCCGATTGGTCTGGTACAGATCCAGAACTGTTGTCACTGAGGCGAAGCCACATAAGCAGACTTGATTATTTATGTAAACTGAAAACTGATCTCAGTTTGGAAAAGTCCAAAAACCTGACGTTGATGAAGAGGGAGAAGCAGATAAAGGAGGAGTATGCCAACGCTTCGTTATCCATGGCTATAGATTGTGATCGCCTGCGAGAGGATTATGAGAGGGAGCAAGCCAAGTGCCAGATGCAAGCGCGCGAAATTGACCGACTCAAGCAGCAGCTGTCCACCGAGCGAGAGCGTAACAGGTCTGAGGGACACAAAGCGAATTCCGCTATCCACAAACAGTCCTTGAAATTGCTACAGAAGCAACTCAGGTCGCTCAACATTACTTCAAAAGCGAATGTAAGTCCATCTTTATTATTTTGCAAATTTGTATCCAACTGGGGTATCCTTGAGATTAGTCTTTTACCAAGCCCCAAGCGACCAAAGTTCGTGCACATTCTCGTCAGCTGATAAACACGCAAACAACTTTCAAAACGTCGTTTTTCAAAAAATCAAGAATAACTGTCCACTATTCGCATGGAATCTTTAATTACACATGCCGTAGTGATCCCCCTTGGTAATGTTATCAGAAACTGATATCGGTTCTTTGGTTTCATTTTTTCGTCAGTCGCATTTTCGCACAACTGAAGAGCTTGACGTGTTCTAGGAGTATAGTTACGAAATGGAGTAAGCAATGCATGGTTTCTTGTTTAAAATGAGATGAAATGAGGCAATTTTTAGCCAACACTATTGCATTATTTGTAAATTATTTCCGATGGATTTGACGTCTTTGTTTAGTGCTTGAGGAACTTTCGTGGGGATATCAATTTCATTATAGTTTATGGGTCTTTCACACCTGTA
This sequence comes from Halicephalobus sp. NKZ332, assembly GCA_009761265.1. Lineage (NCBI taxonomy): Eukaryota > Metazoa > Nematoda > Chromadorea > Rhabditida > Panagrolaimidae > Halicephalobus > Halicephalobus sp. NKZ332. The sequence continues at coordinate 8,044 of VOSG01000029.1, read as the reverse complement.
GTTCATTAACCTAAGTTCGGATTAAGAACTTTGAGATACTTCCAACACATTTCTCATCGTCAAATAAAACTTCTCATAGTAGCGTCAATTTAGTCGTCTGTTTGTTTGTCAGTTTGTCTACCCGAATTCTCTCCGTTCGTCCACTTCTGACGAAATTGTGCTCTTCCCAGAGAACTCGCCAGACCACTATTTTCATCAAAGGTCGCAAAGTTTGGGGAACATGAATGAATATAACTATTAAGATCAGAGGTGAAATAAAAATGGAATTTTCAGGTGAATAAGTCGACGGTGCCAAAGTCTCGAAGTAAGCTGGAGTTTGAGGCGTGGAAGGAACTTATTGCTGCTGCGGAACTGCCTAAAGAGGAGTCTCTTGCAGACATTTATGCTTCTATTTCTAAGTTTGCTGAGGAACGGGTAAATCAATCCAGAAATGATCCACCGAGCATTTCGGAAGAATGTCCCGTCATTGTTATTGATTAGTAGAATAATAAAGTCCGAAAAATCAGTGTTCTATTTTTGGCGTTCCCGTCATTTCCACACCCACTAGTTGTATTTTTGTCCAGCAGGCAAAACCCGAAACGAGTCACTTTTCTTTGGCGCAGATCCAAATATCAATGTGTAAATATTAATGAATGAATAATAAAAATTGAGTTGCTTATGATTCCAATACCTTTCAACCGAGATAATTAGGAAATGGAGAGATTTTGCAGTAATAATCGGAAGTGCCAGATAACGAAATGGACATGGGAGTAGGAATCGGAATAGCAGTGGAACAGGAATGGGAATACAGAACTCTTACTAATTACAAAAAAGTCACCTGGTCAATAGGGAATTGGAAAAAAGATGTTTGTTATCTAATTGGAAAGTCTAAGAAATTGAGAACGTGTGTGGGCAGAAGTGAAAGAGAGAACATCTTTCAAATTCTCCAAGGTCTGGAAATATCAAAGGGATACTTTTATTTCTTTTAATGTATTTGTAAATTCTGTTTGAATCGACACAATTGCATAAAAATAGTATTTGGGAAATCCGCATTGGGATATGATTTTAATTTTCTCGAGTGTAGGAATGGAAATAGATGTAAGTAATTAAATGTGTCCACAGTAATAGGGGAAGGAAACGCCATGTTTCAAATGCTATTATCATTGATGCAACTGAGCAGCAGTTGGAGTTAGTACTCCAGATGATATTTTATTGTGAAAAAGATTACGAGAAAAAACAGAAACCATTTATATTATCTTCATACTTAATAGAATTTATTGTCTGCAAAGGCTGCAGTAAAAATGTAATAGTTGGAATGAGTTAATTTGACCGTGTAAATAGTTCTTGGAATGTTTATAGTATTTAGTAGCTTAGAAATGATAAATCGTTGATAAGGCAAGACAAATATCATGATCAAATCATCCCTAGTATCATGTGTACTGACGAAAAACAGGAACAATATGTTTGGAAAGGTCTTGCATACGAAGTATCGAAGCATATAGTTATTGATAGTGATAAAATTGGAAGAAATAAAAAATATTTACCGTTAATTGAGTCATAACGTTGTGTCAATGCTACTTGAAGCTTTGAGGTTAGGGTTATTTGCTAGTTTTTTGCATGTTAGAATAATGCAGAATGCAGTACCAATAATTGGTACTCATGATACGGCAATAAAAAAAGATTAAATATCTATCGAAATCTCTAACTATTACAAATGTCGGTTCATTTACAGTACCGGACAAAAGTGAATACCCCTTCACATTTTTAGACATAACTTCCTTCAAAGTTATTCAAATCGATCAGTTCTTTTTTTGTTTAGAAGCTCAATAAATGAGTAATTATACAGTAATATTTGGGCCGAGAAAGCTCTCGTCAGCTTTACAAAATTCTAATTGACGATTTAGTATGCTTGAGTCGATACAGTTATTAAATTGTGTGTACAATATTTTAAAACAGACGGTGCATTGTGAATCATTTCTGTTGAGTTAATTTATTTAGAGTAAGAGGGAATTAGTTGGATTAATTAGATTAATTAAATTGGATGCCTTTTCATAACTTTTCTTTTAAAAAGTAATAAATGGCAAGTAAACTTTATGCTCTGATAAGTTCAAGTACCATGTTCTAAAAATAGTTCTGGAAATAATCATGAGATAAACAAGGTATTAAAGATTTTATTTTACGAGAGGTCTAAAAATCATCTGTTAAAAATGACTAATATTATTCGAACAAATATTGAATTACAAATTCTGTTGATTCATGTAGTAAACACTATTGTGAATCAACAGAATTAAAAGCAATTGAAATGATTACACTTATTCATGTTATCTTTTACTTGCTTCCAGACGATCGGGGAAAGGAAGTCACCGGACCGATAAGTAGTGATCAATGCCATCTTGTTCGTCCTGCAAATTTCACAGAAGTCACATTTTGTGTAACAGTCAACATGGTTTTTGAAAGGAGCATCTTTCGGTTTGTCACAGCTCTTTTTAAATGAGTCATTAGGATAACTGTTATATGAAGGTTTTAGAAAATCAATAAGACATTATCTAACACAACTGACTCATTTTTTATCCGCTGAATCAAATTCACTCAGAGTTGGGTCAAAACAGTTACAGTATTTCTTTCCATAGCCAATCATATACCCTTTACTTCCACAGTTCATTTTGTTCTCACAACATTGGTAGAAGTTAGAGCTGCTACAATTTTCAGCACCTGAAATATTTGGTGTTGATCTTTCGAAATTTCATCCGGTATTTTTTTGCTGTTCTTAGAAAGGACAAAGTTCAAATGACGTTAAATCAAAAATATAAAAGGCCAATTTGTTTTTCAACTTTTTAGCAATACTAACTGATTGTACTGTGATTTTAACCAATGCCTTACTTTCAAAGTTAAAAAAAATATATCCAAGATAAGCATTTAATTGCATTATGGAAAATAAAATAGGATGAGGAAGATCGCTTGTGGTTAATTAAGATACCAGCATTTATATTGGTTTTAACCATTGATTTGTTTGTTTTGGGTAAAAAAGACGATATCTTAGGCGTATCATATATGATGTACAAATAAAGATCTTCTGCTATTCTTCGAAAGTGTTAATCGATCACAGTCAGTAAATATTTTTGCTTTTAAATGTTGTTTATGTCATTGATAGCTGTGGAATAGGCTCCTAATTATTTACACTTTTGGACTATTATCAAAAATAACGTTGTCGTTGTATTGACGTCGCCAGGAAATAAAGAAATGATAAAAACATGATCTCATATCATAATCATACACAAAATTACGTTATTTTGTAGAATATTTTTATTCACTGATAACTTTAATTTCCACATGCCTGGATTCCGGTTTGAGGATAAGTACCAATCATTATGACAATAAATTGGTCAAAAAAGAGAGAATAGCATAGAGAGAAGTGCGTCAAATTCCAATTACTGTAAAATTATTGTTAACTTCAATGAACTTTGATTAATAAAATATGAGATGATTTCTGTGCATGTAGTTCATTTCTAGCATAGTCAGTAAATTCTGCATTAACGAAAATTCTTTTCGCTCGACCCTTAATACTTAGTATATCTTTGTATTTGTAGAGGTCGTATCTGATACATAAACAATTCACTAAAGTTCATTAAAATACTGCTTTAATCCATGGCTGAATTGATGGAAAGCAATTAAAACATTCGACCTGTAGGCAAAGTATCTTGACGACATCTTTTTAGTGCGATAATTGTGGGTTCTTATTGGATTGATATTTGTTTACTACACTTTATTCACTGTACAAATATTTGAGATGAAGCACTACTCTTTCTCAAGGTCATTAATTAAACAACTCGAGATATCGGCCAATGAGCGGAATATGTGGATAGGGTTAAACTCTGTCCTTGCCTACAAACTTATTAGACGAAGTAATAGACAAATGATTGATTTCACTTAATTAAACACCACTTGAAAGTGATTCTGCGTACAAAAAGGTATTGTCTTTATGAATAAATCGGTACTTGATTTTTAAGTAATCACGTCATTTCTATTTCGGAGAATACAAAATGGTCAGAGTTTCCTCTGGAATTGTGCTTTTAGTCTTTGTGACTTGTTTGTCATTGACTTTGGCATTCTCATGTGGTACTAACAGATTCCAGAACTTATTAGCTAAATTGACTGCCGCTGTGAATTGTGGCTCCCGACTCTGTAAGTTAATAAAATATAATTTTGTTAGTAAAAAGGGTTAAACTCAGAAATAAGACTAATCTCGAAGGTTTAATATAGTAATTCTTAATAGACAAACAGGTGTTCTACTGAACTTTCCTAAAGCTAAGAAGGTTAATTCTGAGTCTCTAAGATACTGTAATACAGGAGATTTAACAGGTTTTTATTATTAGATATATTTAATCGTTTTTCCAATAATAAGCTCGCTGGAATCATCCTAGAAGGTTAAAAAAGGTGAAGGCCCCCAAAAGAGAAACTAGTTTATTTCTGTAATTGATCGAGATCAGTATCGGACTATAACAAAGCACCAATTCTGATAATACGCAAATTCGAACAGGTTCCTTACAGTATAATTGTACTTCATGGGAGGAGAACTCAGAATTCTCCTTTGAAGAATTGATCAGCCAGTACATGTTTTTGGATGCTATTAGATTTTCTCTCATATAATCGACACAAGAAGAAGCTCTGACAAGTATATAAAGAGTGTATAATCTTTTGAGTTTGTTAAAGCTACCTTTTGAATATATTTTTTTATTTTGTACTGTTCTAGTAATTTAAATATATCCTAGTTTGTTAGTAAATAATTTTGTTTTCGTAAAACATAAGAATTCTTTATTTATTAAGGCATGCGATGATTCTAAATAAATACTTTCATGATTCTTCATCTTATTTAAGGTATCATAGATTAGAGATCCCTGTCTTATTGGCTCGCAGTTAATTCAATTTATTAAATGTGGAACTACATAGGACAGAAAGAGGAGCGGAAATATTTTCTCTAGGGTTGTTGATTCAGACGTCGTCACCGAGCGGCATTTATCTTTTTGTTGATCCGATTTAGAAGGATAGATTTACTTCCTATGTGTACACTATATAAACCCGAGTATCTTCCTCTTTCCATACAGTGCTTCTCCCGAGTATCTGCTAATACGAGACTCCAGAATAACCATGTTCAAAGCAATCATTTGTGCCTTGCTATTGCTGGTAGCAGTGCAAAGTAGTCTTCAAGATGTTGTTAATACAAAGACTGCTTGTAGTCTCATTGGGAAGTATTATGCACAAGGATGCTCCGGACTAACTGCGGAATTGTTGAACAAGCCATGGAAATCAGTAAGTTTAAATCTAGTTTTTAAAGTAAACGTATGTGGTCACTGCTGCTTTGACAAATGCGTTGACTTTTTTCCTATTACCAAAATTTATTTCTGAATAAACAGCCAAGAGTACAAGAATTCTAGTAAAACTCAGTAGCTCAGTTGTAACTTTAAAATTTAAATGCTATGTATTGTCTGGTTACTCTGAATAATTTTATTGTTTTAGGCAGACAGCTATAAAACAGGAGCTTCGATTGGTAAAAACAGTAATTACTCAAATGTAAAAAGCGGGGAAATTGTTGGATTCCCAGGACATGTAGCCGTTTATGTAGGTGGTGATGGATGTGATTGTACTTTTGTTGATGTGCCAGGCCCAAAAAAGAATGCAAGATGTCTTAAAAACGGATATGGTTCCCAAACCGTATACAAAAAGTCCTACTGAATCACTCGATTTGTCACTCATATTAACTATAACTGTGGAATAACACATTGAAACTCTACATTTGAATAAAGTTTTTTGTTTTTACCTACTATGAAATAATCGCAAGACAACAAACAGTTTTTAATACGGATTTGTAATTATACACTGCTCGTTATATTATTTCACAAATAAATGCAAGACAGTAAATTTTAAATTTACTCATGTATAATTTGTTGGGATTTGAACTCATGGCTTCAGAAGTTTGGATCTCAAGATTTCGTCATTTTGCATTATACGGGTAAAATCAGAAAAAATACAAGAAGCTTTTATTATTCGTCGATTTTCTCAAAAAAACTATATAATAGCATCGCAAGAACGAAATAAACCAGAGGGTTACTTGATTTTCACCAATATTTGTACTAGTTTAGTACCTGTTTTGTTTATATTACGTGTAGGAGGTCAATGTTTATGTATACATAACATCCGGTGTATAAATAAATACCTTTCACTTACTTTGAACTATGATTAACACCTTTTAATGAGTAAATATTTTGTCGGTTTCATCTCAAATATCTCGCTTACGTTTTGACATTGTGTTGACAGAAAAAATTTAATATCATTTACGCTTTTGAATTATTATTGAAGGGAATATTATTGTCAAGTTAACAGATAAGTCACGAAGCAGTGAAGTGATGAATTCACGTGCCGTCACAATCATACACAATTACATGGTCACAGATAATGGACATTGTTAATAAATGAAAACAATCCATGTTCATCCTAGACGTTAAAGAAATGTAGTAGTTAATATTGAGGTGAGATTTCCAGACGGAACAGGTAGAGATTAGGAAATACCAAGAGATAGAGATATATCAAATCTTATTGATGTACAAAGTACTTTTTGATAACAAACTTGAGATTAAGTTCTCTGGATACGAATTATTTGTGCTCTGAATGATAAACTACATTTTGAAGAGAATTATGCTCATTTGATGTTTGATATCTTCATTTTATTTCACATTTGTAGAAGAATCGTGTTAAGAATTCAATCAGGATGTAATATTCAGAAAATACTATTTCGACCTATTGAATCAGCTGATAAAAAGTCGCTCAGCTGTTTAATTTATAAATCGACACAAACAACGAGAAACTGAATACATGCTATCCCACTTATTTGAACAAACTATATGGTTTTCCTTATAAAAAGGTATCTTTTTCGTAAATAAAGCAATCTTTAATTTTCGAGGATAAGAGGGTCATGGTTTCTACAAGAATTGTGTTTTTGATTTTCATGGCTTGTTTGCCGTCGGTCCTGGGATTTGCGTGTGGTACTGGTGGATTAGATTCCTATGTGGCTAAAACATCGATTATGAACCATTGCGATTCTCGACTCTGTAAGTTGATAGCGAAACAAAGTTAGATTAGTAGAAAGAATTTTAGTTTGAGGACAGGAAATGGATCAGCTCGAAGGTCTGGTATAATAGTGTTTAGTAGCTAGACTTATGTTTCATTGATCCTTTCAAGTGCTCAATAGATACTCTAATGTATTGAGACACGTTCTACTTTGGATAAGTGATATCGACAAGGATAACCAAAATCGCTGTATCTTGATCTATTAGGGAGCTTGTAATAAACGATTTATTTTCGAAAAGAGTTTTCGAACTAGATTCAAAAAAGCTATTAGCATGCTTATTCTAGCTTCAATCAAGTGATATTAATCGAACTGAAACAATAGTTAAAACCTCCATTTTTCAGCTCAATTCAATTCCTGTTGCGTTGACCACGACAAGTGCTACGACCGACAACTTGGTAGATCCAACTGTGACAAAATCTTCTGTAAATGCCTCGATAAGGCTGCTACGGGAACATTTCTCTGCAAGTGGGATGCCAAAAAGTTCTGCTGGGTTGTTAAATTGTTCGGAGGTAAAGCTTACAATAAGGCTGCAAGATGAATTTTATAACGAAGATTTTTAATGAAATTCCATTGATAATACAGAAACTGCATTAACACCCTTTTTCTCACAGTTCTTCAACAGGTGCTAAGATTGTTTTCCGATCTTGATTTCCGTTGGTACAATGGATTTGGTTGGATGTAATGTAGATTATTTGAGGTGGTAGAGTACAGCAAAGTACATAAATACATTTGTTTTACGTACCTTACATTGTGTTTTTCTCTTAGCTTAAATAATCATCTGCACCCTTTGTTAATTTCTCGAGGTAACTGAAGTAATTGAATAATCCTTCAGAAAACATGTGATAACAATTAATTTGGTTAGAAATTTTCCTCAGTTTGTGCGATGCGAAGTGTTTATTTTACTTTAGCAACTATTCCTTCTAATGAAGCTGAACTTTAAGA
>VOSG01000028.1:89144-172304 GCA_009761265.1 Halicephalobus sp. NKZ332 | reverse complement strand
TGAAGGTCAGAAAATATATTAGAAGCTTGTCTGAAGTTGATTTTATCCATTTTTATCAAAATAAACTACTTTATTTCTGAGACTGTGTTGACCTCTCGACAATCAAATTAATATGGTTTTTCAGAATCGCAAATCTTCGAAGTATTTCTTCATAGATCCAAATTTAGCACTTTCTTAGACTGTTGTATATTATTGAAATCATATCAAAGGGTACATTGAATGTCCCACTTTTAGACTTTTAACGAAAAAACTGGTCACCCGCACTTTTGGCAAAATGTACTTGTTGTTCTCCGTTCAATTGTATCTTATTTCGTAACTTGCTTTTCACTGAGTTTCACATCTTTCTATCGCCCGAGATTCGGAGATGTCGAAACGTCCTATTAATCTCAGCAAAAAAACATTAGATGTTCAAGAACTATATAAGTAAGTAATATTAATTGCTCTGTAGAAATCGATATATGGATTTTCAGCAAGAATCAGCATGATTACTCTGATGCTGGTGGATTTTTCCCTGAAAGCTCTTCTGACAGACCACCTGCAAAGAAATCTCAAATTATCATGACTGGTAAATTTTGTATATAGACATTTAGGATTTTTTCCATTGTAGTCGCGGACTGTTCTCTTCCTTGCATTGATTGCAAAATTGCCATTGGAGACTCCTATTATTACCGTTCCTTTAAGTACCCGCTCTGCAATGATTGCAGGTCTGTTATTTGGTTGCTGGGCTCTGTAATGGACATTTTTGTAGAAAGGATGACTACGATAAGCCAGAATACCAGACAATAAATCGTACAATGGCTAAGAAGGAATTCTTGCTGAAGGATGAAGACCTTGATTACCGTCAGCCTCCACTCAAGTTCATTTCAAGGAAGAATCCACATAATCCTCGTTATGGTGATATGAAGCTCTATCTCGTTGCTCAGTTGCAAGAGCGTGCTATTCTCGTCCACGGGTCTCTTGCTGAACTCGAAGAACTCAAGAAAGATCGAGCTCTGAAACGGGAAGTGAACACTGAGAAAAAGTTTGAACGGAAGATCAATAAGATGCGCAGAGAAGTTTGTTTAATAGTCGTAAAACAATGGTAAATTATGTATCTTTTCAGCTGCGAGTGAACGAAAAGCCAGTAGACTTGACTCCGAAGGAGCATCATCATAACTTCGAGATCCTTGCTGATTCTTCTGATGACCAGTACCAATACAAGAAATGTACCGAGTGTGGTTTGACTGTTACTTTTGTTCGTGAAGATGGTTAGCTTTATATTCGTTAGATTGTGGCGGGTCGATCATATCCTAGTGCATATTATTCGGGTATAATACGATTATAAATAACTACTTTACTATCAGTGATATGATTGTGGCTGCTCGATTTTATACTTGATTAATTTAGTGGCTTTTATTAGTAATTGATAGATGACGTCTGATGGCCATATCAATGCTCTCTCCAGTGATGTTACTGATTTTATTACTGCTGCACAAATTGTCACCGACCTCGACCAGGCTCTGAGAGAACTGATGGATAATGCCTTGGATGCGGGTGCCACTTCAATCGAGATCAAGTTAAAGAACAAAGGAGCTGAACTAATTGAAGTGAGCGATAACGGAAAAGGAATCCAGAAACATGATTTCGAGATGCTTGCGAAGCCTCATTGTACTTCGAAACTGAGGGATATGACAGATTTTAACGATTTGTACACTTATGGTTTTCGAGGACAAGCATTGAATTCCTTAGCCAAGTTCTCAATACTGAGTATCAAGACGAAAGCCGAGAGCGATGATGTTGGCAGCAGGGTTACCTTCGACGAGGACGGAAACTTCTTAAATGCCAAGCCAATTGCCAGAAGCGTCGGAACAACGATGTCGGTCCAGAATCTGTTCCACAAGATTCCTGTCAGACGCAAGGAATTGTTGGACAGATTGGAAGTCCACTACAAGAAGATGCTTCATTCTCTTCAAGCCTACGCTCTTTGTAAGCCTGAAATCCAGTTCTCTTGCAAGACTCTTACACCGTAGGTTTCTTGTTGTGAACTCAGCTGGATATGTAGTTTTCAGGAAGTACAGCAATGTACTTGTAACCAAAGGCATGAATTCCACATTGGATGTGATTCAGTTGATCTTTGGTAAGTCAGAGATGGAAGAGGTATGGAACTTACGCCCGAGGGAGGAGATTGCAAAACTCTATGGTGCCGAAAAGTGCTCAGAGAAAGTTTTTATGGAAGTTATGCAGTATGTTTCCAGTCATCATATATCTGTACCCATGTTATTTTAGGCTCTCTGGATATGTGTCCAACTTATCGAGTGGATGTAGCTCCTCGGACAACCAATTCTTATTTGTCAATGGTCGTCACATTGATCATCCCAAAGTGAGCAAAATTGTAAACACTTTGTACCGGGCTCGCCGTAAGGATCGTTATCCGATGTTTGTGTTATTCGTATCAACTCATCCTTCTCGAATCAACGTCTGCATCACCCCAGACAAGAGGACAATTGTTATGCGGGATGAACATGTTTTGCTCGCCATGCTTCATGAAGCTGTGATTAAGGCCTTTGAATTGGAAAATTCTACCTTTGTTCCGCTTTCGACAAAGACTCAAGACTCTGTTCCATTTCGCGTGAATTCTGCCTCACAGAAAATTGCTGAAAAGGAACCGAAGGTTGAGAAGGAAAATAATTTATCGGCTCCAATCCGGAAGAGACAAGCTCAGAGTCCTATCTTTGCCAACGACGAAGTGGATGAAGACAATGATAATTCAGAAGGTAGCAAGAGAACCGTGCCACCCTCTCGTCGTGTTTACCGCAAAGCATCTACTGAACAGAATATTTTCCGTTCACTCCATACTATCCCTGATTCTAAAGCTGGTACAGAAGATACAGGAATGACTGTTAGAGCGGATGATTTCGGCTATTATATTGACGATGGAGCCACAGAGCCTGTTGAGGTGGAGGTGTTTCAACCTCCACCAGATCAGACTAACACTGATGATTTACTTAATTCTACTCCGATAAATCCCAATAACGCTGTTGAATCTACTGCTGTACATGAATATAATACTGGTTGGGATGAAGATATATCTCGTTATGCTACTCATATTTCTCCTGAAGCCCCAGCAGTGAATCCATCTCGTCTCAACCTACATGGAATTATTCAAGAAAATGGACAACAGTCGAATACTATTGCTGTTATGGATGGTATTATTGAATTTGAAGTTCCAATGAGTCAAGATAATGTTACTTTCATTACTACCGACAATATGACTGGTGATCAATATTCATTACATGAGAGTAATGCTGTGAGTCAAGGACAGACTCAGAATACCGACGTAGAAGTCATTAGTAGTAATGATATAGAAGTTATTGGAGAATCGTTCTATTATTTCGGACCTTTGATTTCCCACACAGCTATTGGTCTTCCTGAGTTCAAGTTTCAGATCCCGGTAGAAACAAAGCTTATGTGCTTGTCTAATCTTACTCCTAAACCTAAATTTGAGTCACAAACATTGGAAGTAGATGCATCGAATGAAGATTATCAGCAATGGACAGAGGCAGATACCAAGTTTTTCACTGATTTTTACAGCAGTGCTATTATGCTCGAAGCACATGTGCCGTTTACAAAGAATACCGCCTTGAAAGTAACTAAGATGCTTGCTGAAGGTAAACAAGATGAAGAGTTCAGTCCCAATGATGTAGAAGAAGTGGCATCTGAATTTGAGACAAAACTTTCTATCAAGTAAGTGAATGATTGCTTTTGTTTTACTCAACTTTTTACTTCAGAAAGTTATCCTTCAAAGAGATGACTATTCATTGGCAGTTTAATAAGTCGTTTATTTTCTGCACTCTTGGGAAGAGCTTGTTCATTGTGGATCAACATGCTGCTGATGAGAAGTATAACTACGAACGCTTGTGGAGGACAACAATGTTGAAAGTTCAGCATCTCGTCTGGTTTGTTTTTCAATACTGATAGTTAATGGTTATTATCTTTAGTCCGTTAGCTGTTACTTTGTCCCCTGTACAGATACAGATTCTTCTTACGAGTTCATCGGCTATGAAGAACAGTGGATTCAGGTTTTCAACTATTGAGGGATCTAACAAGGTGAACCTAACTGCAGTTCCTGCTTACGGGGCCACCCAATTTGGAGTCGACGAATTCTTTGAAGCCATAGCATTCTTCGGAGAATATCCGAATCGGCACTCGTTCAAGCCAGATCGTTTGCGTCCTATCTTTGCCAGCAAAGCTTGTCGATCCTCAGTCATGGTTGGAGACGATCTCAATTTAACTCAGATGAAAACACATGTTCATAGACTCTCGGAGCTTAATGATCCTTGGAACTGTCCTCATGGACGTCCCACTATCCGACTGCTCCGGATGAATATTAGTCAATGAACGTGCATCTCTGTTGACTGCAAATGTTACGAGTATTGTTTTTTACTTTCTGTTTGTTTGTGAAATTACCCTGAACAAAGGCGATAGTTTAACGAGAATCCCAGGAGAGTCTTTATGTGGTCATTTTACGCCGTCGTAAACTGTGAGGCTACTTGTCGGTATTGACATAGCCTCGAAGGATTTACTTTGAATGCAATTTTTGACAAACTTGCATGGCGTTTTTTAGATTTCTCACGCTCAATTTCACCGATTCGGGGGAGTACCAGGGACTACTCGGGTTCCTTAACTTCAAAAGCCAGTCGAGAGTTTCCGACAGAATTCGCGGAGCGCTTCGAGTGATCAAACCCATTATGACCCTGTATGTTTCTGAACGGCGTCCCGAAAGAGAAACTTTCTTGAATGCCGGCTGAAGAAAAGCTTTAGTTTGTACTCCTATTGTTTTCTCCCAAGCGAGTCTTTCTTTGGCTATTGAATAAGGACCAGAAAATAGCAAATGCTGTCTCTTGAAACATCAGTCGATTCAGATATTCTGAACACATTTTAAAAAAGTTCAGCCTCATTAACGGTTTTTTTATTCCTAGCAGTGTGCTTTGTCATTGTTGTTGAGGAAAAAAGTAAACTCAAAAGATCTCATCTTTCCGTGTCTTCGCATTTCCTTTCCGTGGAGCAATACATCATTTTTGCCACTTTTTCACTTCTTTTTTTGAATTGTCTAAATTTGTCCGCTCTCCCAAAAAATGTGGCAATATTTCGAGCACCGGCAAACTTTACTATTTCAGAGACCTCGCTGTTTTTTTACCGCGCGACTTCCGCCCCTCCTGGACAATCGGATTCGCGAATAGTCTGATTTCTCGGGAAAAATTGTGCCACAGAAATTATGCAAATGGCGGACCAAATTCAATTTTTCGGCCCTTTTTTCGAATTAACTTGTCTTTTTCCAGTAGACTTTTGATGCTCCGAAAGTGTAAAGGAATTTGACTAAATCCGCGATTGCCGATCTACAGATCGGACACCTCTTCACTTATTGACAGGTTAATTCGACTGCAGCTAATGTTGGGCACTGCTTTTATTTTTTGATAAAGACCACTTGAAACACTTGGTCCTCCAATTTTTATTGAAATTTGTGTTGAAATTGTTGTTTTCAAAGAAATGCAAATTTACTGTGTCAGGCATCATTCACTGTTGACTGAGCACATGAACGAGTCAGATTCCGGAGAATCAGCTGGCTCAGTTCCCCACGGACTTTCAAAACGAGATTATAAGCGTGATAATTGAGTCCAGACCGTTCCCTCGATTGTTCCGACCCTTGACAATTTTCCTGTGAATTGACTTCCGTTTCTTCCACTTGTTTGAAACTAGGCGTCCGTCAAGCAAATGTCAGGCATTGTTTCTTACTTTAATCTTATGGAACCGCTTTTACTTTTTCTGGAATTGAAAATGTCTGAATTTTAAAGACTAATCCACCCTTTGAGGCGTTCAAAAATGAACTGTTTCTTTCTTACTCTTGACTTGTGCAAAATGATTTATCGGAAGCTCTTTGAATGAAAGACAGCTTTTCACAGCTTCTTTTCCTTCGACGTGCAATTATTTTTTTGAAGGCCTTGTCGACCCGTCTTTCTCCCAAGCATTTTCGAGACCAAATCCTTCAAGCTGACAAAGTATCTTTCAGTTAAGCTAGCGCCATGGTGAAGGTCCGAGTATCTGGAAAGTAACAAACAAGCTTTACCATGTCGATGTTTTGGAAATTCGCACTCCTGTATCTACCGTTACTCTGTGAGGCTTCTATCTGCGAAATTAGTAACATACAGAAACTATTACCCGCAATCTCCTTGCAACCTCAATCGGGTTACGAATGGATATTCTACGGGTTAACACAGGTTGGGTCTTGATTATGAATACCGGATACAACGATGGTTATAGGATTGCCAAATATTTTTTGCGCGGCCGGACCAGCTGGAGCAACTCCAGCACATGAGAGTACAGAGTAGAGTCACATACTGTCTCCCAAATTTGGTACAGCTGCACTGGCGACAATTCCACCATCATGGTGTTGAGGAATCCCAAATGGGGTTACAACTACTCTTCAAGAGAGCAAACAACCAGATCTGTACTTTACCGATTGAGTTTCCATCGAAGAATGCATTATCTGGCTTTGCCATCTTTTCGTAAGATCAGCTCCATTACTGCAATTTAAAAACCATTGTATTTCAGCTACTCCATTCTGTCTTCACTTAATTATGCATCCTGCTCTTATATGACTAATTCTAGCTTTATCATGGAGCCCGATCTTTCATTTATGGACACATCTTATTCCGATGTTATTTATTTTGCTGATCCGGATTCTCGAAGCTCCTTTTGGAATATTAGACAATTTAAGTTTGACAAGGATGGGTACTTCAAAGCGATGGAAACATTTATCGTGAAGAATTTTGCTGAAGGTTTGATTTCATTCAAAATATCAAATTTGTATTTCCATTTAGAAAAAGATAAAAACATGTTGTGTGCGAGAGATCATCTACTTGCTCTTGATGGGCAACGACACAAATTACATGCTATCCAACGTCATAACAAAGTTGTCACGTCCACATGTGCTTATGATCTTCTTTTTCGGTAAGTATTGATGAATTACTGGAGATCATATTTTCCCAATTTAGACCATCGAAAGCAACCATTAAAAAATTGGACCCTTTGCGTCATGACTCCGTTCAATTTCGTGTCAATTCGCTTGCTGCTGATGGAATACATCTTCTTATTGGGGAATCACGTCGACAGGTAAAATTGGACCAATCTAATTACCGATCATTGAACTTTCACTAATTTTCAGTCTCACGATCAGTTTTCGACTAAAGTTTTCTTCAGCGAACGAGATAAAAACGATTCTTCCGAATGCCTGCTGCAGCTGCCATTCCTCGCCGAATTTGGATTCATCTCAATGGAGACGAAAGAATCCTTGGAGAAAACTCATTTACCGCGATTTGGTAAGTTTATTGCCTCCATTTCATGGTCAAGACACTAAAGATTTTTAGGTCATAGAAGAACTCAAAAAATTCCACATCGACCAAGAAACGACTCAGAAATGTCTACAAAAGTACCAACAGAATCAAAATCGAATGCAAAAACAAAAATAATACTCAAGACTACAACGATGAAAATCACAACAACAACTGCCGAAAAAACGGAGACTGCTGAAGAGGAGCAGAACGACGTTGGTGATGGACGACTTCTGGATTCCGAAGAAGTAGAACAAAGAAAGAAACAGGAAAATGAGGATGACAACGAGCTCGGACTGATGACTGAAATCACAACAAAGGATTTTCCTCCAGAAAAAGAGGACCAGTTGACGGAAGGAAGTGGTGAACTATTGTCTTCTGAAGTCATTGGGACGGAAAACTTGAACTCTACTGCCTGCTGGGAATGTCGATCTTACCCGGTGTTACTCGCATTCACAGCAATGGTTCTAATTCACTGATTTTCAAAATAATTTATTTAGAAGATTTATTAAGCAAATACTCAAAGATGGGTAGTAAAGAAATGTTAGTTGACTTAAAAAACAAAGATGTGAACATATGTGGACAAAGCAAATTTGTCA
The DNA here is from genome assembly GCA_009761265.1 of Halicephalobus sp. NKZ332. Taxonomy (NCBI): domain Eukaryota; kingdom Metazoa; phylum Nematoda; class Chromadorea; order Rhabditida; family Panagrolaimidae; genus Halicephalobus; species Halicephalobus sp. NKZ332. The sequence continues at coordinate 164,338 of VOSG01000028.1, read as the reverse complement.
ACGAAAAGGAGAGCTTACCTTTGCTAATCTCTGCTGTCTAACATGGTTGACAATCGAGAGAGATTCAGAGTGTTTTATATAGGGAAAGTGGATAGTGTATCGATTAGTTTACCGGAGAAAAAAATAGAATATAATTAAAACTTGGGAACTTAAATAACCTAATCTAAATTAGGAAGAACAACCTTTGACAAACAATTACAAACCCGTTGGACAAAGAAGGGCGTGTCTAGAGGCTTGTGGAGTTGCGCAGCCTCGATCAGACCGCTTCCATTTTCTTTTTCGAAATTGTCGCTAACTCGGAATTGTACTGTTCTATTCCTCGACGATTTCAGTGGTTATGAAACTGATTGGCCTGGTACTTGTCTTTCTCTGTATTCAGATTGTCTCAACCTTGGTCATTTATCGGAGGAAACCTAAGCCGAAATTGATTTGCAAAGAAGAGAATGAATGGTTGATGATTGCCCAGGCTGTCGATATTGGGAGCCAAGCAGAAGCATTGTTGGCGAATGGAACTTATTTCGAGGTCACTAACTCCGATTCACAAGACAGCAGTAGTGAGAGTCGGGAACAAGTCAGGATCGTGCCGCGAAGATTAAAAAGAAGCATCCAGGAAAGCAAAAAGCCGGTGATGGAACTGGGAGAACCCATATTAGTCATCAGTGTAAGTCTTTAGACTTTCGAGTGTGGGTCAATATCGTGAAGTTATAGGATCATGCGACAGAATTGGACAAGTTTGAAATTGTTGGGGGAGAACTCACGAAAGAGGAGAAACAAATTCTTCGACAAAAACTCCTGGCAACATGCAGTGCTTTGGAGATTGATTAATCTTATTATCTGTTCCTGTTGTTTATAATTCGGCAATAAAATTTGGAATTTTTTATTCTGACCTTGAGATGAGGGGTGGAAATGGTTTGACGTAGCCAAAGCTCATTATCGATCGGTATCTTCTAGAGAATAAGAGGAAAACAAGAATGAGAAAGGCACAACAAAAACAGGTAATAAAGAGGAAGAGGAAAAACTGTTCCCAAAATGCAGAATAAAGAGACTGACAGTTGCTCCAGAAAATGACAAACTGAAAGATTCTCCACTTCGAGTCGGTTTCAGGCAACCGACAGGAGCTGACGTCATCTCGATCAGTGATATATTCTGGAAAGTATTTTCCGTTTGTTTTGTCTAAAGGAGCAAGTTTTTGTACATTCCCATATTCCAGTACGTGAACTCCCATTTCTTGAACATCCGCAAACGTCGCCTGTGCATCAACCTCCTCCCATAGTCGAAAGGGAGAGAGATAAATAGGTTCATTCTTTGTGGAACTGTCTTCAGTTTTGGTAAATCTCCTGGTGACCAAAAGGAATTGCACGGTGAATCTGTCTCGTAATTGATTGCAGTGCATTCTGAGAAACACTACAGGATTCGTGTTCTGGAACTTTCGATTGAGTAATTGTAAGAATAAAGATCGCTCACCATCTCAGCAACATTAAAGTACCCCGGAAAAACAGTTGTATTCATTATTGCTAAAATAAGAAGCTCTATAAACTGAGGACCTGCATCATTGAAAGGAACGAGATACTTTGGTAGTGTCGAGTTTATTGTAAGTGAAGCGTATTGCTGATTAATGGAGGATTCCAGTCCATACAAACAGTTGTCTTTTGGTATGAGTGACTTTTCGGTCTCAACATCTTCAGGCTGAAACAGGTTTGTTATTTCGTTTATTGCTAATCTTTCCCAACCGTAACAATGGCACAGTAACAGGGAGATGCCTCTGTCGTGTCTAGATCGAGATTGGTATTGCATAGATAATTTTCGGTTATCGGACAGATGTTAGTCACATTATCAGAATATGTCTCCCAGTAATCTCCAGCTTGAAGGAAAATTTCCTTCTCGATTGCTTCTTTAGATCCTGTTATAGGATGATACTGCGGTTTGCTTAATTTCCTGACCAAGTTATCTATATATTCGTGTGTTTCGTAATTGAGCATAGCAATGCGTTTCAAGAAGAATCTCATAAGATAAACTTCTAATTGTTCATTATCATAAACCAATAGTTCTCGCTCAATGAGTACAATGAACCAGAAAACATCCACAGGATTTTCCAAAGCTGCAATTTCCGGAGAAATTATAATCTTGTTTTTATGTTCGTGCAGGTTTTTTGCCATCAAATCAAGAAAGTTCTCAGTACTGTTGTGAAACTCCTCATATAAATATTGAGGACGGTAATTAGCAGATGGTCTTGGGAGTGACCCATTTTCGCGATAATACTGATAAATAGAATTATTCCAACCACTTAAAGTTGTTAAATAGGCTTCGTGAAGAAAACTCTTTTGTGGTTTTAAATATCTTTCTAATATGGAAATATAGTCTTCCCAGAGCTGTAAAGCAGTTTGATCAGATATTTTAGAAGCGACTTCGAGACTTGATAAATCGATATATGATCCATCAATGACAGTTAAAATCATACTTATGAAGAATAACTTGCTTAACATATGCTCTGAAACGGGTTTTCATATATTAACAACAATTAAAAATATCGAACTGTTTCTAACATGGATAATTACTGAAATTAAACAATTGTATGAGTATTTATTCCAAGAATCTACCCCCGAAATATCCCCGCAAATATCCATCTACAGTCCTCTCCGTTCTAATTATCACAGTTTCCCTCGCAGTAAGTTTTTCAAATTCTAAAAAGCCGCTGTTTCCTAAAATTTCCTTCGGAATGTTGTCAATGTCAAAGATCAATGGAGGTTTCTCATGTGGAAGTGGATCTCGGATAATCTTTAATCGGTCGACAACTCTCTCACCATGAGGTCCAGGAATACCGATTTTGGAGAATGGGATGATTCCCTCCATCTGTGATGGCGATGGTTCCGTAGGATGTGGTTTTTGGGAAGTAAATGCAGATTCTTTGATTAGTCTTTCCAAGTCTTCGGCTCTTTCTGTTGTCTCTGTCACTGGTGTATAATCGGTTGCTAGTGATATCATTTGAGAGATGTCTCTGGATGGAATCATCTGGAGCTCTTCATAATGTGATTTTCTCGTTGGATTTGCTTTTAATAAGGATCCGGCATTTTGTCGATACTTTAGATGCCGACGATAACTGGCATAAATGGAATACTAAACTCATAGTTAATTAACACACTCCAGGGGATACTTACAGTAATTGCTGCGAAATGATAGACGAAGATGATTCCAATTCCAAGGAATATTCCAAAAACTCTACCAACATTTTCGTAAAACCACTTGTACCGAGCAACGACAGGGATTCTCCTATACAACTGCTCTTCCTGGTCTTTGATCTCAAGGTTGCGAAAGTTCATGTATTCCTGGAATAGTCGTTGTTCGCGACGACGAAGCTGGGCTTGCCATTTTATTTCTTGCTCATTTGAAAATTTTTCTCCCTAAAAATTTAGTTGCAATTTTACCGAAACGGAGTCTGACCTGTTTATCAAAAGTCCTATTCAATAATACGATTTCTGAGTTTACGTATGTGGCAAGTAGAAGAGTACACAGTATGACCCGTTGGGTGATAATCATATTAACTAAACCCCATTTTATACGAAATATTGAAACGAATAACACAAATTAGTATGAGCAAGAAATATAAAATAAGGTTGAGTCGCTGGCCGTTGAAGTAGGCAAGTTAACTGCGCAAGTGTCATGTTCACGAGTGTGTCTGCCGTGAACCACTGCCAAAGCCGCTCGAAGAAGAAGTGTACTGGGAACCCATGGAATATGTTGAATGTCCTTTCGTTGGTGACAGCGCAGCCATAATCTTGTCCAATTCTATCTTGACTTTTAAAGCAGTGTGTCTGCTCTCCGGCAACGGAGACCACATCTCCTTCATCAGCGTGACCAGTGCAGGGAACACATTCTAAATGTTTCTCATTCCATTAAATTTCGGTCTTGAGTTCGACTCACCTTTGTATCAGTCAACCACTCAGGTGGAATAGGCGGCCGTTTACCTGATTCACATACAACCTTCCCCATTTCCTCGATTGTGGGATCATTGGGCACCATTCCGCTGTAAGACAATTCATAAGGTGGACTCTCCGTGATCTGCAACTTAAAATTAATGAGAATCGATCACTATATCTAGTATTACCCCGCTATCAGTGGAAGAACATGAAATCAACGGACCGACTTCCGCATTTTCTACTGCTTGGTGTCTCAGGATATGGAAGTTGGACTCGTCTGAACCACTGCCGGCGATTCCACTCTCCGTTGAAGAGTTGTTGGAGATGGTCGTATTTTCACTCCTAGCATTCATATCTACTCGCTTGAAAACTTCCCAGAAGACCAAGCTCAAAGAATAAATGTCAGACTTTTTGAATTCGTCAAAGTTATGTATATTTAACTGAGCACTGAGGACCTCCGGAGACATGTACCTTCGAGTTCCAGATTGTTGATTGACCTTACTGGGCTTCAGGACCCCATTTTCACTGAAATAGTTCCTTGAAATAGAGTTTTCAAAAGAAGCTTACATTCTGACAGCAAGACCAAAGTCAGCAATACAGCAAATCCCTTTTTGCTTGACAATGATATTTTTGGACTTAATATCACGGTGGGCAATTTCTGGTTTGTACTTGCTGGCAGTTCCAAAAACCTTTGTATGCAAGTGTTCCAATCCGAGAGTCGTTGTTTGTGTCAATTGGAGGGCTTCCTCAATTTCAATAAAACTGTGTTGTCTCAAGTAATCATAGAGCGATCCAAATGGATGGTAATCAGTGATTAACAGCATCTGGGTAATGGAATCTACACTGCAAATGTCAGCAGCAACAAATTCTGAAACACTTTCCGGTGACATTTAAAATTCACTCTCACTTACGAAGAATGTTCTCATGGTTCAACATTTGAGTTAGGTAAATATCTTTTTCATTCCTCCACGACTCCTCTTCACTTGTATAGAATGTTTTCACTGCAACCAGACGGGTACGGTAGTAAGCCCGCTGAACACATCCATAACGACCTCGTGCAACCTCGTTCAGGAAGGTCAAATATTGCGCGACAGTTCTCTGGTTCAATGATGCATAGCCAGCTCCACTTCTGTAATCGAAACTCAGATACAGTATATTCTCCAATGACTTACGATTCCTCGCTACATTCCCCGTCGGAGTCGCTATTAATCGATGGAAGCGATCGAGAAATCACATCGAATCCCTTGTAGATGTTTGTTGCATTTTTCTTGTTTTTCAGTTCTAAAATTAGGGCTTCGAGAACTATAGGAGTTATCGCATACTTACTATAAAGCAATCCTTGTTTTCTGCAGATTGTAATCGCAATAAGCATAACAAGTCCAATGCAGAAGAAAATACATATATAAAGAGCACTTGGCCCGTATCTACTTCTTACTGCATCCGTATTATACACTGTAATAAAGAGTATTGATTAAAAATCTCTGGTGAATGACATACCAGAATCTTCATCGAAATTAGAAAAAAAAGGAGGAGTAATGTTATAATTACAATAACCGCCTTCATAACAACAGGCAATACTGAACGGACGAGAATGAGGACTGCGATGAAGATTACACTAAAACAATCCATGATTAGAACTCACAAAAATCATTGCCTGACCGTCAGATAGGACCCATCACCTCCTCTCTCAAGAGGGGCACATCCGTAATGGTGAACCTGCTCCATCTTTTTATGTACAGGGTTATATTCGAGTCTAACAGAATGAAAGCAAGCAGCTGCCGTCTCTTTGAGACAAGTATTTTCATCAATATCACAGGCATGTTCTCCCATACTACAGTAACAGAGATTGGCCGAGGTTTTGTTCTTGAGATTGAATACATGCCGGTTGAAATTGTATTCAGGTGGTTGAGTAGACCCAGATTCTGTAACTTAATAGTAAATACAAACTAGCATGGAATAAGCTACCTTCACTACTGGTATATTCCTTAACAGTCATGCCGACGATCGGCTGAGAGAAAAGTGCACAGCCGATCGTCAGCAGAACTGCAATCATGGTATTCGATTCTTTCGCCGTTATTGATATTTATTGATCGCCCATAAATCAATCTGAAATGTATCAATCATGAATTTGTTTTTACATATAAAAACGGTATTTGGCAAGAATAACGAAGTAATCAAGAAATTTGGAAAGACCAACCGCGCGGAAGCACTGATCACGGGAATGACACGCGCTGTCAATCAGTCTCGGCTCTTTCATTTACGCACATTGATTTTTTGCGTGAAGAAGAGGAAAACAGTTACCTAAGACAATGCAGACAAATTGATTTTTCAAGCAGAGATGGCTTCACGTGCGACTAGTTTTATGCAGGAAACAAGAAACTGTAGATCAGATCGCGGGAGAAAAGTGAAATTGACATAACAGCTTCAACAATTTCGAAACAAATCACACTTTCCGAAAATTGAAAATAAAGAGACCGTCACTTCCTGCTTCATAGAATAGGGCTGTCAAAGAAGGAGCACCATTCAGAAGAGTGCCGAAAACTCATTGTCTGTTCCATGATACCCGTTCCCCAAGCCTCAAAGAACACCGACAATGTGGCGCCCCATAAAAAGATTTTTAAGGCGCCAGTATTCTGACAGCTTGTTTTTGTATAAAATGTCAAAATTCTCGTTGTAATAGGGCTTTATCGTCCATCACTTATTTCCGGGTTTTCCAGGGTGATAACTTTTTATTATATACACTTTTTCGATTTCATCATAACCACAAGATAATGCACGTAACTGAATTAGAAAGTGAATTTACAGATCATTGGATGTCCCGTGAGCACTGAAAACAGAAATTCGAATTTCTGAAAAACGACCGTGAACTTACGATCTGCCGAATTTCATATGAATGAAAGTGAATACCACAGTTATTACGGCACAAATACCACCGACAACAATGTAAGCAATTCCAAGAAATGGGTTTCTTCCACCGGCCCAACTCGTTGTTGAAACCATAAACGACTTTTTCCCATTAAAATGAGTTACAGGGTAAACTGAAAAGCACTTTTTATGACTCAAGGATGACATCAACTTACTGTTATTGATCACCAACGTGTATCTTCCAGGAGGTAAGCCGTCAGCGTAGGTTCCTGATCTTACCAATTTCCGATAGGGCTTTCGGAAATCAGGGAGAGCCGCTGTTCGCATCCAGACAATGAAATCGACATTCTGGAATCCACTGTTTTCTTCGTTAGAGGGGTCGAGTTTGCATGGGTCAATTATCCAATTCAGAGGTTTAGCAGAAGCCTAAAACATCAGATAAGTTAGGAATAAATAGTAGATAACGTACAGCAAAGACATCACATAAGCTTTGACCGGGCTGGCGAGCAGGATTCTTGAACTTCTTTTCCCTATCGACATCCCAGAGGACCTCCGAATATGACCAGGTCACTGGGAGGCCGTTCTGATCGAATAATGTGAATGAATCTTAAAAGTTCCATGAGGATCAAGTTTCCTAACAAGTCGTATATTAAAAATTACCATTAAACATAGAATTAGCTATAGCACCACATGGAGCAATGGACTTAACTCCAGTTGAAGTATTAACTTTGTCATAAGGATCACACTCCGACACCGACTGAAAGAAATACTGTTTCCTATATTGTAGGAGGAAACTCACCGACAAATCCCCCATTAACTGCTTATCATTCCTGCTTTTCAAGTATCGGCGGTGGTTCTGGAAATAGTTGGAAAGAGTATAGTAGAAATATACGTCGCCTTCAAGTGTTTCGTTGAGGATGAATTCGATTCTGCACAACTGATTACAGTCCTGATATTCGAAGGTGAGCTCCTTGACAGAATTGCTAGCCAGTAATAGAGCAATGCCCAAAGGGATGAATGCTATTGCTACCAGTCCGACAGTGGGGATAACAGTCGTCGCTGTTAATGTAGGTTCCCATGATGATAATTTCTGTTGTCGTAGTCGAGTCACTAACGAGGTTCAATAAGAACAAGAATATTAACAAAGGCACTCACTTTTGGGTTTATTTGTCTTTTTCTTAGTGTCCCCGGAGGTTTGTCCATTGTCAGCATTTGTTAGAGTACTGTCTTGAAATGATGTAGAGTCCCGGGCACGGAACTCGTTTGTCTCGTTATCAGCGAATCCGTAATCTTTGATTGTCGAAGGTCCGGAATTGTCATGAAATCCATAGACCCGATCAGAACCCCCAGCTCTCTCTGAGTCCCGAGACATCTGTAACAAAGTAAATATTGATCAAATATGTAAAAAGATATATGATGGTGTAGTCACCAAAGTTGAATCATTTAAAGAAAAAACTATATATTCTATTTAATCGAAGCAACAACCACCTAAATATCGAACAACAATTATTCAGATTTATCTAATCTTTCTGACTTTCAGTGTCTTCCTCGTAACTGTATCTTCTTTATCCAGGATTTGGACGATTTTCTCAATTTTAGGAATATAAAACCGCATTGTGTTCTTGATTCCTGACATCGACGTAACTCTGGAACTAGGATATTCTGTACACCTTAAAAGATGATTCATAATTTTGTGAAGAGTGAATCACACTTATAACCTTACCCAACAATATCATCTCCAAAAACTATGTAGGCAATATCATTCATCTTTCTGAGCCATGACTTAATTCTTAATCATGATGATAACTTTATCTTCTTCCATTGAGAACGCTTTTCATGAATGAAATAGAAATATAACAGGGATGGGAATAGGAATTTCTTGGACTTGAATAAACATTCTGATATCGCTGGTACATGGAAGAGTTTATTTGAAGAAACTTTTTCAGGAACCAATTTTTGTTGGTAGTTTGTAGAAAAATACAATATCCTTCTGTTACATTTCGAAATACACAATAATCTTGGAAACAGATGATACAAACTACGGAATATTACCTGGCAACAAGGAATATGAAAAGCAAACGTAAAACTTCGCAAATAAATCCAGTGACTTTCGTGCGAAGGGACAATATTCGTGAGTAAACTGGCCCCCTGGAATACTTCAGCTATTTTCTGTGGACTGGAAATTGCTTAGTTTCTTTATCTTCAATGTAATTTTTGAATTGTCAATTTCTTCTCGCAATATGCATATTATTTATTTCATAAAGTATATATCAAAGGACTTGTGTGAACACCTGTTGAGTTCACCTCATTCATATTTGTTATCTAAAGTGACAGTACTGAATGAATTTGACAAGTGTAAAGATTTCCATCATAAAAGTACGAATAGTTTTATTTTTGTTTTTTCGCTCCTGCATTAAAAGTTCATCAAAACATTATGAGATGAATGCAGATAAGATAACAGATCAACTGCATAGTTTTTATTTATCATGGAACTCAATATTTTCGGTCTCGTTAAAGCTAATATCAGTCATTTGCGGTCAATATTATTAAACTGAAACCCGATTTTTCCTGAGGCTCACTTGTTTTTAGAAAAAGGCAATAACAACAGTTGACGTATGGGGAACTTCAAAGTGCGGTTGTGTGCATGTCATCCAAAGTGTTATTAAACAATGCTGTATGGTCACGGCAACGACAACACCGCGAGCAGACATAGTACTGAAGCAAAAGTCGGTATTTCTCCGAGAACAGCATGTAGATGAATATGTTTGAGGAGGCGTTCACAAGAACCTGGAAATTGACTCGTAAACCTAATCAAGTCCAGAGTACTCACTAGTAGATTGTTGAACGTGACCAGTGTCACATAGAGGTTTTCTTCGTAATTGAGGTTTTCCAGAATGTTCACTACGAAGGCCAGCGTGTTACAGAAAAGGAACAAGCAGACGATTGCGATGAGCATAACTGTAGTTTTACGTTCTTTGGATTCCTGTTTCTTGGCAGAGGCATCTGAGCCTTGAGTCACATGCATTCTATTAGATCTCCTAATGGCAAGGAAAACAGTTGTGTTGACTAGAATGAGAATAACCTGAAAATTAATTCCTACTTCACCTTTTCCTCATCGACAATTACTTACGAAAGGAACAGCAAACATAACGATCGTATAGGCCCAGCCAAAGAATATGATGCGATAAGTATGGTTCAGTCTTAGAGCGGTAGGAGCAAGAACCTAAATTTATCACGCTAAGTAACTACGTGTGTGATCTCCATAAACATACGGGTATCATGGCCTGAATATCGTTTCTGAAACAATCGTTGACGACAGACACCTCGAGGAACCGTGTGGCATTGAAAACGATGGAGAATATAATGATCGCGATGATGAATTTTACTACTCTCTTTCGTCTGAGAATGTTAATGGCATCAAATGGCAGACAAACACCGACGTATCTATGTAATGACATCCCAATCGTCATCCACACACTGATGACCTGTGCCAAATTCATCAAACCGTAGAAATATGGCGCCATTAAATAGCTAAAAAAGGAACTTGTTTCAATTTGGACTCAGTAATTGCTTTCCATGTGCAGGGAATTCAAATTACATTTACACGAATGCGTTTACTTTCCGCTGAAGTTTTTTAGCATCTTCACTCATATTTATCAATAACCATAGACCATAGATCTTTCTCCTCTCACGAAGATGAGGCTAGGATTGCATACTGATAACCGATTCCGGAAATCATTGAGATATTTATAACTGACATTTCGTTTTCCGAACACTTGCCGAAACAACATGGGGAATTTTCCAAAACAGTGAAAGGACATTACTACTGAATAAAGCATCCAAATGTGCTCAGCACCAGCTGAGTCTTCAAGGAAGCACTTCTTTGTAAGGACCTAAAATTATCAGGACAAAATCCAAATACGAAACTCCCTATGGATTTTGTTTCCTTAATCAAATATGAACCATTGAAGTGCCGGATTAAAGAACGTAATCAACAACTTTTGAAAGGATACATGCTATGACGTTTCAGTGTCGACTTTGGAAATGTTTTTTTTCTCACACTTTAAAAATGTTAATATATGCATTCTTCTCGAGAATTCTTTAAAACCGGAGAAATTCAACCTGGTTTTGACAGCGCCTCGCATAGATTAGAGACATTTCTCGGAAAATTCGATTACGGCAAATGTTTCTCAGCATTTAGTTGTTGATTATGGGTGCGAAAAAGTACACTTACCTTAAAGAAGTCAGTCTCCAATAAACTAAATACTCCCCAAGGCGAGGGAGAGTTAGCACAATGGCTCCAGATATTAAAATAAGCGTGTCGGAAATACTCAATATGGCTAAATACCAGTTGATAGGAGAAATTCGCATTAGTCTATGTGTAAATATGCAGACTGACAGAATATTCGCACATAGACCGAAACTTATTATAGGCAAGGAAATCAATCCAAGGATGAGCTTCTCCTCATAATTATAAAACTGATAGAATGAATGGCATTCACATGAAGTCGAGACCACGGTGCATATGAGGGAGTCGCTGCTCTCCTCTCCATTAATGATTTCTGATAATGAATCGCCACTGGAATTGAAAGAATCTGAATAATAATCAGTAGGATTCAGTCCGTTGGTGTAATTTGAAGGCAGTGAATCAAGTGAGGAACGCACGTCCATCTAAAATTGATTTGTAAGCGATAAATAACAAAGACCTAGTGACAAGTGGCAAATTGCTCGGCAACAACGATTTTAAAACACATTACAAAACGAATGAATGTAGGTTTTCGATGGAATTAATAAAACATCGTATGAGTTCGAAATAATGCTTTAAAGAGGTCAAGGGATTTAGCTAGACATTCAAATGACCGTGAAAGCGCAAATTGTGAATACGACAGAATGTATTCTTCTCTGCCGCTCCGCCCATCAACTTCGGCATAAGAAGAATCAACGGAAAAATTCCCCAAGGCACAGTTTGAGCCTTATTTTTCGGTTTTCGTTTGAATGAACGAGCAAAAAGTTTTCAAGATAAAAGTCCTCTTGGATTTATTTGTTCTTTGAAGCAACCGCTGAGAAAACAGAACTCCATTAATGAGTGCTTCTATAGACTGGATTTGCTTCGGTAATTCGGCCGAAAATGAAATGTGGAAAATTATAGTTGTAGAATAAATGAAACGTGAAAAGTACAGTTGACGAAAATAAAAGTGACTGGACCTGGGACTTCAAAAAACGCATAATTAAAGTGATATTTTGTAGCTAATTTGAGAACTTGTATATTGAAAAAGATAAAATAATAGTTGAAGACTTGGGCAATAATTATGGAAAATTATGGGTCTTCGAATAAACAGACCGCTGAACTCGAAGAAAGGGCTTCGCGAAAATCACGTCAACCTTTTCGGGAACTGGATGTGGAGTTAATCCTAAAAATTCTGTCATTTCCTCATTTGTTAACAACATTCAGACTTAACAAATTAAAAAAGAATAGATAAACAATGTTTTAGAAGAGCACGTTGAGCAGGCAGCTATTTTCCAAGTAATTTTAATGCTATGAATTTGCAGAAAAAGAAATTTCGCCTCCAGCGGTTAACAATCAACTGAGAATTTTTCAAAAAAAGAAAAAAGCTAGGTGAAGCTTCATTTCTGTCAGCTGTTGCGATCGGCATTGTGTCATTGCTTGATAGACCAAACTGCCGTTAACTGGAAAACAAAAAAGTGGAAAAAACAAATCCGGGGTGAATAATGCGGGTGTTAACTTGTACTTGGACGAAAAGTGTACGAGACGACATTGTTGAATAATTAGGTTAGTTTCTGCTGAAGACCTTGATTAAAACTGAGTGAAAATTGAGTTGAGAAGTTACTTCCAAAATTGACTGAAAAATACATTTCGCTGTCAAAACAGATTCGACGGCATTCAAAAGTGAAAATTAAACTAATATGTACATAAAATCCATTCGCAGGATGCTTGCGGTTGTTAGTGCCTGTGGCAGTTTTGGGAAATGCAAGTGAATGGGAAAAACTTAACAAAGCCAACTAACTAATCATGCACGAACGGCCACAAAAGAATCCAGCCGGAAGAGGTTCGATGTCATTGAGCAGTTGCTCCAGAAAATCAAATATTGGTGCTCGACACTTTTATACCAGTTCTTTCCGAAACTTCTAAATGACAGAAGATATACGAAGCCTGAAGCGGCATTTCCTCCCAAGAGACACTCAATGGAGAGGCAGCAAAATGAAACTAAAATATTTAACATAACTAGATTTTGTGTAGATTAAATTCAACTTATAGACAGCAAAGTAAGCAATTGTCCAACTACGTGTCTGCTTCCTAAGAATGCCGTCAAATTTGTAAAGGGAATGACGGAACGTCCATGCTGCATTTTTGACTGGAAAAACTAACTATTGGACTCGGAAACAGATTAAGCCCTTTGGTTGGTCTCACAAGAATACAGAAAATGACACCATTTGCTCGAAAAGTTTAGTAGGTATGACTTACATTCACGTGCGGAAGAAGAAAAATAAAAGCAGTAAATCTCGGGCCAGTACATGCATGATGAATAAGCAGCATGTCTCCTGCTTTTGGATGTGGTCTATCAACTTGTTTAATGTCGTGCCTTGTGTAGCTTTTGGGCAAAAAAACAACTTTCGCAAAATAAGTACCTCTGAGTCAAACCAAAACTCTTTCAACTAAAATATTGACATTCGAAGAGTAATTATGAGGGATTTACAGCTTCAAATCGTTTCAACTCCCAGTGTGCACATACGAAACCAAGACATTGTTTTATGATTTTCGGACTCTTTTTATTTATTTTATACCAGTAGAAATGCATTTTTTATTAATTTTAGAATAGAACAAAAGGCAATATTGTTAGTTTCATGAAAATAGAAGTATGGAATTTCTTTCAATGTTTGCGTTGCGATATGAAGATGGTAAACGGTTCGGGTTTCGTTGTAAGACCGAAGGGTTTATAAAGTGAGAGTTTATGACCAGACTGAGGCATTTTCGGCTGAAAACAAAATATAAGGTTCCTTATAAAAATCTAGTCACCATTCATCGTAGCGACAAAACAGATTTGTGGCAACCGATTTCCATTTTGGCCATTTCATTTTCTAGACACATGCGTTTACCTACTGAGGATGCCACCAATTCATCAACTCTCTTTAACTTCCTCTGCTCGTCAAGATATCTGTTAGAGTCAAACTTTAGGTGGTTGGGGAATGCCTTGAAAAATGACTAACTCATTGTGCTTCAAATACCTACTTCTTCATCGTAGAGAACTGTTGATGTTAATAGCATTGTAAGACTATGTCCTGGTATAATAGGATAGTGCATAATTCTAGAGGTGGGGACTAGTATACCTCTTAATGAGCGGGAAGATCATAGAGTCTTACTGTATCAACACGTTCTACATCTACTTTATTCGAGTACAAGCATTTAGGATAGAGAGAGAGAGCGGACTGATTCGACGTCCGATGATCGCGCCTTTTATGGCGTCGATCTCTGGGCGGCGCTGAACGTTTCAGCTTCCTGATCCAGGTCAAAGCCTGTTTCCTCAGCTTACAGCATAATCGTTATCCCCTTCGGCAACTTGTAGCCACTAATAACTACATCTTTTTTATTCCTTCGACTGGAATTTTGAGGGAGTACGTTAGTCATTCTTTGTATTTTCTTCATCACTACGGATGTATACGGTAACTTATTTCCGTCATCAACTCTAATCAATCGATCTTCACTGATGCTTGGATCTATTTCTTTCTGCATCTTTGTTATAACATCAGGTTCATAAAGAAGACAAATAATTCCCCAATTAATAGTATTAATCATTGTATCTTGTTCGGCAATGTACAAATCGACTAAGATGACTTCTAGAATAGTTCGGTATATTCATAGACAACATCTCTCATCTTTTAGTAACCCTGTTTTCGTTCCTAAAATTATTCCCGATCATTGTAGCTCGGTTATACAGCTGGAATCTTTGTGATTTGATAATCAAAAAGTATAGAATAAATAATCAAAGCAGCACATAATTCAATGTATGGAGTGATATTTAGTTGTGAACTGTTTTTCCTTGTCACTGCATCATCCAGCTCTTCGAAAATCCTTGATAGCTCAATGAGCATTTATAAATCAGAAGCATTAATGATTTCTGAGTTTACACTAAAATATACCTTTTTTGTATGAAAATCTTAGCTACTCTTAAGCGACGAAAGGTCTTTAATGCGAATCTCCTTTGTTCTTGCCAGTAACTGTCTTCCATGGAACTAATACTGGATGTATTATTTTTCAAAATAGTGTAGAATTCGTTGAAGGAATTACGATCGACATAAATATCACCATCATCGATAAACGTCTCCCTCATCAATTAGATAAACACCGAAACAGATTGTTGAACCAATTGTTCAAAATTTGATCACAAATATTTTCTGTCAAGCATTAGAAATCAATGAGTAGATAGAAATTTATTATATTCTGTTATACAGTTTTTGTATTGGTGGGTTTCTCTCTTATAGTCTAGTCACTTGTATTGTACAAAGTTTAAAACACTGGAAGAGAGTATTTTCCTGATCACTAATGATAAAATTTATCCGTCAATCTCTATGCAAAGAAGTCCCAATACATCGATGTATACACCCAGCGTATTCTATCGATATATGAAAGTACCCTTGAATATTTGGGATTAAGATCATTTAATATACGAATAATGATGCATCCAGATATATTAGATTGCACATGTTGGAGGGTTAATAACAAATTCAGTCCAATGAAAATAATGTACTTACTGTTAAAATTGAGTTTAGAAATTATTATTTTCAGCACTTTTCGAAATAGTAAAAAAATAGTTAAATAATTGGTGATTCTCTAATCATGATTCACACATAATTTACAGTTCTATATGCTGCTAATTTGATTTATGGGTATATCAAAATAAAAAATCAGGTTTTTTGTAACGGATGGTTAATAATTCCAATATATTAAAATAGTACAAAGATTATATTATTTTTAATGCATTCAACCCACCGAAAATGATTATTCTATTCATATATAATGAATAACGTATCCATATATGTAATACTCGTGTATGCAGTCAATTCCAGGATTTTAAACAGTTTACCCGATATGCCATAAACTCTACAGATATGACAAAAAAATCATCGGAAGTGAATTGCGTAATAAATTAAGTGCACTTGCTTATGATATGGAGTAAACCATAGTGATGAACTACATTCGTGAAGGGAGAGGTTGGTTAATATCGTAGACAGCGACGTTGTAGCTTGATGACTGAGCGATGAAGAGCTTATTGGTATTGGAAGTCATGGAGAGAACCGAACCGCCAAGATTACAAACCTGAAATATGCATGATAACACTTATGACTGATGGGGATGGAACAGACCGTTGAATATTTAATTAGTGAACGAATGCCCTCATATCTCCAGAAGTTGACAACCCCACCATTACATCCGGAAGCCAAGAGACTACCATCTCTAGTATTCATAAAGCACATTGAAGAAATAGGATTAGTGTGAGCTTCAGGGATCACATATTCTTGTCGGGACCCGCGGTAACGGCTGATTTGCTGAACATTAAATTATATTTCCTTGTAACGAAATGGAAGACTTACCCCTCCGCTATTTGCAACGAAAATGGTATTGCCGACGGCTAAGGTGACATTGGAAGGGCTGTCGAGTTGGATGGATTGGATTTTTCTTAATTGATCGTGCGAAGAACCGTCAGGGAACACACGAACAACGGATACCGCTGGATGATCACTATGAGCTGCTAGGATCTGTAATTCTCCACTTCCGTCTTCGGCAGATGAAACGTCGAGATAGTTCAGTCTGGGAGACCGAGGAGTGACTTCAGATTCGTATGGAGAAGCCGGTACAGGCAGGTTAATCTTGGCACCGAAAAGTTGCATGTTTCGCATATCAAAACATCGTATCCCATCTGTTCCAAAATTAATGTAGAAGTAGTTGCCGTGAATATCCACATCGCCTGCAGAGATGAATCGTTCCCCATACTTCAGTGTCTCTACACGTGAGAACATCTCTGTTTTGAGCTGAGGTTGGGCTTCTACTCCGCTAGAACTGAATTGAACGATGATTTTGCTGTGTTCTCGCAGATCAAAAACACGGAGAGCTGATGCCGAACAAGTCACCATCATGGAGGAGTTCGGGATGAACTTCACTAATCTGACGGAATTCTCATGGATACCGTAGTGGAGAAGCTGTTGCGACGTTTCGATATCTGAAACAGCAGCATAACGATCTCGTGATCCAGTAGCCAGGAGAACATCATTGGCATCCATGCAAAGGATTTCAGCACCATGCTTGGCAATCTGAGCCACTTGCTTGACAACTTTGCCATCATTCTTAACAGGCATTTGGCTTTCATCGTCGAGAGCAGAGATGTTTCCATTCAATTCTCTAAGTGGTTCAAGCACCGGAGCTAAAAGACGGGAATTATTTAAGCATTATGAATGTGCAATAAATAAGGACACATGAAATAAAGAACAAAGCGACAACCACCTTTTGAAGAGCTTTTCTTCGGAGCATTATCAAATAGCAAATCCATCGGACCCTTTGTTCGACGGCGTTCCTTGTCCTTTTCACCACTTTTAACAGAAGCTAAAACAAATCAGAGCAAACTAAAGTAAGCAACACAACCGAACTCATTGATAGCCATCAAACAATATCAAATACTCACCAGTATCTGTGTTCTCCGGATCTTCGGGGAAAAACGAAGTTGGTCTTTGTACCTTATCAAGTGAAAGCATATCGTAAAGTTCCTCAGTTTCTCGAGCCTCACGAACCTGAGTCAACTCGGCCCTCACGTCCTTGACTTCTTGTACAGCTTCCATATGATTGACAGCATATTTCAGGAGTTCTTGAGATAATTCTTGAGCAATGAACTTTGCTTCTGGGAGAGTTCTGCATTCGTTAATGACATTGGCTGCTGAGTTCTATAACGGGTATCTCAAGTTAGTATTACGGGGCTAATAGAAATTAGTTATTCCCCTGCTTATCGTACAAGGTTGACCGTGTACTTAAAGTTATGAATAACACAGGCCGAGATTAAACAGCGTTTTCGTTAATATGCAAACGGCTTGCATCAACTTCTTGTCTCTGACTTTTTGCTGTGCGGTGTTCTACTACTTATTCTTGAAGACGGATGTATAAGTGACATCGCTGCCAGGCAGAAAATGCATTTCTCTGTGCTCAAGTCATATGTTTATGCCCAAAATATCATCATGTAATGAAAAGGATCTTTAATATCTAAGTGTGTTTGCAAAGATTCATCGACCACTATTACCTAAGTTCTGCGAGTATTAGTCGGAAGTTGTACATCCTGTCTCTTTCTGGTTTAGTTCATTAAAGATTAGCAAGCAGTTAAAAATTAAGGAAGAGCAGTGAGACCCGTTCGCTTACTCTTCTCTAAACATCAACAGGCGTGCCATTTCAATTTTCGGACAAATTTTGCATGCATTCTTCATCAAAGCACATTAAATATAGCGGCACAAGTGTAAGACCAATCACCTTTGCAGCAACTAATGGAGCTTTCCTAATCCCTGTAGAAAAATAAGACATGGCCAACACCGAGTGCTGGCAACATTTTCATGATGAAATCTGCTTGTTTTCCCCATCACGAGGCAGTCTCTTAGTGAAAAAGCGAACCGTGTCCACTTCTTCGTATATGCAATTATCCTGGATTTCCTTATTTTTGTTTTTCGGAACAGTATTTCTACTGTCCCTATCCATTGTCATTATGTCCGACCTACTCAAGTTTTGTACACGCACCATTGCGAAACCGAACTTTCTGGTTTGTCATCTTTAACACTTCCTCATCAAATAAAAATAACCCCTTCTGTGATTTTTGACTTTCGCTAAATGCCGCTGTCGCCACCCTCTCTTGCGTGCGACACGCTCAATGAAGGCCACAGACAGATCTTTATCTGCCTGATAGTGCCAGTTAACAAACAACGCCAACTTGATTGCATACAGCTTACCAGCTCCAGAAAACAATACTGCGGCTTGATGTGGGCGAATTAGGAGATGGAGACATACGCCGGAAGAAGTTGAAAAGCATTGGAGCGCACATGAAGAATGATTTAGTAAGTGCAACAATCATTCTAATTTATGGAGCTCTGACTTTGATGTCCAAATAGTGTTATTGATGATATATTTCGCTTTGCTGTTATTTTCTTTCCACCACGAATCCAGTGCCAAAGATACATCACACACGCCTGTTGTTTCGCCGTTCATCTCTCACATAAAAAACCAACCGCTTGTTGATGAAAGGACGCGGCTGCCATCCGCGGTGTCTCCTTCGCTTATTATTTCAGAAAATTTCTGATAGCATCAACTATTCTGTGAATTTGAAGACTCGTTGTTTTACACGACCCTCATCTGTCATTATGATCACAGGATATCGCCTTTTTATAGCGTGCGTGACATGCATTTTAGAACGCAAAGCCCCTTTCGTTTCCAGAATCCAAGGTTCTCTTGCTGATATCTCAATTTCAGCTCTTCTAATAAAGTCCCAAGACCATTGCTCATTAGAATCTTGAATAAGAAGAGCAGCATAATTTGTTCTCAACTGTAGGTAAGAATTTGTAAAAACGCCACTTTCGGATGAAGCAAGTAATTGGTGATTGCAATTAACTAAATTGCTTCAAGACATCTCGAGTCAAGTTTCGTTAAAATGACAACTATTTTAGGGAAGCTGAACTCTACTGAAGATAATTCTACAACTAAATTGCGCTGACCGAGGGATTCGGAACTGGCTTTCCGCCCATTTCAACAGCCCCGAGATGATTGCAGTAGCGAATTCCGAAAGACGACCAAGCATTCAGCTAAAGGTATCCATTTGCAATTGCCGTCCAGGGATAAGTTTGCGATTAATCACCCCTTTTTCGTGGCCTCGTGAATGCACTTTGTCATAGCCATATGATCGTGGAAAAAACATGTGTATCGTTAAAATAAATACACATTGGCTTTGATAATTTGTGTGGTTTTTACTACCGCACCCAAATCCCCATATCCATTACTTTGCAAACGAGGCGGTAAATCAGGATATTGGCCTCCAAGGCAATAACCGTTTTATTTATTTCCCTTTTAGACTAGCATGGTTGAGAGTGGTAAGACATCTGTAGCGGGTAGACTAAGCGAACAAATAAATCCCCCGAAGAAAAATAATACGATGTCGACATGCGGTCAGGTAAGCTTAGTACTTCGAATATGATCCTCAGATTTGTCCTTTTAGCTTTTTCTATGTATCATTGGAACTCTTCTGAGTGCGAGTATATGCGTGTGGCTTGCAATATTCAGTAGCGATGTACAATGGAGAAGGATGTTATTTTCTACTGGAGCTGCGATTTGTGCCCTCATGTTTACAATGCTTGCTATCGCAACTGTCAAACGTCAGCAACAGTAAGATTACGTTTTTGAATGTTTAGTAAGGAGCTTTTCAGCAACGGTCATCCATTCGAACCTATTCCTATTCATCGTCGCTCAATTAGTTCCAGAAGAGCAACAACCACGGGAGCCCCTACAAGGCGTCCTTCGGATATCGAGGATATCGGAACCGCGCCCCCAGCACCGAAAAAGTACTCTCTAGCAGTCGATCCCTAATAATCAAGCCTGTGATGTTAAAACCCATCTAGCATTCATTCTATTCGATTTAATGATATTTGTACAAAGAATCTCTATGATGTGTGCTACCTTGGTTGTTTCAATTATGTTGCCTTTTGAATAATTATGTATATGTATTCCCGGTGAAAGTAAACTTACATTCTTCATAGTTTCGATTTGAGCACATTGGTCCTTGATTTGCTTCTCCAAGCGTGACCACTCTCTGGAAATGTTCTCCGTCATCACATCGATATCTTCAATCACATTCGGATCTCCTCCAGTCTGCTTCTTGATTTCAAGTTCTCGTTTTTTGGTCTCCAACTCCGTCCTTCGTTTTACAAGAATGTCTGTTTCTTTAGCACGACGATTATTGAGGGCAATGTGAGAAGCTTCTTGAAGAATCTGAAAAAAATAACTAATAAAAAAAGTAATACAAGGAACTACCGCGTTCGTGATTGTTCGAAAACTGAGTTCGGCTTTAGAGGTGTTCAACCGGGTACGAGAGCTAACAGGAGTATGGGGAGTACGAGGAGTCGTTTGGATCCTCATCGGTTGTTCCTTAACAACCTTAGCTTGTAACTTTGCAATTTCTCGCTGGAGCTGATCAATCTTTCTTTGATCCTGAGTCCTCAGTTTCTTGACTTGGACGTCTTGACGAGCAGCTTCAGTTTCCAAAACACGAATCCTCTTATTTGCTTTTCTGACATTTTCTTGAGCTCGCTTGCTATCTTCGTTCATCTTGGATTTCAATTCATTCTTGGTCTGTTGTAGATTAGTAACCATCTCCCGGTACTTTCTCAAATCAGCTTCCGTCTTCTCCTGCTTCTTCATAGCTGCATCTAGTGACTTTTCGAGACTCTTGATGCGAGAATGTTCTTTCTTCAATTCCTTGATTTTTCGTTCATATTCGTCAGCAGTCTCTTTGACTCTTCTTTCAATATCTTTCTTATTACCACGAGTCTTCTCGTTTTGAATAGCTTCCATCAACTTATCACGTTCCTTCTCTGTGCTCGTAATTTGTTCCGTGAGCATTTTGCACTTGGCATCATAACGGGACTTTAACTCGGCTTGTCTTTTTAGGTTCTCGACTAAATCGTTGATAATTTTCTTGTAAGTTGAAATATCAGCATTCACATCAATGAGTTTCCGAATATCGCGTTCATTCTCCTTCTCAATCTCAATAGCAACCTCGTTCTTTTCCTCTTCGTCCATTGAGTAGTCATCACTGTCTTCATCATCATTCTCGTTATCAGTTCCCATCTCCTCATCGCACTCATCCTCCATTTCCTCCATAGCTGACGCCGACCGCTCTACATTCTCCTCAGTGGCAGTAACATGTTTCAGCATAGAAACATGTCGTACAGCATCAGCAATAATTTCGTTTACATCAGATGACACATCGAACTCATTTCCATCTTGCAACGTACCAATTTCATAATTACTCGCGAGACAGCCTTGAAGACGTTCAACTTTCCGATGAAGGATCTCTGCTTCTTTACGTGCTTCTGTTAGTTGGTCATTTAGTTTTTGATTATCTTCAATATATCTTTTAGCTAAATCAGCAACAGGATCGTTATCGGGATCATCAGGAGACTTGATTCGTTGAGCTACAGCAGCATCAACATCACGGTGTGACAATGCAACCATTCTTACTTGATAATCTTCAATTGTAGCAGTAAGGCTCTCCACTTTTAACTTCAAGTTATCTCTTTCTTTTGTTATAGCAAGATTCTCCTTATATAGATCGCTGTAACCAGCTTCACCTGATTGACCAACAACACATCGACCCTGTAAATGGTAATTTTACTTCAAAGTATAGAGTCAAAGAACTTACTGATTGATAGAGTAACAATTCTGCTTCCAAGACATTAATTCTTTTTCGTAGTAGTGCCTCGACACTAGCAGAAGAGGAAACATTTTGACTGACTTGATTGACTATCTTTTTGGCATTGGAAGCATAACTAATAGTACTCATGCTATGCCGTTCATTAGCAGAACTGGGAGAAACACATGCAATCATTAGTGTCTTGCTGTTACCGCCAAGTGAATCTTGGAGTAATCGAGTGAGTTTACAAGATCTGTAGGGAATATATGATCGTCGCGAAGTGAGAGCGTTGATTACTTGACCAAGATGAAACAAGCCCATATTGATATCAATCCCTTCTTTTGCAACATGACCTTCAGCTCCAGTTTGATCCATACATTCTGAACCAGCCAGATCGACAAAGTGGAATTTTGTCGTCACCGTTTCTATATCTGGAGGGTCATCAGGAGATGCATCATCCGCAACCTTCTCTCTCCGACATCGTAGATGAACAGAGAAGATGGCATGTGAACGACTACTCAGATCATTCATTTTTGTTGCTGCTACCGTTCTTTTCCGGGAACCCTCAGCCAAGGCTTCCATAAGATGCTCGACAGTTGTTACTGTTCTGCTGGAGGCACCCTTCATGACAATAGCATTATTCCGTTCAACAACAAGAATATTTCTTTGCTGCTCGCCCTGAGTCAGTAAGTCGCGAATATCGTCCATATATACCTACAATAGAATGCGTTTTCAAAGTTTACATAATCATTACAGAACAAACCTCCACAAATTGAACTTGAACTTCAAATTCTGGCACAAATATTCCTTGTTCTACAGCCTTTCCCTTGGCAGCTTCAATATTATCAAAAATACGCAACACAGCTCGAGGAATAATCCCTAGTTTATCTGCCGAAACTTTATTTTTAATATCGAAGGCACTCCCCATAGTGTAAGTTTTGCCAGATCCGGTTTGACCGTAAGCAAGAATCGTAGCATTGTAGCCATCAAATATACCATCGACTAGACTGACAACTGATTCTTCAAAAACCTGAGCTTGTGTGGAATTTAGACCAAAAACGAAATCAAACGTCTTCTTGTCCTTCTCTGATAATCCAATGGTGGGTTCACCAGGTTCCAAGACGACGATGTTTCTGTCTCCTCGCTCAAGCTCGGTCGACACAAATGGTCGGACTCTGAAGTTTATACATATATACAAACTCAAATAAAACGAACCTGATTGCGACACAAACACCGCTCTCGGCTCCTCGTGTAGCAGCCATCCGAGTAAAATCTGAAATTTTGTGTTATTCGGAAAGACATTCATGCATGACTATCAAGCTTGCACGCTATCACAGTCAGAAATGAAAGTAAAGGAGAATGTGCATTCTGCCTGACCACTGGCTGCACCGCGATTGTTCTTTAAGGATGACACCTGCGATGAAATCGATTGAAATTTTTTACAGAATTGAAACTAGTCGCGCGAATGCAAAAATCCTGCAGAGGAGATCCGGAAATTCAAAACAAAGAAATTGTTCTTCTTGGCAGCGGCACACTTCGCCACCCATGCCACGCGAAAAAACAGAGAAGAGGGCGCGTAAAATATCAATAAAGCTGTCAAAGGTCTTTCATCTCGTGATTGCACGAATTGGTTATAAAATCGGTTTAAACTGCCCGTATTCACGCTAATGCTTATAAAGGGATCGATTTCGCGCAATATTTAAAAAGGAAACTGCACCGTTGAGCATTCATATGAAAAGCACGGTTGTGAAATTTACGGCTCCTTTGAGCAATAGTTTTTACGCTTTCGCTGTCCAGAACAGTGGATGCTATTGTGTTTGCTTTGTTTCTATCGAACCTTTCATGGGAGTTCGAAAAGGCTTCAGGCATGCGTAATGCATGGCTTGAAAATCTGTCATATCCTACACACTAATCTGAGCGAAGAATTTCGACTTGCCCGCTTCCGCAAGTAGTTTCGATGTTCATGCTTGTACTAACAGATAAGATTAACGGCATGATTTTTTATTAAAGTCACATATGCACTAAAATATTTCTAATAGAAACAGACAGAATTATTGAATAATATTTATGACGGTGGAAGAGTTTTTCGTGATACAAAGGGTCTTGGTTGGTCGTTACTCATCTGGGTGTACTGTAATCCCTCAGACTCACTTGCGACGTTCCCATTCGGCTGCCGGCCGATTCTGAAACACGGCTCATTAAATATCTGTGTCATTGAAGAGGGTCTTGATTACAAGCAAGGAAATCCTCTTGCTTATCTCCCACAACATCTCTGTATTTCAGAAACCTGAACTCACTTGTTTACAGAAAGTGCTATCATTCTAAGTTGGAAAGTATCTTGGATTAGAGAAAGGCAGTGGGTATTATTGATATTAGAATTGTTTAGTAAGTTCAGTCAAGTTTTGTTCGCTTCATTCTTCTGTTGGCGAGGACATCACTAACTTCGTTGTCTTCCTGCTAAAATGTAAATTGGTAGCATATTGCTTTAGTTAAATCTGTTTGTGAAAAAATAGCGTGAACAAAGGGATAGTTAGAGGAGGAAAGAGTTAATCGGACACAATATCTTACCCATAATCAGTTTTTACGTTCTGCTGAAATGATATGCGGTATAATTCACCTTTGGGAATGTGGGGATTTTTGAGGTTAGTGTTTTTTTCGCGATCAATGATAGGTCTATTTGAAAGTGAACTTACGTCAATGGTCTTCCAGCTACACTCGCCGTCGGGGCCAATTGGACAAGGAGCATCCAGACCAGGAATTCCCTGATCCCCTTTAGGTCCTTGTTCCCCGGGCTGTCCTCTTGGTCCATGTTCACCACGTTCTCCACGAGGACCCGGTGGACCTGGCTCACCTTTATCTCCATGTCTTCCCTAAAACACGTTTATCATTTGGGTCTTCTGATCATCTAATAATAAACACTGAAAATTCCAAAACAGTAATTCGAAAGCACTGATAGAAACAACAATGAGAAGAAAATAAGCAAACGTATTTAAGTTTTTGAATTTCGATTCCCCAAATTATTTTACGAATCAACAAAACAAACATCTCTGCCATCACTTCCAGGTGCTCCTAGAGGACCTCTCATGCCCATTGGTCCTGGAGGTCCAGGAAGTCCAAGAGATCCAGGTTTACCAATCAATCCTTGATCGCCGTGATCACCCTTCATTCCAGGGGCTCCTGGTAATCCGGGACTTCCCTGAAAAGTATTTGTCAGTAGGTTCATTTCATGCATTCATTACTCGTTGGCCTGGTGGTCCTGGGGGTCCTGCTACAGTTATACCCTCACTGCCCCGAATAACTTCTCCGGCTGGTCCTGGGGGTCCAGGTAGTCCTGGAGGCCCGATCAATCCTGGGGGCCCTATATCACCTCGATCTCCCTTTTCACCTGCATGACCAGGTAATCCTTGGGGTCCACGTTCTCCAGACATACCTTGGAGACCCGGCGGTCCCTTAATTATTATTCAATTAGCCTTGAAAAACGAACATCACAATTTACCATTGGACCTGGAGGACCAGCTTGACATGCACTTCCATTCACATTCATTTCCTTTAGTAGTACTGGAGCTAACTTTGCAGCAAATTCCTTTGTCGGTTCACTAGATCCACCAATTCCAGGTCGTCCCTAAATTCTCGTTGTGCAGAAAGATTACAAACCCACTCTCCCCGATCAATTTTGATATAAAGTTGTCATGAAAAGAAGCACCACACAAATAGAAAAGCAACGGTAATCCACCACACATGACAATTACGGAAAGATCGATAAGGATAAAAACAAAAACCAACTCTTCTGCCCCGCTTTCCTGGTTCTCCAGGTGCTCCTGGAGGTCCTCGCGGTCCGGCAATTCCAGGATCTCCCTAAAATTGGACAGACATGAAAATTAGTCGCATGAACAGCAATGTCAATGTTAAAATCAATGTATCACTGTAAAGAAGACAAAACCAACCCTATCGCCTTTCTCGCCATCCTTGCCATCTCGTCCGGGAGGTCCTGGAGGACCTTGGAGAATGGTATTGCCAGCATTTCCTTGGATTGAATTTATTCCTGCTGGACCTGGAGGACCTCGATGACCAGTTGATCCTCGTTCTCCTCTGTCTCCCTAAATGATCCAGTTTTAGAAGGCCATTGAGACAACACGAAAACCATCTAGAAAGATAGGTTTACAGTAACTATGATTTACCTTCGGTCCTAGAGGACCCGGCAAGCCGTCGGTGCCATTTCTGCCAGGAATACCAGGCATTCCCACGATTCCGTTGATACCAGGCCGTCCTGGTGATCCTGGTGGTCCTGGCGGTCCTGAAGGACAGCTGCAAGAGGTAGAAGGTTCTTTAAATGGAGAAGCAGCCGTCGTATAATGATGTCCTCTCGATGATCCCGGTTCACCCTGATACATACACAAGTTAAGCACGATTACAAGATAGAAAAGAATAGAAAACCTTTGCTCCAGGGAAGCCTCGGGGTCCCACAAGACCAGGTTGTCCATCTCTGCCAGGAAGACCAATTGGACCCTAGAGAAAAAAGTACATATCACTCGATTGTAAAGCACAATCACGTAGAGCAGAAAAAATAACAAACTTTAAACTCACCTTTGTTCCTGGTTCACCTTTAGATCCTGGAGATCCAGGTCGACCAGGTTCTCCTGGTTCTCCCTTCGGTCCCATTTTGGATTCACCATCGAAACCAGGAAGACCTCTATCGCCCTTGGACCCTGTTGGTCCTTCCTTTCCTGCAGGCCCAGGTGGTCCCGGAGGACCAGGTGGACCTTGGACAATTACTGGAGTTCCACCAGAATAATGTGGATGTCCGATCTAAAATGTCTTGATTATGAAAGCATCGAGATAAAACGAAAAGCAGATAGCTGCCAAATCACAAATTTCACATGAAAAACTAAAGAGATAGGGAGGAAAATTAGTTTGTTAAAATGTAAACTTTAAATGTGGAATAAAAGGGGGGATCGTCGGAGTCGTTGGGAGTATCTAATGGCTTCCACCCGAAGCCGTTGGGCATGTCCGCCTGTTAGTTCCAATTAGGTACATTTGCAAGCCGAAAACCTACTTGAAGTCTGTTCGAAGAATCTGTGTATGTAGCAGTCGGTTCGTTGGAGAATCCCATATCCCCCTTTGGACCAGGATACCCAGGAGGACCTATGGGACCTCGTTCACCTTTCGCTCCTGGTGGTCCCTGAAAATCGATTTGTGATTTCTGAGGGTAGAGAAACTAGTGATTGTGCATACCGGCAATCCTCGTGGACCATCCAACCCAATTGGACCCTGAAATGTTAAAAGATGTATAAATCAGATTGTGCTTGTTAGCTGAGTATTGGATGTGTTTGTGAAAATTGCCAAAAACTCTACCGGAAAACCTGGATAACCGCGACCACCTTTGGGACCCTAAAACCGAGAATTATTAAAGTAAAACCTAAAAACCGGAAAAAGAAGTGTGAAAACACTGACAGAAGGGCCAGGAGGGCCGGGAAGACCCCTGAGTTGGATTTGCTGTCCATCTGGTGAATAGAGGAACCCAAATGAACGGAGCTGTCTTCGGGTAAGTCTATCTAGGGGCTGAAAGAACACACGGTTGACAGAAAACGGTAAAAGTTCACGAACAATAGTCTTCTGGGCAGCTTGTCGAGATGGTAGCTTGAGCTTTTGTTGCTTCAATCGACGGATCTAAAAATCACAACCACTGATAGAATGGAAAGGAAAGATCCGGGCCTCCGTTAAAAGCCAGAAGCACTGATCGGTCAGCCCGGAAAAATATATGGTCTCGGAAGGACAGAGAGATCTACAGTTGTCCAAAAACGAGGAAAGAAACTCACCGGTGGACCTGGCTCGCCTTTTGGTCCTGAAAATGTATTTGGTAATTTTCTTTATTTTGCTATTTGTTTCTGAAAATCTGTCCCCCAACAATCAATTGCATTTAATCGGTTCTCGGCTCGCAAGTGATCCTTCTTTGTCAAGAAAGGTGACCACTCTCTTATTCCTGGCGCTGGGCCATTCGATGTGTTGGCCAACAACCCATCGATCAATTCACGTAAGCTTTTTATGGTCTAGGAAGCTGTTGTCAGTTGCAATCTCCATCACATTTCTCCATAGCCTTTTTCTTGAATAATAAACGACTCGTATATTTTTTGACAAAGAAGAAGGCATAGAAAACTTTTCACAAGCTTAGTTTTGGCGGACTATGACCGATATATCTGCATTACGTAACCCCGCGGCTCGTGCCCGAATCAAAGCCAAATAAAATTATGACATCCTGTCATCGGGGACAACCACAATTGACATGCAGAATGATGTTATCGGAACCGACCTTCGGTTGCAAAGAGGAGATTGACGTTGATTGCTTTTTGATTTCTTGCCCAAAGAAATTTTTTATTACAACAAACGAACCTGGAGTACACGGACAACGAGGATCCTCAATCGTGGCTCTGGGTTGTCGACTACTGCCGTTGTTCAGCTGAGATCCATCGATATCGTTCGAAAAGTCTGTCTGCAATTTGAATACTCTCAGAACGTGTAATTTACAAGTCTTGTGGTCTGAATTGCTATGTCTTCCTTGTACTTTTGAAGGGAACAATTGCCCATCTTGTTTGAACAAGATCATATAAATCACGAAAAAGAAAGCGATCAGGGGTGAATTATTGTCTTCGAAATCGGTCCCTGCCTTGGATTGAACACCTTATTTTCTGTTGCTCTTTTGGGTACGCCGACACTCCCCTACGCATTCAAATTTTTCCACATAAATTAACCATACAGACTCAGTCCTCCAATCGTCACGCAATAACGCAAATTTCAATCATCGAAAAACTCCTTGCATGTATAAGCGTACTAAAGTTGGCGCGCCAAATTCTTGACCAGTACATTATAAAGTTTTATTGCCACTACTTTAACCATTAAGGAGTGCTGGCGTAAAAGTAAACTACCTAGCAAGCACCGCAGAAATTGTTTATATGTCGAAGATGGCAATGGGTACTCGACGGAGCGATCGCAATCAAGAACCGAGTTGCATTTTCCTTTCTTGGCGCCAGTTGTTTGTGAAGGAAAAATCCCTCAACTTTTATTCCCCTTTACCAAGTCGCGAATTTGCTGACTGACACCGGAAGAAAACGAAGTATTAGTTTTTATGAGTGTCGTCCCTTTGCGACAAAATATTACGACAGTGATTGTCCTAATGCCAAGCATACGGAGAGATACTAAAGACAAAGCTCAATGGCCAATCATCCGAGCTGGTTGTGGAGTTGAGACAAATTGGTACCCAGAGATGAGCGAACCCATAATGAAGTTCGGTGCTGTTTTTGAAGAACTAAATGCCGTAAAACGGTAAATCAAATCCTCGCGCGGTCCTTGTCCTTTGACACTTTAGGATTAGAAGCATGTTGCAATCCTGGGGAAGGTGTGAATTCGGCCAATTGGCTGCAATTGCCCCGAAACACATTTATGTAGAAGTCAATCACAGGTTTCCGTTCAACAGCTGTTGCGCTAGGCTGCACATGATCGAAAGAGTACAAAAGCCATCGGTCAGCGTTTAAAACTGTCAAATGACAATTGTTTCATATATCTTTTATTTGAGCACAAGCAGGTGTTTTCTGGTTTTCTAAGGTCGCTTGATTAGTTGAGCTCTCGACACTCAAGAGGTCGTAAGTTGAAGCTCGCCGCCGTAGGAAGCGAGCACTTGAGAAGGGTAATTCTAGCAAACGATATAGTAAAACTCACCCAAAAGACAGAAACCCGTTCTAATGCATCAATTCGGGATTCCAAGTAGGTGATTCTCGAATTTTGAGATAAAAGAATGAACAAAAATATTAACAGCAAAACGACATTTAGAGTCTGGATCAAATACAGTGGAAGCTTTTCAATATTGAATATCGTGGGGTTTGAATTATCCGGAATAACTTCTGTCTTATCCACTTTCTTTACGCGATAAAACGAGGGGAGCAATTGTCTCGGATAGCGAATTATCGAGACAGATGAAGTAGAAGCATCATCAACTCCATGTTGACGGAGAGCGACTCCTTCGGGTCTTCCACTGCTTTTTTCTGGCATATTAGACCAGCATAATCTGAAAAAACAAGTGGAACAACGGGAAACAGTTTGCCTAATATGGTAATTGGTCTTAATTGGAAGACATAGGTCAGTTGCCAAAGATTAAGGAAATAAATTAGCTGTAGTTTCGGCTGATCAAGCTTTATTTCCAGTGGGGTAGAAATTCCCCCGGATTTGTAAAACTATAAAAAGACATTTAGACATGGCAAATTTATTTTGGCAACAGCCGAGAGAACATTCGGAGAGAAATTTCAAAAAAGCAGGAATCAAAATTCAAGGCGCTAAAATAAAAACTGTTTTTACGCTTTCGTGAAATGAAGCGTAGGAAAGGGACAAAGGCTCAGATTGTGGCAATCCCATGATTTTTCAACACAATAAAATAAAGCAAAAGTATAGAATTGGGTATAAGGATGAGCTCAGCTCTTTGTCTTGACTCGGAAGGAAAAACAATGGCACAGTGGGCGTGTACAAATTCCGCCGATACTCATTTCCTCCGCTCACAAATCACGATCAAGACGTCTCCTTTATTACTACGACCACAACCTCAGATATCTCGGAGATTATCAAATTAAGTAGGAAGGAAACCTTGACCGGCCAATTCATAGGAGAATTTTTTGAGCAGTGGCAATTTGTTGAAACCTCACAAAAAGGAACACTTCCATAGCTTCCGTCAGCGGCCGGCTTGCCACGCCCTCAAGTAGCAAATGACCAAGATTGAACTATCGGGTGGTCATTCACTTTCCGTGAAGTTTGACGCCCACTAGAAGGACGAGAAGCTCTTAATACTCGTATCGGAGAGCTAAACAGAACAAAGTTGGAAGTAAAAATTTCAACGATCGAAAGCTGAATTTGTCGATCTTAATATCTATCCATCCGTTTCGTAAAAAAAGAATGTTAGGATTTATTCGATTCAGTAAAGAAAAACATTCAAACAGAATACAAAATTACAAGAACTACAAAGTAATTAGCACCTAGGAATACGCTTCAAGTTTTCGTGTCAGGACCTTTCTTGTTTTCGGAGACAGGATGAGCAGTGTTTCAACCTCGGTTCCTACAAGAACGATATTTTTCTTTTTTCATATATTGTTTTACATAGTTTTGAATCATTTTTATATGGGATAAAGGATATACGAAAATCAGCCGAAGAATATAAACAAATGGTATATTTCATGTGATATATCAGCGTATTAAAAATAAACATTCTTTCATAAAACAGCTCTGATGCTTCATATATCTTGTACCTAGTGTTTTCAAATTGATATACTCGAGTATATTACTATCAAAGTGTGAAGGTGCATTCCAGTCAATATACTAAAGAGTACATTATTTTTTATATATTAGTGGATTGAATATAATATACCGATGCATTACTTTTAGTACATGTATTAATGGGTTGAATTTCTCTGGCGAATTATTCGAAAACCATCGTGAGTGTTGGTACCAATAAGATCTTCGTTCGTATAGAAGCCAGGGCTGAATAATTTGGTTTTTTCATTCAATAATTAATCTACATTATGTAAAAGCCATTCTTCTAGATGAATAAATTGATGATAATTTATTCTCTTTGTTGCACTTTCAGACATTTTTGATTTATAGCATTTCCATGTCATAAATACGGTCATTTCCCTGTTAGGGAGAATTAAACAAAGAAACTCATTTGCATATCCTAGTTGTTTATCAACGATGGTACAAATCCCTATCGGTATTGAAAAGGACAATGAACCAATTTGCAAAACAAGAGTTGCGTACTTCCGATCGCTGTCTATGAGCAGAGCGGCCATCCTCTGATCAGATTAGCTTCGGCAATTCCCAATAAAGGAGACAAACAATGATGATCGATGCAGTTTCCTATGTATGCTAATCCGAATTGCGGCACTCGCGCAACCTCCTCATGCTTCCGTTTGTTCCTCGGCTCAACGGTCAAATTTGGCACATTTGACCAGTGTAAAGAAACGGTAATGAGGAAGGAAGAAAGAAGTCCAGTGGAGGTCAGCTTCTATCCCTCATTAGTGATTACACCGGCGCCATGGCATTGCTGTTTCTGTTTTGACAACTCTTCACGGTCTGATACACTCCGCGCCTAATGCTATTCTTTGTTGTTGCGCAGTTCTTTGGACACTGCATGGGAAATCAACGGTCATTCGGTTAAGAAGCACTCCAAGTTAGAAATTGATGAATTGGAAGCCAAGTGGTTTGACGGCAAAAGGGTACGATATTGTAAAATATCAGGAACATCGGGGAAATAAAGACATTTCATTGTACATTACTTTTTGTGGATCAAATTAAAATCACTGTATTGGATTTTCCGACTTCCATTGTTACCACTTTAAAGGCAGCTGTTGGGATAGCAAGTCTGATAATTGTTCGCTGTCTTGCGTGACTGCACACACATTTAACGATCTAACAACGAACCTGCCCTTTCTGGACCTCTTCCACGCATCTGCTTTTGTATTTCACCTGTTCGATCTGGATTGTGATGATCGGGAAATTTACTCCAGTTTCAGTTGACTTCTTTCACCTGGGAAGAGTTGATAACTTGAGCCTTGACCTGATTGTGTCGATCCATTTTAAAGGCGTCAGGCTAATTCTTGTACCATTTCTGACTCTAACCTTATTCGTGGTTTTTATCTCTCCACTAAGATGTAACGGTTAATTTCAGAATCAGTTTAATAATGAAGCTGTTACTGGTGTTCCTGTTTGTTACATTCGTCGCTTCTGAATACACTGGTAAGAAGCAGAATCAGGATCCAGTGAAACAGGCCTACCTCAAGCGACGTACCAGACAATCTGAGACTCATGTTGAGCCAGTCAGAGCTGAACATGTTACTCAATCAGTTCCTCAACAACCAATTACAATCGCTGTTCCTACAAACATGACGGAGGTAAGATTTTGCGAAGTTCGTCAAATACTAAACAATTTCTAGGCTTGCACATCTGCTGACTGTAGTGGGAAAGGAACTTGTTTCGGAACTAAACAATCCCCTATTTGCCTCTGTCAATTGTTCTCCACAGGTCCCCGTTGCGAGGATAGTAGGTGTTACGAAACTTAGGTAGATGTAACAAAAATTTTCAGCTTATTGTGACAGTAATCGCGATTGTAACGGACACGGTATCTGTATGGGCACATCACGTCAATTCAGCTGCTTCTGTTCTGGTATGAAGTTGAATACAATTAGTTTCGTAAATAAGCATTTATAGTTGGATATCATGGAGAGCGTTGCGACCAAATAATAGCTCAGCCTCAAACTGTCATTATTGTTCAATCATCACCGGCTCCAGCAGTAGCCTCCGCACCCCACGGAGAATCTACCCATAATCACTAACAACCAAAGCATTGATATGAAGTTTTCCAAGCCACGAGTTTGATTTGTCCCAAGATTTGTTTCTTAACATTTATTGAGAAATAAAGAGAACAACTTGTAATCGTTATGCTTCCTTCCCGTCCAGGTTGTTTTGCTTCGTGATCTTATACAGCGGTCTCAACGAGGCCAGGATTGTTGGGGCACTTGGTTTATCGATATTTGGTAGAAGTTCGATCTGGTATGAATCATCCATAAATGTTCCCGTTAGTGCGTTGGAAATGGGAATGATAAATCGACGAGCTGGAAGAGAAGATCATTTAAAGGAGATTTTTTATTGAGCGAACCTATGTGGACTATGATAAACACAGTCGAGAATTTAATCGCCACGTTAACGATTAAGCTGACGATGGACCTGATAACGAGGATCGGCAACAAAAGCTCTAGTATCCCGAATAATAACAGACATTTAAACAACGATTCAAGAATCGGATTCATATTGATTACAATTTGAGGGAAAAAGCAGGTCACGGTTTTATCTCCGAATCTTATTTCCAGTGTGTAACAACTTGCGTTTATTCGAGCCACCAGTATAAATAATAAAATGAAAAATCACCGAAATCACCAGGAATAAAGAAATGCCGTTTTGTTTTGACTAGACGAATTTGAGGCAAGACCAGATCAGTACGTTAACATGCGTGGACATTCTTGCAAACCTTTCCGTCTCCGATAATCTGCTCAAGTCTGGTCAAGGCAAGAGGGATGTATCCTTTGGCAAGGTTGTTGCAGAGATTGTATGTGGGTTTTGGAACATGAGAACAGAGGAGAGAAGTCAAGCCGTGGATGAGTTCCTTGTTGATGACGGGATCGGTGATTTCGGCTTCCACGAATTTGGAGACTCCTTGGCATGCTTCACAAACGAGTTCCGAGCGTTGAGGATAGCTGAGTTTTTCAACGGCAGCAACTGCAAATGTTAATTTAAGGAATCAAACTCAATGATCCAGTGTTAGAAAACCATACATGCAGTATTGTTAGGGCAGGAATGCATGCCAATGCAGATGCTTTCGGCGGTGAACTGGTAGAGAGTCATGTTAACTACGGTTGGTCCATACATTCCGAGGAAGTCGAAGCATGAAGCGGTAAGGTTTACTGGAAGACCAGGACAGACTCCGTTGACGATATCGTCAGTGAGGTTTTTCTAAACCATACAGTAGAACCTGTGTCCTCAATACCGTTAACTTACGATACTACCTTCCGTTCTTAACTCAATAAGAAGAGCATCCATTGTGATCTTACATTCCAAGCAACTCATGAGGATTTCCGGATGAGCTTTTGAGGACAAGGACTGGAGTCCTTTTGCGAAGGAAATAAGGCGACTAGGGCCTGCCAAACTGAGCTAAATTGTTTTTACTTATTTTATTTAAATTCAGCAGTGCGCAATCATAAATAAGACCAATCAGATCTGTTGTAAAAGAAACAAA
This sequence comes from Halicephalobus sp. NKZ332, assembly GCA_009761265.1. Classification (NCBI taxonomy): domain Eukaryota; kingdom Metazoa; phylum Nematoda; class Chromadorea; order Rhabditida; family Panagrolaimidae; genus Halicephalobus; species Halicephalobus sp. NKZ332. Next base: position 129,296 of record VOSG01000028.1, on the reverse strand, counting down.
AGGGTTGAGTTAGTAGTATACGGTCAAAGCCGCACTCGTGCTCATGATTTGGTTAGTTTTACAATTACAAAATATAGCAAAAATTATGCGATTTTCCTGATTATTGCATCTTTATGGGATTTGTCGTTGAGTAGCGCTGCTGCATCGTCGGGGATGTGGGAAGCTCAATTGAGCATTCCGTTAAGGATACGCTTACTGACCTTGATATCTTCAAAAGTACGTCTTGTGGAAGTCAATCCAACTTGCTTGCGACTGCAAAGTCTCAAATCGACGCAGAACTGAAAAATCCAATTGGTTTCCGCGAATCCTATCAGTTTCAAACCTGTTTGCTATCTTGGAGCATATTGTGGAGTTCCTGGAAAAGGTCAGGCAAGAAGTCCTCGACAACGATATCGCACTAAATGCTCCTCAATTATTTTACAGCTGAAATTAGAATACTTACGGATCCACGATATTGTCCAAGTCGGCTGCAGATGTTCTTGGAGACGAAGTTGCGGATTTCCTGTTGAGTTTCACGATCGTCGATGACTTGCTGGAGTTCGTGTGCAGCAAATTCGCACTCTTCGCAGATAAGATCGTGAGCTCCATCAACAGCCGTCAAGTACTTGTTGGCGAAAAGAAGTCCGACACGATGGAACTGGTCAATCTTACTGTTGGAGCACATTCTGAAGCGATGGCAGATACGCTCGGTATCCTTGAGGTAAGGAAGCAATTTGTCGATGAAGAGATCAAGCTTGCTGACAAAAACTCTGCACTCTTGTTCGTAGCTGGTTTCGTGACACATCAGCGTGAGAAGTTCCTTCAAGGTGGCCATCTTAGCAGGGTCCTTAGCAGCTTCGGCGAAGCGCTTCACGATCTGCTGGCACTCATCACAGACGTTGGTGAATTGCGGAAGATCTTTCGGGGTCTTGTTCGTCTTCAGAGAATTCTCCTTGAAGGCGTAGGAACCCGCAATACACAAAAGAGACAACAGAAGAAGGGTCTTCATCCTGCAAAATTTATCAGTGAAAAATATGAGCGAATTCCGAGCGAAAGTTACGAAAACGAATCCGAACATCATCTGATATGTGGTACACAAGGATAAGGAAAGAACTGGAGATCAGACGATTAATCGAGTCGTTTTTTGGGACATGTGGTGCCAATCGTAAATCTTTCGACATTCCACAAAACAGAGAACGAAAGCGCTTTTTCTAGAAAACAAAACATCCCCAGATCTAACAGCTTTTTGTTGAGCAGAACGAGCTAGAGATTTCGATAATCGACAACTGCTGACCGAACCCAACTTTTCTGGAACAACTTGGTCATCGATCAGCCAAAATTTGGTCGAAAATATTCAATAAAAGTGCTAGACCAAGGGTATCGAAACTTGAAGATAATTCATTTCACGTGAAGTAGAGCAAAATTAAAGCAAAAATTCGGAAGCAAAGATGCATCTGCGTTCGGTCCCTTTAAAAGGGACAGGTTCCTATATGAAGAAATGCATCTCTGTTTGGCAAATAGTGTGGAGACTAATGATCTTGAAAACAGTGACTTTTGAGCAATTGAATTGGTGCAAGGCTGGGGTTAAATATAACCTTGTTCAGTCTTAACGTTACCGCAAGGAAAGCAAGACCGCGATGGAACAATAAGAGAACGAAACAATGGCTGGCAAGATTCCGGTTCTTTATTACTATGGAGCTTTTTGATTATGATGCCCCTCCTTTGGAGCAAGGTACAGACTCTGCTTAATCTTTCTTATCAGTTTTCGAAAGCTCTAATCCGCCTTGATCCTTCGCATTGAAACGAAGCACAGTTCCGATTATTACAAAGCATTGTCATCACACGTGGTGTGTCCGGATTGAATTCTCTCGACTTGATAAGATTGGAGTGTGCCTAGTTTAGCCGACCACCGATTTTTCTTTTTGCTTCAACCATATCTCGAGACTTTCGACTTTGAATTTTTATTCCGACAACCAAACAGAAAGCATACAATCGCTTTTGCGAAAAAAATAACCTCATCCCGATAGTCTTACCTCTAAAGGACAACTGGATGCGCTTGAACGAATCCGGTGGACAATGGGCGAACAACTATGTCTGTCTTGAACTCCCTTCCTCCGAAAAAAGATCTAGGACAAAGTGACCCTAACCGATAGAATGTACAGTCCTCTTGTAAACAAATCAATAGATTTCAATTTCAGTATTCATTGAGTGCAAGTGGAATGAGAACCCAAAAATAACAAATCGCTAACCAAATCTCTGGTAATAAGGTTGTTCTTCTGGAAGGATTGAACTCTTCAACGGAAGAGTCGCAGCTGCGAGAATAGGTGAGGGTGGGGCAACAGGAGATGGTACCACCGGACTTCCTACTGCTGGAGTACAGTAGCCACACGAAAGGGCACAGAATTCCCTCATGATCTTCTCGAAGAAAAATGACTGACAGCGGTCCAGCCACCGCCAACAGAGAGTTGTCTTATCCACACAAGCTGAAATCGATGATGAATTGAGTAGCATAATAATCAACTTACGATCTTGACTGAGTTCAGTGGGCGGAAGTTGAACTGAATTGAGGTTCGTAATCGAAGAAGGAATCGGAGGAGCGGGGATTGGAGGAGAAGGGAAAGCAGGAGGAGGGAGAGCAGGAGGAGGGAGAGCAGGAACAGGAATAGGAATTGAAGAAGCAGGAGCTATAGACTGAGTGCCCACGGCTCCACTGAACGAGTTGAATGCTATCATTGGGTCGTCTGGACAGCTGTACATTTTTCTGATTTTGACTAGATCAACTGGACTGAAGTCGATTGCTGATCCAATAACCGCTGTCATCCCGGACTGTTTCGCTATCAACGTCTCAAAGCCGTTTTTACTGAATGCCATGCTGTCGTAGTGCATAATGGAATGATAATCATAGTTCTGACCGTAATAAGAACTCTCTGTCAAATCCACTTTACCGAATTGGTCATAAGCATCCCTATCAATGTTGTGCCACATAATATTGATATACTGATCCCGATCCCAGCGCTCGTGTTCGTGATAAAAGCCAATCTGAAACATCCCAATTATGGAGTCAATAGAACCGTTCTTACCGAATGCATCAATTCATGGATAGCAGTATCATATTGAAGACAACCGTCATCGAGAGATAATTCTTGTCGACCTCCAGCTTTGCCTACATCAGAGAAACACCCGTCAATTTTACCAATATACAAGTAATCCGTGTCAAACGCAGTTTTCGGGACAAATCGTATACACGTCTTTGTATGATATTCTTGAAAAGCTCTGGCGAGGACAGCTCTTTCGCGTTCGTTATATTGAGCACTCAGAATATACGGTATTCGTCCATTGGGCCATTTCTTGATAATTGCAATAACTCCATTTCTTCGTGTACCTTCCTTTGTTTTCTGTAAAATCCAATTATCTCTAATTTAAAGGGAAATATCGAACCGATCCCCAGGCTGCTTTTCCTCGAATGTCACCTCGATAATATTTCTGTTGTGTAAGGATATGTCGTTTTGATTTTGACCCTTCAACTACAAAAAGTATGTTACAATTTATTACGAAGAAAATCCTTACTTATTTCATCATTCAGTCTCTTAGCATTTTCGAAATCTTCGTCAGTTAATTGAATAATGTCTTGATCTAAAACTCTTTGATATTTAAGAAACACAGATTTAGTTACCGTCTAACGGACGAAGATAGTCTTCTTCTGTCAAAAATGTTTCGTTATTACATTGTACTGAAATACAGATGAATTACATGGAGATCAGGAAGGAAACTTACCTAAAACAAAATTCGATAATAACAGTAAATAAATAAAGCTGTTCGTAAATCGATATTGAGCTGTAGACATTATACTTCTATCATTTTCAGAAGAGTTTAAAGCCGCGTCTCCTTTCTTGGATGAGGGAATAATGAATACCTATTAATGATCGACGTCGTGGTTAAGCGACACCGATACTATCCTACCCTGAAAAGTTGTTGTTAAATCCATAGTCATAAAGGGGGATGAATTGGAGAAAATGAGAGAAAGTTCTATATTGCATAACGCGCCCGGTTTTCGAAATTTGGAGATTAGGTTTATACAACGCGAGATTAACAGGCAAAAACGAGCTTGGGATACGAAATGTTGATACCACATCGATGACTCAAAAAGTTGTTTCTTTGTTTGAGTTAATACAGAAAAAGAGAATCGAAGCCTTGGTCATATCCGCTTTGGACTCGGATTGACCGATTCACTTTGCAGGAACAAGCAGGGTTGTTGGTTGATGGATTCTTGCGCAGGCAGTGACCGGTCTTGCGAATCGACTTATTTCATGTTGTCGCTCAATCACCTCCTCAGAGACTAGCACCGGTCACTCATTTCGTCGAAGAACCAGGAACGCGTCGAGACTAGTTCTACCTCTTCCTTCCCATTTTCTCAAAACCGCGCCTCCACTGGCTATTTGTCTCCCAGGAGCCAATGCAAATGGGTCTTGAAATGCTTGGGGATGCAACTCGTTGTTGACTCTTGCAAAGTTCGTCCTCGAAATCCAGGAATTGACAACCTTTGAAGAACAAACAAGAGCTAATTAAGCGGACGGATTTCCTGAGGGAACTAGTCTTTGTTGAACTAATTTTTTTAATAAGCAAACAAGGGGAATTGAGAAAATAAACAGCACTTAATAACACCATGAAATTCTGAAACTTCATTCAACAAGATTCATGGTATCAATAGAAAATCCCAAAAGGGACAGAAATTCCAGTTCCGCGGAAAATAAAAAATCAAAAATGTCTGGCTAACAGAAGCATTTTCGTAATCCGGCTATTATCGCATTGGATAAAAATGCAAGAGATAAACTTAGGCACGAAGCCTAACTTTTCACTTTTTATTTTGTACATGAAATGCGATAAAAACATTCCATGCTTTAACCACAATTTAAGTTTTATTAAATTAATTGTCCAAAAACATTTGATTTATGAGCAGTTGCGAATTCATAGTTTGTATTGGAAGATGCAGTGTCGTGATCGAGAAATGGAACCCAATCAGATTTATGTTCAGCAGCAACAAATGGAAGGTTGGGAGTCAGGAAAATGCAGGTTGATCTTCATCAATTGATAATGTCATTAATTGTTAACTTCCCTTCAAATTGCGATCGTTAAGAAGTAGGGGGTCGTACCTAATGCTGCGTGTGATGAATTTCGATCAAGGAGTAGTGTATTTGACCGTCTGACTCTTCCACACCAGATTCTGCTGATTCACCTAATCAAATTGAGAGTCAATAACTGAAATCTTTGATTTGTGTTCTTTGCTGTCTTTCGGGGTTGAAACTTCTTCATTAGCATAAATATTCTTTACATTTTAAATTCGGTTCTTTTTGCAATTCTTCGTTCCGTTAGTTTCAGGAGAAGGATTTTGTTTATCTCTGATTATTGCATCCAACAATTGTTCTTTTGATCGGAAATTGTTAAAATAATGACAAGTTTAAGGCTTTCATATTATCATATTTGAAAATCATAATATTATTGTTTTATTTTGACTTCTCAGAAGATGTTGTTTCAAACAGGTTGGAACTCTATAGGAGACTTATATTTCTTCTCTGCGTTATAGTCGTTTTATCAACGATCTGCACGTGATTGATTATCAGCAATTCACTCACCCCGCAACTCTTTCCAACACCAGTTTCTCCCCACCTGGTTTTCAGCATGAACTCATTTTTACATACAGAAGAACACAGAACAAAACTCATCCCCATTTGCTAAGAAATCCAAGGTGGTCCGGTTTTTGACTTGTTTTTCTCCCCTTCCCACGTTTCGCAGACACACCTAGTTTTACCTCAAATGCCGACGGCCAACGGTCATTTCCTGTGGTGTCTTCCAATTCGGTCAGTCGGATTTCCTCTCGGGAACATGACTTTGACTTGATCGTGGATTTGATAAACATTCTTCTTCCGTTTCCCATGACCGTTCTAGTAATGTTGCCCTTCGATCCGGATCAAAAACAATATCGCCGACCGATCTTTTTGCAAGAAAGCCTATTATCTTTTCCTGTTTATAAAAAGTCTGTATCGTTCCAATCTCGATGCTTCCTTCCTCACATATCCAAGATGCACTGTTTCTTCTGATTGTACGTGGGCGCCTCTCTCGGAGAGATCAGGACTCAAACAACTATCGTGATTCATTTTCCCTCTGTTCATGCCAGCCGCTTTTCCCTTTTATGTATAAAGGAAATGACTTTGTTTTTCCGTCATCCAATTTCGGCAAAATTAGCGGGACTCGATTTTGATATTTGTTTGATTCGCGTCCAATTTCAATACGAAAATTTCGAAACTATTATATTTCCGGGTCCGACAGTTATATAATTTTCAGAGATATCATCACGATCGAACCCAGAATTTGAAGTAACTTTGATTTATTTTTTCATATCAACTCTGCCAAACTTCGAATGCACACACTTTCTCCACCGCCAGAGAAAATGACGGCCTTCGAGCAGAACTTCTCCCGAGAAGAGCCTGAATACAGTTACGGTGGGTGATATTCCATAATTTGGATAACATTCGCGATATTCCTGTTTCCAGTCAAAGTTCAAACAATCATTTTTTCTTTGTTTTTTTTTGCGATTTAATGACATCTACTTTTGACATTGTTAGGAACTGCTATTTATACTAGTTACGGTTGATTTACATAGCCGTTGTGCCACTATAGACTTTTTTTCTCTTTTTGATAAATAACAATGTCTCCTGGCGAAGGAATCTATAGTTAATCCAGACCAAAAATATAGAGAGATGCTAAGAATCCAGGGTATCTGAGGTGTATTCCGATATTTCAATGTTCCAATGTTCCAGTTTTTTAATGCTTTAACTTTTTAATATCATTATTATTATTATTGTCTAGGGTAAACTAAGATTATGTCTGATGGGGTTTTTTCCTGTGATATCCCTATTAGCTTTAGCCGGTTTTTATTCGTGGTCATCAGTACCGGATTTATTTGTTCATTCCTGATTCTCCTGTGCCAGAGGCAAGCTGTGGTTTTCGAAACATAATATTCCCGAAAATTCTGAACACTTCGATCAGCCAAAAATATGTGATCACCAGGCCCTATTTTGGGAGCTGGATGCGTGTGCTTGTCTTTTTTTATTTTCGTATCCTCGAGGAAACGCTAACGGAGAACCACGGGTCCTCAATACCTGAAAAGACAGGCGGACAGAAGTATACGGCTTCTGCTTGCTCACCAATGGTCAGGGAAGAGTTTGATGGATGACTCGCTTGTTTGATCAGCATTTCTGTGGCAAACCGAGCAGAAATCTTGTTTTCGATCTTCCTCACGTAATGTTTTAGATCTTTTGTAAATTGTTATTCTTTCAATGATTTATATAAATCCTCTTCCTTGCGCAATTCCAGATGTGATCGCTATGATTCCTCGGAAATATGAAAGTTTACACGTCCTTCGCTATTTATTCGGTCGTCTAATGCATCATAATTAACTCGGCGAATGAGTATTTTTACCAATTTGCGGCAACATAAGAAAGCAGCACTGATCCGATCCTTTGATAAGTTTTTAATCTTGATCCCCATGACCGCGAAAGGTTTTTTCGCTTCCAAGTGCGAACAAAAGCATTTTGCTTCCATTACCAGATTAATAACGGTCAAAGATAATACCCTCTAATTAACATATTTAGTCAGGTTCTCAGATCAGAGTCGGATTCCTTGGAAGGCCACGAGCTCTCGATTTCTTTGGTCTCCCGCGCAGCTAATCCGACAAATCTGTTACTTTGGCGCTTTGTATTTGTCCGGTCAAGGAGCGAGTAGCAAACTCCCAGCTAGTATCCATTTACCTTTTGGTGTTGTAACAGACTGCTTTTGACAGTTTGTAAACAGGGTGATCAAAAGAGGTACCGGGTTATTAATAATTCGGTTCTGTCATTCCGCCAGAAGTTCCTCGTCAACCTCGTTTTTGAAAGAGATCATCTTCATTTTACGTAAATGAGACTTCTTAAATCCTTACTCTATTCCGGGCCACTCGGTTCGTTTACAATTCCTTCCATCAAATGAACACATCTAGTTCGACTGTCGCAAAACTTTGAAAGGCGTAATAATTTACGGTTTACGGCACACCTTAGGTATGGAAAGGGGCCACTTAGGAAGTTATTCGCGATCGCATCCTACGATTTACGGGGCCACGCGATTTACTCTCTTGCCCCTGGACATTCATCTGATTTATGCCCTTGTTCTGTCATTACAGTTCTTGTACATTTTTTTGTTTCCAGTAGTCTAATTGTTTTATGACCCTGACATGATTAATGTTTTCCATTTTTTCCGGCAACTGTTCTTTTCTTGTTTCGTATCTGGATCAGATCCAAGGACTGTCAACGGCGAGGAATCACCGTTAATAAAAAATAAACGTCTTCCTTAAAACAGGCTTCCAATTCTGATTTCCGAGGCCGCGAGTTAATTGCGCGTCAATGGAAACCGTATTGAAATCGTTCTGACAAACGAGGTAAGATTCCGAAACAACGGAATTTGATGGCGCGTTTTAGAAGTGCTTTTTGTTTCTGGGTGTCAAGACGGTTAAAGCGACCTTGTGTTTCGTTCCAAAAGCGTTATCCATGGTAAAGGTTGTAGAGCCATGAATTTGAATGAGAACAAGCACTTGATAGTGTTCGAGTGTCTCTTTAGAATACTGTCACCATTGTTTAATCGACTCGGATGTTTTTTAAGGAGACCTGGAATCCTTGCGATCCCGTAAATTCATCATGACCTAGGAGGGTTTTGGAAGTTGTCACAATACTATTTGAATAAAGTCAAGTTTCAATGACTTGAAATGATACTCAAGCGGTGTCTTCAGATATTGACCTTGACAGACGTCAAATCCGCCGGCGGCGCTTTGTTCGCTTTTTCAAGTGGGAATTATGCAAATTTTGTGTGCGCCAAATCGGAGCCATAATCGTTCGAGATCCGCGAACGTCTTTCAGGAAAAGTAAGAAAGACTGTTGAGACGGAATTCCGCGATTGAAAAAGTCGAGATCCTTTTCCTTTTTGTTTTCGCGCAATCTTGATTCCTGTATTTCGAAAAGGTTCCTTGTTCGCTTAGCCATTTTCCATCACTTGCAAGTTCGGTCTTTCCTTTTGCAATGACTTTGAAGACGATTCCATTTTTGGGAGGAGGTGTACGAGATTTAATTGACTTCTTCTGTGTCAGTCGTTCGATTGCTCTTTTCTCCAAATGATTGTTATTTGTCTTTAGAAGTTAGTAATCAATACGATTGTTTCCGATATTCCACTAGGAGGCCCTTGCAAATCCAGTAGAGGCATTCATCTTAGTAAAACTGAACACCGGATGTTCGATTCTGAACAATCACAGCGGGAGTTCGTTTTCCATTTAAAGACGCTTGACGATCGTCAATCATGTCTGCGTTCCTTATTCAGCGTTCTACTGATGGCCATCGGCGCGACAAACAGAAAAAAGAGATTTGTTTCGATTTCTTTGGATCAGAAAAACTATCTCACATCCAGATTTAAAGTGATCAGAAGATGGATGGCTTTTTAACCACGGGCAAAAATTTTAAATTTCATCTGTCGAATGTCGGTAAATCACAACAATTCTATACTTTCGGTCCTTTCCGGATTTCTTGTTTTTTTGTTGTTTTTATTTTCCTTCAGCCCCAATATATTAATTTCTCCAAAGGTTATTTTCATTTCGGGCCTACTGTGCATCTTGAATTTGCCTTGTATGAAAATTCCTCTACAACCATTAAGGTTTACAAAGAAACAATGATCCTGACTGATTTTGCGGCACCACAAAGTCTACGCGCCTTTCATTTCTTCTTCCGCTTTTATGTCAAAATACTAACTTGTTTTCCTACTCCTACTGATCCTTTATTTTAGTGGCAGCCATGAATTCTGCCCTTTAGATTTAGAGACTGATAGGTCCCTATATTAAAAATTATTGGTGTATCGGGATCGGTAGATTGATTACCTTACCACTCCTTTTAGCACTTTCTCGAATCATATTTCAGAACAAAAGAACAATATAGAAAATTAATCTGTCTAATGTTTCTGCTTATGGTTCACATCAGGTTTTCTATTTTTCGGATGTCAAGCATGATGAGAACACATAGTATCCTTACCAGAATACAATAACGACGAAATAATAAGAATACAGGTTATGAGACAGAGTCAAGGATACGAGAGAAGATCCGTACACTGACCACTACTTCTTTTGTATTAGAGGGTATTTATTCTCTAGTTCCTGGAGCATGTTATAGGATATACTAGATGGCGCTTAGGAAGCGCGTAGGTGCGCGTCCACAACAACGATCAAAAGATGTTAGAGGTTATTTCGTCGAAATAGGCGAAGAAAAACATTGCGCAATCAATGTTTGGCCAGTCAGAATCGAATGAGATTAAAATCATCTGGTTTTATTGTCTATGTGCCAGTCGATTGGTCTCATCTTCATTGTAGTTCCACGTCCGGCGAAGAGAAATGTTAGTCTTAACAAGCTAATCTTCTAATGGTCTCAAAATTGCTCGAAAGTCTCCACAAGACAGAATAAAACGAATATGGAATCAAAGATAGAAAACCGTTTCCGCTCAATCATCGCCGCACATTTTTTGTTGTTACCCATGTGCAATCATGCACTTAGGAACTGGGAGGACTCCTTCCGTCCGTCAAAATCTCCGTTGCTATAGACAGCCGGCGGAAGAAGACAAAGTTGCGCGCCATTTTGCCAGCACGCACCGCTTTGAAGAAACAATAATGAATAGAAGAATACGTAGACTGTTTCCTTCTTGCTCCCGGGACTGAAAACTTCACGATCGAAAAGGATGACGCCCCTCCATCGACAATAATCAAGTCAATTGAGAGTCCTGTTTCCCTCTCGGACTCCTATCCGGCCCACTGTTACAGAGAATATTGTCACTGGTAGTTAATTTTACAAAACGCTTGGTAGTTCAACTAATTTTATATAGCAATATTTGTTGCTTCTAAGTTGCCACTTTCTGGCATGTGACACGAAACAAGTCAGGTCCTCGCCTTGTGTTCGAAACCAGCACTGAAGATGATTCTTTTCTTGAGCTAACTTCCTCTGGAATTTTTCCATTGTTGACAGCCTGTTACTCCCTGGATATGTCTAGCACTATTGCCGCAATCGACCCGAACAGCCATGCCCGAGGCGAGGGACTCACCCGAGAGATCGCTGTTGCAAGTCCACTTTCTCGTGTGGGAAAACAAAAATTGCGATATCGCCAGATTGTCTTTCCTTTTTCCTGGCACGAGACGTGTTTTTTTTGCCAGATTTATATTATTTCGGTTTATGTAGTATATTACTAGCAATCGTATTTCCTTTCATCCCACTAGTGTTATTCTAGGTGGACATTTAATCAATTGATTAAGGGACATCATAGAATTCCATAGAATGACTCGGATAAAAGACAATCTCCTTCTTGATCGCAGCTGCCTCAGGCGGACTGCGCATCTTAACGGTCGATTCCTTCTTCCGCTTTATGTTGAAATTCTCCTTTTATGTGTCTTTCAAGAGTCATGCTCTCTGATTAAAATTTTTGGTGGATCCATTTAGTTTCCGGTTTTGTTAAACGACATTCTAACATGTTGACTTCTTTATTTTTTCTATTGAGTGTGTTTGATCCCTGATTACTTGTTCAGTTCTTGGGTCTCGGATTCGTCATCACTTGTCATACGTGATCGTCTTGCAATGTTTTCACTGAACATTTCGTGGTCTCCGTTCTTTGAAAAAAGTGGACAAACTTGGTGATGAGAACGACATATTTGAACGAAAGAATGCTGATGAACTGGACGATCACAACCCAAAATATCTATTTTGTCATATGATCGAATCAGAAAAACTAAGTTACACTGATAGTATTTGTCTAAGAATGAGTCCGTTCTAAATCTGTTTTGGAATTATCGAGAATATTGTCTACTGTATCTGTTTCTTTGTATGCTTTAATGATCTCGAAGCCTTGACAAATTGATTAGCCAAATACCATTAGGTTGACAATGATTTTTTGCGTTTTTTAATTTTCTAAAACATTTGTGAAATTTCTGGAAGTTTTCATATATCCTTTCTTTTCTGGAGCGTTGACAACAGGTCATAGATACTAATGGTGCGTATATTGTTGAGGCAGCTGTAACTTTTTAATTAAAAGGTAAAATAAATTTTTCAGATGCAAAAACTTTATTTCCAACCTAATAGTTCAGTCATAATAGCTAGATATTACAACTTTTGTTGTCGAATTCATCGAATGCCATTCTTTCGAAGGCAAACCTGCGCAAAGTTCGGTTGAATCATTTGATAAAAGCCGAAGAAACCTTTTCTCGACTCTCGCGCAGACCTTTCATCGTTTCTAATTGTTGACGAGTCATCCTCGACCGTGTGCCGCCATTTTTCCTGATTCTATGTGGTTCTTCCTATTGTTTTGTAACTTTTTGAATCTGCAAATTCCGGAACTGTACAGGATCGAATTTCTGCCGGATGTTTCCCAAGTTTATTTTGTTTCCATTTGGCTAGCTTCCAGTCATTCGCTCTCGATCGCACCCACACAATAATAGATCTATCAGTATTTTATTCGTTCTCGCAATACCGACTTCCTGTAGATCATGGCCAGTGGATGGCATCTCGGCAATTACGATCGAACGCCGTCTTGGCTATAAAATCCAGTCTTGGTGTTTATCCATCTCGCGCACTAAACTTAAAGTTCTTTTCCACCAAATTCTCCTACCTTCAATCGTGTTTTATTTTCATTAAGTTGTCGCCATTTTTCTTTGGAATTTGAAATAGGAAATCAACATACAGGGTGGAGGACGATCGTCTGTCTTAGTATCTTGAATTGGTCTGGTAAAAGGTTTCCCCGCTGGGTTTCAGCATTTTTTGAATCTGGAGACAATTGACTCATTAATTTTATTTCTATACACGATGCTCTTTTCTCAGAAAGTTTAGTATATGTTGTCCATCACGATATACGGAAGAGCACAACTCTTGTTTCCCCTACTGCAATTTCATATAACCAGATTTTACACGGACATTGGTCAAGAAATTTGCGCTTTCCTTTTCGGAGAAGTGGAAAATCAGCGTGGAGTAACGGACTTGGGACGAGCTGAAGAAGATCCTCATTTTCCGTGTGTAGCCCGTGGAGAGCAGCCAATTTGCCTTCTTCGCGCATGTTCCGTTTTCTTCCGCTCATTTCGCTATTGTTTGCTTCTCCGCGTCTGGAAGACTCAAGAAGCCCAACGGGCGAAAGTTCTCTCCAACGAAACGGAACAAGAAACGCAACGTCAAAATCCGGTGGAGTCATGGTCACGGCCATCGGCGAGGACGGATGCGGATGAACAAGAGAAGAAGGCGTTATAAGCGAATTATTCTTCAACGCTGATTGGGCTAGAACAGGATCAAGTGAGAAAATAGTGCTCACAAGCTTGATCGCGGTATATTCAGGATTCCCTTCTTTCCTCATTCCTCAAAAATAATCTCTACGAATCAATCTCCCCATTTCACTTGAACTGATAAGGTCACCGGAACTCATCATAACGTTTCTTCTCAAAAGAACAATTTGGAGGTTTATATCTCGGGTGGAATTGTACTTGTGACGAGAATTGGTAAATCATTGTTTTGACTCGTTTTCTTGTTCTAAATCATATTCAAGGCCTCCGTTCGTGCCGTTTATCATTCTTGTCACATAGTCACAGTCTAACATCCGAAAATGTGCCGCAAAGGGTGATTCATTTTCAACGGTTGCGAAACTTTGTCATACCTCCGTGCGTCAATTATGATTTGATCTGATCAATAGATCAAGTTCGGCACCCAAAAGACACTGTAGGTTGTTAAGAGGCTATCTAAATGCCTTCTACCTCGTTTCCCTTATTTTCACAAACAATTTGTCGGTCTCTTTACTTACCGATCTCGAATGAGACTAGAGGCATACCTGGAAGGAATTTCTCGCGCAGTGACATTGAAGTAAAAGCGACCTAACCAAGTCAAAGGCCGACCTTTTCTTGTAATTGCCGCTTTTTGGCCTTAGGAAAATCGGGGTATCAGCATGCCGCCCTTTATGAAATTGTCAAGTCCCTATCTGAGGGCGTCTTGACAATTTTTTATCCATTCCTTCTGTCATTGTCACTTGAAAAATGTTCACTTTACCTTCTGTTTCCTGGTTCTTCACCCAACAAAATTTTGGTAGGTAGCTTAATTGTTGATATTCCTATAAATATAAAGAGGAGTTTGGAGCTGCTAATCAGGACTGTGTTCATTCCGGAATATTATCAAATATTTTTGATTTGTTTTGAATGAAAGCAAATATTGTTACCTACTATAGAAATTTAGTTTTTGAGTTTTAAGCCTACGAATGGATAAATTAAGGCTGTTGGCTGGTTTCAGTTATTTCTTATTTTCTTCGCGCAGTGTGTGCAGCAACTTCATACACTGAGAGGACTTTTAATATCTGGAGTTCGGCATCTTTCCTTTTCCCAACTGCTTTCTGTTTTCAGTGTTTCAAAAATGCTGAGAAATGCTAGCAAGAAGGTTCCCTTGCATATCAGTTAATGTAGGACTTGACCCCAGGAAGTTTTCCAACTGCCGCAAGCACTGAATTACGTAACGCTAGCGTCCCATCTTCTTTATTTTGTATTTGTTTGTCTTTAGTAAGTGAAGACACGTTTTTCAAAGCCGGTAAAATTTTCGCTGGTCAGCTTTCACGGGTCATCTTCATTTGCTTTTTCCAATTGAGGCAGGGGTGGAGCATTTCTCTTCCGCGATCTGGCCAGACCTATGCTTTTTGATTTTATGGTCGTAGCCCTCGGCGTTCGATTTTTACGTAATAATTGTATGCACAGACGTGCGAGCTGCGCGGAAAAGCGAGAGTGAAAGTGTATTGCTTGTTTGTGTTACTTCGAACTGACCGGACGTGACGTCAGCACCGTCTGTCCCGATAGTGGTCACTTACTCTTGTCCTCATTTTAGCTCGCTATCTGTACTTCTTATTTTCCACTAATTCTTATTATTTCTTCTAGGATTGAGTCAATGGACAGAATGTAAATCTCTGAGTCTTGTGTTTTTTAATCCGATGTCTTTTGGATTTTATTCTTTTCATTTTGTTTCGCCAGTATGAAACTTCCCACGCTCACTTTCTCCAGCACGGAAATGCCACAGGTGTTTTATTTGCAATGAAAGTCAATTAGAAATCTAAAATCAACTTGGCCAATTTCCGGTAATATCAATAAAGTTATTGATCTGACCCTCTACTAGCTAGTCATCACTGATTTCTCTTTGATAACCAACGCCCACATCATTGTCTTATCAGTTCCTTCTTATGGTGGCAACTGGCTTTACTTCGATGATAACTACAAATAATTGTTTTTCGAAATTGATTTCTCTAAGTTTTGATGCTGCTAAGCGTGTCGTCACTTTTTATTAGCAGTTAGTCTGTTCCCTACTTTTTACGACGATATATAGGTTCACGTCCGTTGACGCATGCTTTTTCTGTATACAGGATTCAGCAGAATCGTGCACACCGTATTTGTCGAGCACTTGTGTTTTCCCACGGGCGATATGTTTCTCGGATGCACTGACTTTCTCTTTTCGCCACCGCTGGCGACAACAAAACAAACAGAAGAAAGCATCTATCGGTCGCTGACTCCGATGACGGACCTCCGTGTCCAGTCGGTCAATTCACCTGTCGCGTGAATTGCGGACACGGCAGTGGATATCCGTCTCGTAGCAAATTTGCAAGTCCCGACTCAATCGTGAAGAGAGGAGTCACTGGTCACTCGTTCTCGATTGTAGTCGCGCATCGCTGACCACACGAAGAAGGGCTACTCGAACTTAAGACGATGCACGAGCATTACATAACATTTGTTTACCTTTTAGACGTTTCCTGTTATGCTTTTCTTATTTTATTTGAGTGCACAGAGGTCAGTGGGTTTGATTCCAAACTTTCACATCCGCTTTCATTTTATCAGCCGGCGCCCATAAAGTAGTTTCTTGCGCAGGAAGTTACCCAGCCTTTCAAGTTCAATGCTTCAGCTTCAACAGGCGCTTGAATAGATGCATCAGTGGCTTGTTTTAATTTACGTCCCTTTTTTAGACTTAGATTATCCATGTCTAGAATTTGGGCAAAGAGTCGGCTAGTTTGAGTGCCATCATCAATTTCCGTTTGTATTTCTCTCGAGTCACGGCTTCCGGCGAGCCCGTAGGAATGGCGGAGGAGGAAAACAAGAGGACAAATCTAACCTTGAGGGTCAGGAACTCTTCTCCATGCTCTTTAGTTCTCCTCTTTTCATTTGGGGCAAAATGAAGTAGATGTTGCTTCTCGCTTTCTGCTTGGCCGGAAATTGATCTCACGGTTAAGCAACACGCGAGAGAACGTGTAGCTCCTTTGGATACATTTGCATCCCCTTGTTTGCTTGTTGTTTCTTGCTATCAAACACACTCCTGAATTCGACATAACGTCTCTCCTTGCTGCACAAGAAACGGCATTCTCTGGAATTTTATGTTCATACAATGGACCAACAAATCCTTGTGTGTGATTTGAATGGGGGTTTAACAAATTGCTTCATTATTTTCCTTCTTTGATGTGGTATTTTTGTTTCATTCCATGAACTTTTTAAAATTTTGTTTCTACCGTATCCCTATTTAAAATGGTAATCAGGTGCTCTTATTTTCTCGCTTCATTTCCTGGAGGAAATCTCCAATTCCTTCGAAATCTAACCTTTTCTTGCAATTTGAAATCATGCAACCTTTTGTCTGAAAAGCAAAACTCTCCCTCTTGTTTCAGAAATTTGTACTATTTGACTTTCACTTTCTAAGATATGATAAGACGGAATCCGACGTCATCTTCCTTCAAGCTTGGTGTAATTCCTTGCATTCGACGGCTTCCGATTAGTTCCCTAGTCATTTTTAAAATCCGATAAACCGACTTTACATGTTCTTCATTAACTTTCTCAAAGGAGATTTACGAGAGGCAAAGTGTGAAGTTCCGTAGCCAATCTGTTTCTATGGATTTTTAATTTTTCTACGCGTTCTCGGATTTTTTAATTTCAACAAAAAGTAATTTTCTGGTGATTCCAGGTTCATATCATTATCCTCCTTCTGTTTATTTTCAAGCTCCGGTGCCAACTCCTAATTCTCAGCCATATAATCCACAACTGGGCAATTGTCCTCAGGATTGTTACTACTCGTATCCGGTATACCAACAAACACCTGCCATCAAGCCTCCCCCTTCTTATGAGCAGTCAATTCAACAAATAGAAGCCAGTTCTTCTTATTGTGGGATTCAATTGCCGCCATTAAACAAGAAAGCAAGGAAGCTGATGACAGCTGCCGTTTCTTCGCTGCCTCCAGCAGCACCACATTCTAATAGAGCAACACCTGATATCTGTATATCAGCTTCTTCGACCCCTCCTTTACCTCGAACATCGAGTACAAACAGCCATACCATCGAGTCTTTGAATATCAGTTTCGATTCTGATATGAAGGATATCAAAAGAGAAATTATCCAACCACCTTCCAATAACTCTAGCAATAATTCCATAACTCAGACATCAAATAATCAAATAATTTCCGATCAGTGGACGAATCAACAACGAGCTGTCCTAGAAAACTTTTGTAGAAACCCATTTGCTTTGAGCACTCCAAGTATGACTCCCTTAAGTACGTCATCTCAGAGTCAGTCTATTGGATCTCCACAGACTGGCCCAGATGCAAGTATTACTTTGTGGCAGTTCCTATTGGAATTGCTGAATACCAACGAGCATCCAAACTTGATTCAGTGGACCAACAAAGCCAGTGGGGAATTCAAGCTGAACGACGCTGAAGCTGTTGCGAGACTCTGGGGTCAGAGAAAATCCAAGCCGAACATGAACTACGATAAGTTGTCTCGGGCTTTGCGTTATTATTATGACAAAAATATAATCAAGAAGGTCATTGGGCAGAAATTCATGTACCGATTTGTTAAGGAAAGTGAAGCAGGAACCATTGACTCTGTTTCTTACGCTTTAAATCGAAGTTCTAGTGGCAATCCTTCCATTTTTGGAGAAGGTAGGATTTATTTTTAGTTTGCGATTCATTAATATTTGTTGTCTTTCAGACTGCGGTATAATGAGAAACCATTCGCCCCCGTGTTCGGTCGCCGAACCATCTACCCATGCAACATTAACAGTGCCTCAAAATTCTTCAACTCCGTCGCCAAGCAACAGGTAATCAACGTCTTTGTATTTGATTAATTAATTATGATGTTATAGTTCTTGTTCTCCGGGAAGCGTGGGTTCATCTAGTGGTGTCAGCAGTGCAGGAACAACAGCGAGTGATGCATTGTATGGATTGCAGCCTCAAAAGAACCATCGGTTGAATCCTTCTCCCTCTACTGCTTCTGATCGAATTTCTGGATCAAGGAAACGTAAAACTCCGTTTTCCATATCTCATTCGGAGCAAATCCCTACTTCTTCTACGGCTGCTGGTAGTCTCCAAAGCCAGCGATTATCTTCAAGTAGCACCACCAGTAATTCTGGTGAGTTTGTTTGATAGTAACTCGGATTGATGGAACGTTTACAGGATCATTAGCTCGTCGAGGACGACCTCAGCCTCTCGATTTGACTGCAGTTAACAATCTATCCATTTCCAACTCGATTGCTGCAATGAACACGAGATCCCCATTTCAGAATTCTCCATTGCTGAATATCTATAATTGCTTATCTGCCGGATTAAATGCTAATGTTGCTGCGGCTGCCGCAGTAGCTGCTCAGAGTCCAGCATTCACGTCGGCTACTTTCAACCCTATCTACGCAGCACTTGCCAACTCCCCTGCTGGTAAGGAATCTCCTGACTTTTCTGTGGAATTCATGTTGAATTGGCTTAAAACCGTCCAACAACTCCAGCATCAAACCGAGTTGAAGTTGTTAATGGCTGCTTGTGCCGCCTCATCATCTCAGCTTTAATTGTTGTGTCGTTGTGCATTATCTGTAAAAATGTGTTGTCCTTTGTGTTGTACGTGCCATGCACCGTTGTTTGCTTCCAAAACAATGACATCGTCAATTCGCAAACTTCATTTCACGTTTCATAGTTGTCGGTGTTTATTATTTATATAATTTATTCAATATTGATTGTTCTGTTAATTTATCGTATAAGTACTGTAAACGCTTTTTGTTTAAAATCAAGTAGCCAAAGGCACATGTGATCGTCGTTTGTTTGTTAGAGTTTTCTTAGAGCTGAATAAATCCACCCACCATTGTGCTTTTGTCAAGTCCGCTTTAACACTGCTATTACTAATTGCCGAAGTTTCTCTATACAAATCATTATCGAAACTATTACAGTGAACTTCCTCGGATCAAATTCTGCGCTGTCTACTCCGATGCCCCCAGCTCGGACCCCACAGCAGAATACACAACAGATCTTCCAATTCCCACCCTCAAGTGTCGCCTTAAACGCTGCTACTTTTGCATTACTGTCTCCCCAACTACAGTCTCCATTCCTGACTGTGAGACCTAACTGTAACAGCAATGACTTTTCATCAGTGCTCTCCTCCACATTCAACAGACTGAATAGAAGTCCTGCAGATTTGAAAACGCCAATGTAATAAAGTGCAAATGAGAAGTGATTAATATTTATATCCAAATCGTTAGATCTCTTGTTCGAATTTAGTTGTTTTGTATTATTCAGTCCAAATCAATTCTGATCTTTTTGTTAGCATGGGTTCCAAAGTTGTCGTTCCCTTTTATTGATTTTAACGGGCTGTAATTTGAATTTGTGGGTTTATAGTTATATTAAGTTAATCGTCCGTTGTATTCCAGATTGTCTAGTTTTCTGATCGTGTTTCCAGCTAATCTATGTGCCTTTCTCTAACTTATCTCCTAGTATTGAGGACGTTATGCCTTCACAATTCAATCCTTTACATAATCGAAATCTTTTAAAACCTTTATTGGACGAAATAAACAGGTTTCAATGATTCTGTACAGTTTCAACTTTCACAGAACAAGAAGTTATTTGATTACACATATGAATATATTTCGCAATTGTAATGTTTAATTCAGTTGCATTATTAAGACTTTTAACTGATCTAACAAGCAATGGGATTTGTATTTTTGAAAACAATTTGTTCTCGATTTGTTAATTAATGTTACGAGATTAAGAATTCGCTTGATTATCTGTAATTTTGGCTCTGAATCTCATAAAAATGGCTACAGTTCGGAGTCTGAAATAGATAAACTTAGTTTAATAAAGAATATTCAAGAAAAAAATTGTACCAAACACGCACCTTCTTAGAAGGCATTTTAGAGAAGTAGATTTTATAAGAAGAAATAGTATACCGAGGACATACAAAAGAGAAGATTTTGGAAAAATAAGAGAAATGAGGAGAGAGTGGACATTTTACAAAAAAGGAAAGTAAGGGAAGAATGGCAACGAAGATGTATGAGGTTCTTAGAACGAAAGTTTGCTATCATTTCCTGATATTTTCTCTCTAGTTATTAAAGTACAGGAATTTCTTCTTTTCTGAACCTTTTATTTGTTTGAAAAGTGAGTTTTATGAAATAATGAAAACTTTCACGCATACTGTGAGAAAATGAGTGATAGGAACTATATCGGTATTTGCAGTAATTACTTCCACTGACTCTTAGTAAGTTGGTGATAAAGAGTAGTTTGTGAAACACCCATATAAACTCAACTGTACGGATAAAAGTGATAATTTCGAAACATGTGAGTTGTTTATCTATAATAGACTTTCTTCCGCAATGGATGACAAAGAGCAATGGTAAATATGAATACGAAATCTTCGTTCCATATGGTGCCCGGTGAATCTATTTGATTCACCAAAAATCTTGAATACAAATAGAGATGGACGGCCGGAAAATGTCTACAATCATTCATTGTCAAATTCGACGACAGTATCGGTGTATCAAAAAATGATCCTCATTTTCTTCTCCGTCCTGATCACGTTGACTGCAGCACAAGTCCCCGGTTCATCTATATCTTGCTATCAATGTGCTTCTGCTGAGTTGAAATCTCGTTGGTACCTCACCATGTTGCCACAAACGCTTCCTGAAGACGCCTTTATTGTTGGATGTAACAGTAGTTCTGGAGCGGTAGGTAAAAACTAATTTATAAGAATGAAAAATTCTCTTCCAGCTCGGGAAAACTGTTTCCTGTAATAATGGTGGATGCTTGACATATTTGATCCAAGATCCTGATCGTCTAGACTTTAGTAAGTAGTTTTCCAAAAGTTACTGTTAAAACTTGAATTCAGCATTGAGTGTTCGTGGATGTCAAAGCAGTTTAACACTTTTCCAGAACCCTAATAATATCTACGGGGGCAACGCAATTGGCAATAGGTATTGTGAGTATGACGGTAACTTTGTACGTCCAAACTCTATTGGTCAAGATGTTCAAACCAAAGTGTTGGTAGAACGATGCTTGTAAGTATAAGATACCATTCTTAATTACTTATTTTTATTTAAGCAATAATTCGATGGCCTGTAATAACAGAGATACGTTTCCCTCCAACGGAAACGACTGTGTGGACTCTTCCACCAACAACACAGTCGGCAACGCTCCCTTGAGTTGTTACAACTGCCAGAAGGTTAATGGAAAGTGCAGTTCCGGAAGATGCTCCAAGAAATATTGTGTCAAGAGCGTGGGGAAAGTTCAGAATGCTTATTCTATCAGGAAATTCTGCGCCGATTTCAATCCGTTCGGCATCAACGAGGTTTGTAGTGGAAGAGAACTATCTGTGACACTCTCCAACATCAACACCATCGACGGTCACTCCGATATCTGCTTCTGTAAGGATCGACAGAACTGCAATTCGGCGGGGAAAGTTGGACTCTTTTCTGTGTTCTTGGTTATGGCGATTAAGTTTGCAATTGCATAAGTGGATCCAAAATAATATTTGGACAGCGTTATAATAAATAATCAATATCGAAATGCCATTTACGAAGATGACATACTTACCCTGTAACTTTTCCGATGATTCACTTATACGTTCTACTTTGAGTTTAAACATCTCGCCTCTAGGGTGAAGAATTCGTAAGAATTTCTTCAGACAACCGGTTTATTACGTTCTGACAAACAATCTACTGCGTCTTTATTGATTGTTATGTTCCAGAAGGTTATTTTGTTTTTGCTCTTGCTTAATCTGGTTACGTCAATCGAAAGTACATTGCCAGGATGTCTGACGTTGATGTGTGATACAAGGAGCATTGCCTCTCGATATCCAGGAAAAGTTCCAGCCTGCGATGAATGTCAGAAAAAGAGTGGTTCCACAAGGTTTGTTTACGTGATCTGCTCGATGACTGGAAAACAGTGTCCGACGAAAGAACTTTGATCTCAATCTAAATCAATTTTAGCTTTTGTGGGAAACTACCAAATGGCACGTACTGCTTTGATTCTATCCCTTCTCAATGTAAACCGTTGTCTTCGATTGCCAATAAGCTACCGATGAACTTCAGCGATATTTGCTATGTTCCTCAAAAAGTCTATCTCCCAATGCCGATAATTCGTCAAAATAACTCCCTCACCATTGCAGTTCCTCGATTTTTCGAACAGAAAGCTTTTGAGCGATTTCAATTTAATTCACTATACCTCTCTATTATTTTTCCTCTTTCTGTAAGTTCAAGTGAATCATTCTTAATTTATGATAATCATTTTAACAGAAAGGGAAAAATTGTTCCGCGGGTCCATTCACTGCTATGCCTACACACAGTCCAGCAGATTGTCTTTGGACAATTCCAATGTCTATCCCATCTGTTGATGCCCCAGAAGCTAATGGAGATGTATGTTTTTGAAGGGAATAGTCAAATACTCAAACTTGTATCTCTATGGATAAGGGACTGACACTCATGTCGAGAGTTGTTGTTTATATCCTGTACTTTTTCCGTTCTTAACTGCTCGTTTCCTTTTAATAATCTTTCCTGGCATTACCTGAATCTGAAAATCAAAAGAACGAATAGATTTAAGTAATACCAAGGATTTTGCTGGAGCCAGAAGGAGCGTGGGATATTCCCGACATGCATTGGTGCTCATTTATCCTGAGTTTGAGTATTTTACTGTTTTCTTTAATCTTCTGTTAACAAAATAAGAAGTTAATTTCAGCCATTTTATTATGACGATCAAACAGACGTCTCATTATCGTTATCTCCTGAAATATTTCACACAGACAAGCATTCAAAGGTTTCCATCTGGTATTCAGCAAATGCCGATTACGTTGTTACTCATCAGAATCAGGCTCTTCGTTTTATAATACCCATGTATTCCTACCGCAAAGACATTGTCTTGCAATAAACAACAAGGACAGCTACAATGAAATCCGCTGTTAGTGGAGCCCAGTGCTACCCCAGTCGTAAAAGAGGGTCTAATACAGCTTAAAGCTAACCCAATTATTGACAATTGAATTATAATTAAAAGGTAGTACACAGTAGTCGTATTTTTACTATTTTAAAAAGTGTCTCATAATAATATTTTCTGTGTTTTTCCATAGTTCATTAAAGTTACTCGATGGTTCTCCCACGGTTGCTCAATCAATGTCGTGTTTATTTGTTTTGCTCATAATATTCCACTCTTGCATTAGATTAATTTTTAAAAAATAATTTTAATAAGCTTCTCGCGTTCGATAATAACCTCTAGCCAAAACTCGAGGACACCCATCTTGGGGCCAGCAAGTCCCAATACGCGCAATCATCTCTGTTTGACTTTTAATATTTAATTTCTGGCTGTGGCGGACCGAACCACTTTGGCACTTGCTCGCTCTCCCCTCGTTGGGACAGTCGAAATCGTCTTCGATGGCGTGCAGGCCTTTTCTCGAAAGCGGAGATCATTCGTCAAGTCGACTAAGAGCACGGTGAAAACTCCTTCAGCCATTTAGGCATTCGACGACAAGTAGGCGTGCCACCAATTTGGTGGCATTTTGTTTCAGTCAGCGGTGTGGTCAGCAAATTCTTTTACTAGACGGTGCATTTCTTCGATTTTCACTTGCTGATTCATTTCCCCTTTTATTGCTGAGCTCAGAACTGGGTCTTGGCGTGACTACTCCCTTTCATTGGATATTTTGGTCGAGACCATCTTGATTCAACTAGGATCCTTTACTCAAGACCCAGCTGAATCTAGTTAGCTTCATTCGTGCGTCTCTTCCTCCAATCTATTGTCGTTCTTCTGAATAGCTTATGAGACTCTAAATAAGTTGTCGCTCTCGTGGTCATGGATGTCCAAGCAATATTCATGCGCAAAAAATGAGATCGCAATGGACTTACTTTAACTTCAGTTAACACTCGAAAAGCGACGTCGCGTGTGTCGCTGGTTTTCGGCCAATACTGTTGATTTATTTTCTGTCAATCTGTTAACAAATTGAATAATTTGCAGACAAATCCAAATAAAGGAAGAGCCATCCTGGGTTTCTCGTTTGGCTGCCTTGGTCAAGTGCCACGAGTGCAATGTGATGAGAGGGCTGCATTGCCATCTAATAGTCACCTTATTTTTGGTTATTCTGGAGCTCGTCTACGCTTTCCGTCGAAATGCGGATGACAGTAGCTTCGATTACAATATGCAGGTGATGCCCTCGGCTAGCAACCTCTGCTACAGTTGTGCTTCAAATGCTTATTTATATTTTTGGAATCAACTACTGATGCATCATTATTTCCCACCCAAAAACTTCACAGATCAATGTTGGCATCCAGATGTGGACATCGGGACTGTGCCTTGTAACTCTGCTTGCTTCACCATTGTCGAGGAAGTATACGCTCATGGTGAGTTTCGCAGTCGAATTTCGGTTAATTACCGTCCAATTTTGACCTAAGGGATGTTTCGGAATTCGGGCTGGTAGTCGAAAGAAATATTTCGTGTTTCCTATAACTGTCGGTGGTCGTTTTACGAGGACAAGCTCGTAATGGGGGACGTGGGCAATTTCTGAGCCTGTTTGTATATGTGCAAAAGAAATTACCATATTAATGGTGTTGGTGTCGTTGTCGTGCTGTTAATGCACGCGGCGAAGAAAGCAATAGCATTTGAGATTTTCAGTTGGCGCGCGGACTAAGGTGAATGCTTTATTGGATTGCCTTTGCTCTAGATTGCTATATGGGGACCAAAGCAGTTTGTTTTCCATCGGGACTCCCATTTCACCTGCATATTCTGTATACAGCGGAAGTTCAGGACTGGCCATTGAAACAATTTGATGTCTTCGAAATTCATTTCTACAGACCAAATTTAGATTGCTTTAAGACATCTGCGAACTTTGCCACACGAACGTTTAATTTTGGGAAAAGACATGGCTCAGTGCTATTATAATTATCGAAAGCTTCTGTCCTAGTTGACTTCTTTCAATTTTCATTCTTGATAGTCTAGGACAACGGCAAAACCATTGCAATTAAACTAGTCATCCGCTAGAGGAATGAAGCACGCAACGGATAAAAATGTTCCCTATTTAGCCATAAAACGAGTAATTAATGGAATAATGAAAATATAATTCTCGATGAATTATTTTAATATTTTAAGTTTCGGGGCAAGCTGTGATGCGGGGATGTGTTGACAGACTCCTATTATTCGGCATGGATATTGACGTCAAAGAAGCAATCATATCATACGAAGAAGTTTGCCGCAGTATGGATAGGCAGCTTCTACAACTGGTTCCACTTCATCAGGATAATCCTCTTGTAAGAATTTTCACCCATTAACGACGATTATACAGTTATGATTGTAGGTTATGATGTGCACTTGTGTCGGGAGGTTGTGTAATAGCAATGATGCCGAAAACGTGCTTTCATCAGTTTCCGTACCCGGTTTTACTGTGATCCCATCTGCCATTTTGTTAATATTCCTGAGACTTGCTTACTGATTTTTAAAAGAAATATAAAAATGGGATTTGAAATCATGTAGAAATTTAGATTTGTTTTTTCATTCGAAGAACAAAGAGAACGTGGAATCGCTTAAACAAACACCCTTATTGCTCATCTATTCTTGTTCCAGCTCTGAAGATTTTATTCAGAGGCAGATTTGTGACATTTAATTTCTGAACACTTCAAATTGCTCCTTTGTTTGTCATGTTCCCTTACATTTGTTTTTCATAAGTCAAAATCATGTTCTGTTCATGTACCTATAATATAGGGTTTATTTAAAGCTGAATCATAAAAAAGACACTTTGACGAATTTCGTCTCACAACTTTCTATCATTTTATTTACTAGTCTCATATTTACCGAGCATTAAGGGCTTACCTGAATGTTCAAATAACGAAGCTAAAATGCTCTGTTCTATCAGATATCCATCAATAAACAGTCTTTTTCCGTAAATTTCCCCCGTTAACCGATTATGTTCAAAAGTTTGGATAAAGGAGTGGAGTGAGCAAGTCCTCTTAAGAAGTAAATCTATTAACCACTTGAATGAATGTTCTTTTTGTTCACCTCCGGAGGTGCGCAAGGCCACCATGTATACTTTTTGTCTGCAAAAAAGGACAGCAAAAACTTGTTGACGGTATCGTGGTAGGCGTGTATAGTTGTCTTCGCTCCTCTGACGCCATTTTATGAGTTTCAGGAACGCGCTGTTCCTGAACAATTGATACACAATTTAACCCCTCGACGTG
Source organism: Halicephalobus sp. NKZ332 (assembly GCA_009761265.1). Lineage (NCBI taxonomy): Eukaryota > Metazoa > Nematoda > Chromadorea > Rhabditida > Panagrolaimidae > Halicephalobus > Halicephalobus sp. NKZ332. Next base: position 102,784 of record VOSG01000028.1, on the reverse strand, counting down.
TGCGACTCATAATCGAGAATTTCTACCTATATTTTGATCATGTCGATCGACGAGTTTATTCGATTATTTCGACGACGGCTATCGAGAAGGAAAACACATAAAGACAAAAGACGAGCTAGTTCTGTTGACACATTACCGAAAGGATCTACGAGACAGAAGAAAATCTCTGCAAGTACTGCAAATCTTGAGAACCCATTTGTAAGACTTGTATTATTACAAAGAGTTTTAAATTTTCATTTCAGTCCCATGCTCCGACCTCTGTTCAAATCGAATATAGACGCGAGTCCGATCCCCAATTATTAATTCCCAATAATTTTCCATCTATGGAGGTTGATTCCAGGCCGTTTAAACGAAACCCGTCAAAGAAGAAAAACGTGCAGTCTGAAATTAGCTCCCGCTTTGGATTTGGACAGGAACCAAATAAATCATTCACTGTGTGGAGTCGCAGCGAATCGCCTCATCGAACAATGAACGAGCAGCCCACAGATGAAACTATTTGGCATGGAAGAAGTCAAAGAGTTTTTGAAAGTCCATCCAATCGATTGGGAGCGAATTTCCCTACAACTCACTTTCCTGTTCATGTACAAGAATATTCTATTAACCATGGTGAAATCAAGGAACGAGGACAACTAGGATCTCCGACTAACGAAAGTGGCTATGGAAGCGGGAGAGTCAGTGGTCTGGAGCTCTCAGTGCCGAATTCTCAGGACCATAGTCAATTCAATTCTCCTGTACCATCTTCTAATTCGGTCAGACGAAGGAGTAACCTACAAGAAACCACGAAATCCATGGAAAGACTTAATGATCCAGAAGAATATCAGGTGCCAGTAGTACTGGAAACATCCTTTGATGACAACGAAATTGTTACTCAAAGAATCCCAAAGGCGAATTTATTCCAACAGTCTCAGAAAGAGTACGCTAAATCCGAGATTCAAATTCGGCCGACGAGTGTCAATACCGCTATTCGATATCTTCAATCACGGGTTCGAGAAACAAAGTACATTACTGCTGTCTTTGAATCAGCTAATGGAGGTCTAGATGAGATGCTCGATGACGTCCTGAAGGAATTTGCTTTATGGTTGGGAGAGAAATCGGCTCTTCTGGGAGTAGCAGTGGAAATGCATTGGTCTGTACCTGAGAAATTCCGAAGTCGGGTTGCAGAGATTAGGTGTGTTATAATGATCAAATTCGATCCTGATTTTTGTTTTTCAGTCTCAAAGATGGTCTCCACCGTGAGTTGCGCAACAACAACAGACGAGTGCTCAACCTGTACGAGGAATGCAGAGACCGCTTGCCCTCCAACTTTATTGAGTCGAAAATTGAAGAAAACTGCTCCAGAGAAAAGAATGTCAACGCATTTCAAGGTAAGTAGATTCAAGTATTTATTACTCGCTGGTGAGCAAACAGAAGGCTCGTTTGACGTATGTCAATCATGATTTAATCGGATCACATGCGTCAATAAATCAAGCAAAAATAAGCTGTAAATGATTCTGTGTTTCAGGCGTATACCGGCGGTTTTATCCAGAGCTGCTGCAGCTTCAGGACAAAAAGACAGTCAAGTCTCATAGCACTTATTGGACATTTGAAAACATCCACGAAGCAACCAGATCACTACCAGTGCCAACCCCAGGAAAATTCCTGTTTCATGGACCGCCAGAAGTGCTCTCCGAAAGATCAATAGTCGCGCTGAATTTAGCTACCATACGACTTGACGACTCGACTAATTCGAACTTTTAAGTCCATCCCATTCGTGACAAGAGTTATTAATATTAATGATTACAAAGTTTCTTTCGAAAATACTTGGTGAATAAGCTATCGACGTTCCCGGATATGCATATTCGTGCATACTATGATTCTGGATGTATCAACAATTGTCATTTGAATTCCATTTGATAAATCATACATTTCAATCACTCGTGTTCAAAGGGAGTTTTGACCGGTGAACATTCGACAATAAATTCTTGAGATCGCAACTAGTAAAAATAAAGACTATACCTGATTTCGGAATAACAAACACGATTGTCAAGTTATTTAGATGATTGTGGACGGAAGACTTAACAATTTCTAAACCGGGTATGGAACAACTGAATTACTGCAGATTGCATCAATGTATATTGATACTCTTCTGACAGGAAAATGATATATTAATAAAATCAAGGATTGTAGAAAACTAGTAGTTTCTTTGTATCTAGAATGATTATGAGAAAGACCGTCAATAAATATCTAATTTTGTTGCTCAGGCTTCAGTCGTGGTGCCTCGCTGTGAGTATCACCGAATGTCATCGAGGTTTTCAAAATCAGCATATCTGCAAAATCCGCATCGGTAAGGAAGTGGTTGGCGACGTAGCGTAGTTGGAGTGGAGAAGCGGCGGCAACTAATTGAAGAATGACCTTCGAATATTGAACAAGATTAGGGAGATTCTGGGTCTTACTCCAGAATTCCATAACACTTCTGGAAACACAATGAACGGTAATGGAAAATAGGTCAATACTCACCGTCCTTCTTGAGGAGCCAGTTGAATGTTTAAGTAGTTGTCGAATTCATCCTGTGCCATTCCTTGGTCTTCTAGTTTGCTCAAGAAGTTTTGTCGCTTGCGTTGTGGCTCGTAATCTAGAATCGAATAAGTATTCGGGATAAGTCATATATACTCACCATCACCCTGGTCATTCTTGGACTCACTGACTCTCTTCAGTCCCGCGAATTTTCGAATCTGCGAGTAGGTAGCCAATCTGGAAAGAAAAAATTGAAAAACATGCTCGATAAATAAATACTACCTTTCGGCATCTGAACAGATTATAGGCAACTTTCTCATGATGGGATTGAGAGCAGTAGCAATCCTATGCTCGGGAGATATATGTTCACGAGCCCAAGTTTTCAACCGATCGCCCACATTTCTTCTGAGATCTTTCATCCATGTGTCCTTATTTTTACATGCTGGAGCTAGGTTGAAGTCGTCTGTGTCATCAATCTGAACTATTGGTTCATCGTCGATAGATTTCTGGTGGCGAAGCGATCTCCTCCGAGGACGGTCTGATAAATTCATAGGATGGTCCTTCGAATCTTGAGATTCGCTTTCTTCGTCTACAGAAGCACATTCGTGGATTAAGGCATGCCATTCTGGGAGAATTGTGTGGAAATGAGGATCTTCGTCAGAGTCAAATGTTTGAGCAACTTCGTAAAATGGCTCTAGAAAACTTTCAAGACTATGGGCAACATTTTTGTCCGTTGCTTCTAGTCCCTCAACGATGTCTGTAATTAATGAATATTTAATTAGTTAGTGCACTGAAACCAACCATTCAGTCGTCTTTCAAGAAGGTGTTGCTTCAATAAATCGAGACGAAGTCGTACTTGCTTTAGTAATCTGTATAAATTTAAGGCGTTCAGAATATTCCCCGTTTTGTCATCAACGACATTTCCGTGGAATGGAACAATACCTTTTGTTGGTCCATTATTGCTGAATTCCAATTCGCTAACGGAATTCATTGCAATTTGATAGGCTATTGCAATTTTGCTGATCTCACAGATATTGACCGATTCATTGATGGATGTTATAAGAATCTAAATACTTGTTGTTGATACAAGTTGCTGGAATTAGACAAACCTCATTAATAGCAAAGACCACGTTTTCCACGTATTTCATGTTAGGAAGCAGAGTTGGTCGGTTTTTGGGGTTCGTGTTGTCATCTAACGTCACGAAAATCTGGGAAGCATCGCCGAAACCATATTTGTTTGCTACTTCCGCCAATAATGTCTCCAGATTTGTTGCATTTTCTTTGACACTGAAATATATCGTGGTATTGATTTTACTTGGTTGGACTCACGTCAGGCAGATTCTCTGATATTCCCATGAGTCATCGATAAAGCTTGCCCAAATTGTCATCATCTGACGCTCGGCGTATCTAAGTTCCTGACAAATGAGTACAATTCCGCTTTTTTGGGAAGCTTGGAAATGGGCCCGTAGTTTATCTCTCACCACGTTGCTCTGTTCTTTGATGAACTGGAAATGATTGACTAATAATGAGATAATAAAAAAATCGAACCTTGGTAACAGTATGCTCTTTCGGGAGAAGTTCGGCAAACGATTTGTAGTCTGCATTATGATGATGCGAGGGAAACAGTCGTTGAGCGGTTTGGAAGGTCTCTTCCAATAACTTTGTGAAAGATGGTTTCTAGAAAAATAGATTGATACCGATCAACAAATGGAAAAAACCAACATTGACTATACTTGAAAGTTCGAATGAGCTAACACAATACTGTGCGACAATCTTAAGTACTTTTTGTTTCTCTATTTCTATGTTACTTGGAGGATGAAGATTCAGAAGATTTGAGCAATTATTAGACCCCAGTTGATTCCCCAATGATGGCACAATGAGAGAAGCAGGTCCCGGAGTTGAGGGGACATCTAGGGATAGACTTCCACACGACAACAAGCCAGGAGGAGCGGACTCTGTCGATGATGAAGAAGCTTGAAGAGAAATGCTCCCAACTGAAGACAAGTTGGATATTTGTGTTTGAAGTGGACGGCATCCGGACTGAATGATGGAGGGTGTAGTAGACGGTATTTCTACTGATTTAGATGCACCTATGCAGTGAAGCAGGGAGTTTGACACCGGCGACTCGTAAAACAAATCGATTAGTATTTGGTAACTTTAAACTCATACTACTGTAAAACGTATACTTATCTTGCCATTGTCAGGTGATTGTCCATGGTAGGATTCAAAGGAGCTCTGGGCGTTAAATGAGTCATTAATGGTATCTGTAGAAGATCCGGTGATGGAACGATAGCTTGCTCCCAGCGGACATCTATGTCTGGTCATATTACCTGTTCCTCCACCTGTATCGGTGTACAGAACTTTGCAAGCATAGCAAGCGACGAAAGGTAATCTTTGACCTGTCACGTTATCCATGACCTAAAATAACTCGGTTACGACCGAAGGAGAGTATGAAATACCTGTCCGAATAAGTTCCAAACATCAGATCTTCCTCGCTTCTTGACTAACCGGAATCTTCCTTTTCCCATCCTGATATCATCTTGGATGACGGATTTTCTCGGAACGTCAGATCCACGGAAAGGAGGTTCGGAGCTCGTGCTGGCTGTGGATTCAGTCGAGTGCACGTTGCGGGATTCGGCGAATTTCGCCATATCAAAACTATGTGGTTTACGATCCGTGATTGAGTGATTTTGGGTAGAAGAAACAGAGGAAACGGCTGCAGCTGCTGCTGCTCTATATTCATCAGTATTCGGTGTCAGGTCGACAGAATGTGATTGTACCTTGAAAGAAGCAAATCATTAGTTCCGATTTACTGATAACAAAGAACATAAAGGGCGTACCAGGTTAGGAAAGCTGAGACCCGTCAACGGACCGTGAGTCAAACTCAGCAATTGATTTGCAAGGAGATCACTTGACTTTGCCCAGTTCAAGAGGTTCTCGGTAGGAGCAACTGAAACTTTGAAATTAATAGGAACCGAACGAAGACACCGATATTAATGGGGACTTGTAATAGTTGGCGGACAAACTAACTAGTCGCGTCGACTTTCACTTTCAATGAGCCATAAATATTTTCGCTAATAGTATTAAGGTTGGCACCCGCGCGCGTATTATATTAGCTTCGGCTTTTGCCTGACAGCTGGATTTCAGTGGTCCAGCTGGTGTCAATGTTTAGCCCTTATCACCCTTTGCTGACACAGTGCTTTCATAACCTGCAGGTTGAGCGAAAATACAGATGGTTAATTGACGCACAGCGTTCATTAAAAATTAGGAAGCCAATCATTGGAAATACATCTATTCATACAGACTGAGTGGAAACCTACATGTTTCTTGCTTTATCTGTCGTTGGTGCATGAAAAGTTGAAGGGCTGCTTCACCTAAGGGATTAATGTTACTCAAGGACAGCGGGATGGGGGCAGCCATTGGAGGTTGACCCGGGAAGTGGCCACCAGAGCCAAGGGGCAAATTACTCAGAACGGTCTTGCCATATCCGTCATCATCCTCGAAACTGTTGCCATGACTAACAGGTAGATTGTGATTTGGAACAGTCAGAGAGTTCAAGGTGGATTCCGTAGAGCTCTGACTAGTAACTGAAGTCAAGTGATCGTCATCCTCGATCGCTTGGGTTTTTCGAAGAGTTGCTCGACCTATCCTCTCCAATCGTGACATTCCTTGGGATTGATCTTGTGGCATCAAGCCGAGGACGTTAGGCAGCGCCACGCCAGAAGACGTGGCGGATATGTGGGTCAATTGCTTGGCGTCGACGTCTTTCTTCTTCTCAAGTTGAATTCGAGTAGAATGAAGCGGTTGGAGAAAAGACAGGTCGGCAGTGGATATAGTTGAAGTCGTCGTCGTCGCTGGAGACTGTTGTAGCTCCTCAGATGTTGTAACAACGGTAGCGGAAATACCAGAGCCCTCACACGACAGAGTCGTAGCGCGAGTCTGGGAAGAAGCCGTCTCGAACACGGATTCCTGTAATATTGCAACGTTATCTACAGAAAACTTCCCCGAACGGATGTTTATAAACCACGTGTATATGACTGAGATTTAAATGAATGAAAACATGTATTTCAAGCTGTGTATTTCAGATCAACATTGACGTCTGTAAAGCCTGGTGTTCATAATCACCTGGCAATTTCCGGAGTGCAAATAGAGCTTAAATAGTATTGTTAATTTACCTATGCAGTAATCAACTAACATCATACAACCAGGAATAGAAGCAACCAGGTCTTATAAGAAAATTATTGAGCGCAAACAGTAAACAGAAATCAATAAAAAAATTGTGCTCATAGGTCAAGTTTGAGGCGAACAGAATGTAGTAACAACGAATTCATTCAGCAAATGAGACCGTTTTGATCGACGAATAACGAAAAGATGTGATAAAAATAGGAACAAACAAAACTGCGCAGCAAAAAGCCTATAAGTTGAAAGTACGCTGCCAGGGAAATTAGTAATTGATAAAATTTACAAAAAGACAGAAGTTTATTATGACTTCAAAAGAAAGTGCTTACCAGTGCTTTAGTGTTATTTAGACAAAATATTCGCATAGACGGATTCATCGAGAAAAATTCCATGTTAATATGATCAAGGGACGGTTAGAATAGAGTTGTGAAGGAGACAAATAGGAAACAGATAAGTAGAGAAGCATAAAACAGCAGAAGAAAGTTGAGTTTCGATAAGGAATGCACAGATAGCCCTCAGCAGACGTCATAATAAGAGTTCAATTGACTGAAGTGGGGTGTCGACATTCTTATCCATCAGGTGCTGACTCCCTTACTATCATTAAAGAAAGAGTGAAAAGCAGGCTGAATAATTGTTTCGTCGATCTCTTGACTCCAAGTTACCAACAACGAAACACGCGTGCGTTTATAGGCGAGTGGAACATGACTAAAATAATGGTACCACACCTTTGGCATGCCAAACACTCTTGGTTTCAGAAAAGAAACTGGGAATCCAGTTCCTGATTTTGCGATTCAAACATCATAGAAAAGAAAATAAATTTTGGGAGACCATTTGGATAGATTTCGACAGGTGGAAAGCAAGTAAAACAGACAGATAACGCGAAATGTTGATATCCCGATAAATAGTGGGAAACTTGTAAAATAGTAGGATTAAATTAGGCGGTGAGTAATTATGAGCCCGTACTTTATTTTCTGAAGAAATCTTCAGACGTGTAAACAAAAGGTGAAAAGCTCAGTAAATGAAAATTGAAATGAAATAAAATACAAATTCGAACATTAAAGATCACAAGCATATTTTAATTGTTTATGACATCGATAAAACCAAAAGGTAATTATACAAACGTCAAGAATGAGTGCCCACGAAACAGATGAATCTCCGTGTCCGGAGATAAAAAATATGAACAAAAAATGAAAGTCTGTGTTGAGACAGATTGAAAACGACTAGCTTAATATTGAGAGTTAATCCTGAAGGGTTAAGACCAAGAAAATATGAAGCTGTTAAGTAGTAAATCAATAAACAGATTAATTTCCAAGAACGGAGACAATTCCTGGTTGTCGCACATAGATCATAAGTTCATTTATGAGAGAGCCATTTAAAAGCCATGTACCCGGAATGAAGTGATTAACACGAACCGACAGAGTTACTCTTTAAAAGTTGGTGTTAATAGTTCTAATAGGATTAATCAATACAAAATTTCTTAGACGAGTCAAAGTGAAATGGAATTTTGTGCTGAAAGAATAATAAACGAGAGTTGTAAGATTTCGAAAGAGGCGGAAAAATTGCCAGATTTTTGCTTAGAACAGGTCATATGGGAATTAAGTTTTTGCTTAACCTTATGATCATTATTCATATAAAGATCAATGTGATAATTACAATAAAAACTAAGACATAGAACTTGACAGACTCAAAATTCATGAGACGAGTTTGGAGCCCAAATACTTTTCTTTCATTTCTTTGTTTTCCTATCGACCTGAATTGCTAAAAATGTATTGACAAATTGCTGAGAGACTCTGGATTTGCAACTTTGCCCTCGGTGTGGAGCTTCCTGTCAGCAGTGTTTTTTGATATTTTGTCGCTAAGCAAGAGAAAAAAACTTGAATGCCATTCAATGGAACGATGAACTTCGCCTTTTGTAAGTGGCAAAGACCAATCTTCATATACAATGAGGTATTCTTGTATTTTGTATGGGTGTGGCAAAAAACAAATTGTCTACGGAGGCAGAGATGAAGATGTACCACATAGAGTCATGAATGCATAAATGACCAATAAGTGCATCTGATATATAGAATGCAGACATCATTTTTATTAAATCTCAAGTGACAATAATCGATGTATACTTATAGATGACCGATTTATTTCAAAGTAGAAGTCAAAAATGAACTGCAGGTCCTATGCTTGGTTGGTTTACCTGTGTAACAAAACGCAAGTCTGGAAAAACTTTTTGCATGAACAACTTTGCCCTACGAGTTTCCCAATATTTTAAGACCAAAAGTGGTGTTTTCTGAAATGAAATAGAGAATGATTCAAATTCGCCTACACATTTTTGTCTTTTAGCTCCAAAGGGCATTTAGCAATAGGGACGTTTTGCCGGAGGACAAATAAAAACGGAAATCTTTTAAAACCCCACGCTTCAGAACAAACTTGAAGTTCAACAAACCTTTAGCATCCTTAATAAAATCAGCCAGTTGTATGATGTCAGCAAGCCAGAAGTACTCACTAAGCTCTCTAGGGTTCTCTCGTCACCTTTGGTGTGTTTTCGAAATAATGTTCAGTTTAGGGTAAAATAAAGTTTCAGATGAGGTTACTGTACTTGGCCGTAAATAAAAAACCATTTCTTTCGTGAAATGATGAATTAACTATATTCTAAACAAAAGGTTGGATAGCAAGGATTGTCGTCATTATCTTAAGTTTGGGGACAAATGCGTTGAGGATAGTTTTTCTCGGGATTCGGAATTACTAAAAAGAACAAACGTCGAGTAATACTCTCACCTTTATGAGTGTTGCTATAAAGGAAGGATACAAAACGAATGGAAACAATATATTGCGTGACCGAAAAGGGATTATTAAACGATATCAGTAGAGCCAAAAACTTGCGTCTGAAAGCAGGAAAATGAAACTTTAATTTTTGAGTGGATTTGCGCACATGGATAACAATGGCAATATCCCAAAAAGGTATTACGAAAGAAACGTCATTATTCCAGATATTTCGAAATAATCAGCAGTTTGATGGAAGTAATTTTCATAGATATGAAATAGGTACGGTAAAAAAGAAAATTAGCAACAAGTGCAGAGTGCTTGAGAAACTGTAACATTTGATTGGTCCGATCCGAAATTCAAGTGTTCCATTAAGAATGCAAACAATTGAACGGATTCATTAGCTCAAGACAGAAAGAATTAAATCAACTAGTGTGATGCATTCGACCCGGGTAAATCGAAAGAAATTGGAAGGGAAGGTGAAGAAAAGGGGTGAGCGTCTTCGGGAGAAACTTGTTTTCAGAATGTCCGAGTTGGTTTCAGAGAGCAATGATGGCCAAAGTATTGAAAAAACGGTCCCGTGGAGCGCGCTCGGGTCGATCGAGCACTTGGGCAAGTCGTTTTTAATTCATTTTCACGTTTTGTCGACCCGTGATCGATTTGTGCCCGGTTTAACAGAAATGCATGTACAGTCATGATCTGACGATAAAACACAATTCTGCGGTAAATGGTTTGATAATTAGTCAGTTATATGGGACAGGAAGTAAAATTAATGAAAGGTAAACATTGTTGCAAAAAGCAGAAAATCCAGATTCAGGCATCTATTTCCCACGTCGTTGGAAACCAGGCGCTCTCGGCTTACGGCTCCACTTGCGTGATATGGCTCAATTGCAAGTAAAAGCAGTGAGACGACACCGAATAAGCTCGTATTCAAATTCTGTGGTTTCTCCAAGGAATTTTCCCGAAACCACAAAGTGGACTTTTAATCTTTAGACAGTATAAATAAATTTACAGACAGTCCTATAGTCAAAATATGAAAATGTAATTATATGGGGGAAGAGCTACGAAACAACATAGGAGGTCAGGAGTGATTTTGAGATAAAATTCCCCAATTACGGATAATAAATGTAGCACAAGGCTGTCATAGTGTTATCACAGAAATGTATCATTTACATTCGTGCGAAGAGCATTTATCCAAACTTCTCGGAAGTTGTTCCACTGAACAAAGTAAAGAGCCAAAGAATATCCTGGGAAATTAGGAGGGTTTTTTACAAAAGACCAAAGAAGGAGATGAAATCGGAAAGTGGCAAATTTTCAAGTCAACCCGCATGTTGCCGTTTGAGTCAAAAAGGCCAGAGGGCACGTGCTGTTCAAGCATGCTTTCTCTATTTCTCTCCGGAAAAAGCTGGGTGCCCCTTTGGCCAGCTTTCTGTCTTCCGTTTGCTCAGAGACACGAGCGTCAATGAGAGAACAGTTTTTCTTCTGCCATTCAGAGCACTGGCGTTGTCGCCACTAATGTTCCGTGAAAAGGACAGAAAAAAAGCATAGCAGCAATTTCTTTTACCTACATATCCATTACTACGGAAGGGAAGGTGATCTGAGATTCTTTCGAAATCCAGACAATCCCAGCTGATTTGGATGATTCGGAATTGAGTTGGAAAAGGAAATTCATTCATTTAACAAGAAGGCTATTTTCGGAAAAGAATGATGAGAAAAAATATCCTTACGCCAACTCCGAAAGAAAGGATGCCAAATTAATTTCAGCATTTCCGTCAGCAACTGATCAAAAATTGTCTGGTGAACCCGGAAAGCATTAAAAACGGTTTAGCAGCAGGATACATCATAAACAGGGATACGAATCCACAAGTAAAACGGAAACGGGCGTTCCAGTTGATCAACGAAAGTGATAACTGTCATTTCTCAGAATGAACGACTTCCGATCAGATCAAGAAAGAAATTCGGCTATAAACCAAGGCTGTTTTATAAGATCTTCAACAATGTGCACGAATGGATATCTCAATTTTCCATAAGACTAATCACATCTAGAACTTGATAATGGGACGTCGAGGAAGCAAGCGAGGAAAATGTTTTGTAGACAAAAATCGCTCTTTGCAAAATTTCCAAACGATGAGTAATTTTTAAAATATGAGCCCTTTTGTGTAAATAAGTCGTTTATAATTTATAGATTTCTTATGTTTCATTTTTCCAGGATAAAGCTAAATACAGGAGTTTAGTTACAAGCTGTCATTAGACTAGAATGACGTAAAAGTTTAAATTTAAAACCGAACCGAAATTGCAAATGCAAATACGATGCTTTCCGGAATTTCTAAACTGGCATCAGTTTCAACTTTTCTACATTGACCGAAAAGAAATACGTGAACAAAAAAGTATATATCCAATTCCTAGAAAAACAGCGTTCAATGAGATGCTCAAATATAGAACTCAACCCGTTTATTTCCTTAACCATGCAAAGAACATTGATTATAAACATACATCTCACATTCATGGCACCATATTCTCATATTCCGTCTTCCAAGTGGAGTAACGCATTCTTGTGCTTCAGGAACAGGGGCTTCGGGGGATTTTTCCTGTACGATAACATTATCTGTTTTTACTACAATATCATCAGGTTTCTTCAAGATATCTCTCGTCGTTGTATTCTTCAAAGCGTCTTCTAGTGAGGCGATCTTCTTCAGCTGGTCGGCAATGATGGATTTCATGAAATCAACTTCCGACTTGTTGTCTTTATCTGGGGTTGCAGTCATTTCCGCCGCTTTCAGCTTACAACGAAGGTCTTGGATTTCTCGCTTGAGATCCTCGGATTCATTCTGAGTAGAACCAAGGTCTCCGTTTGCTCCACTGTTGAATGCAGCAAGAGCGTCATTCTTCTCTTTGAGTTCTATCTTCATGGAATCCATAACAGTCAATTTAGATGTCATATCGGCTATGATAACATCTTTTTCCTTCAACGAGGAAGTCAGTCCATCGTTAATGGTAATCTGTGATGTTAACTTTTCGATTGCTTCGTTGGCTTTCTCGGTGAGAGATTTTTCCTTCGTAGAAATTTCGAATTTAAGATCGGTCAAAGATTGTTCAGTCAATCCTAGTGTCTCCGACAATCGCTTGATCTCTTCATCTTTTTGAGAAATCAAAAGTTGGTTTGTATTGCCACCCTTGGAAACCTCCTCTTGTACCTTTTTCATCTCCAATTCCTTTTGTTCAAGAGATTTTACTGCTTTATCCCGTTCATTGGTTATCTGTTCTAAGTTCTTCAGTACTTGAGATTGAGATTCATTGGCATTTTTCAGATCTTCTGTCAATTTTTGAATGGCAGAATCTTTCTTGGATATTTCCTCTGATAACTGTGATTTCAGCGATAATATCATATTTTCCTTTTCCTCCACTGTCGAAGTCAAGTTCGTTTTCAACTTGTTTTCGGCATCCAATTGTTTGCTTATTTCTTCTATTTTGATCGATAGAGCATTTTTTTCATTAGTCCAAAGTGTTCTTTGTTCTGCTGCAGCTTGCTCAGATGCAGATAAACTCTTTGAAAGCTGTTCGATTTCCTCAGATTTCTTAGACAGTTCAGAAACAAGTTCTTGATTAGTGCTTCCGTTTTTGGTTATTTCATCCAAGAATTTCTTCATTTCCGCCTCCTTCGACTGTACTAACTTCAAAGTCTCGTCACGCTCTTTTGTGACCTTCTCAAGATCTTCTTTCGTCTTAGCTATGGAATCATTACCAAGTTGGATTTCTTTCGTTAGTTTTTGCACAGTCTCTTGATTTTCATTAAGGGTACTTTTGGTCCCTTCTAATTCTCGATTCAACTTTTCGATTTTTTCGGATAAAGCATTATTTTCCTTGGTCAGATTTTCCTTTTGTTCCAAAGCAGCCCTTTCAGATGTCGTCAGACGGTCAGACAGCTGTTTGATTTCTTCGGATTTTTTAGATATTTCGGAAACAAGTTCTTCGTTGGCGCTTCCGCCCTTGCTCAGATCTTCTAGTAACTTCTTCATCTCTGATTCTTTCTGTTCAACGAATTTCATAGCTGTATCACGTTCATTAGTCATCCGTTCTAAATCCTTCAATGTTCGAGATTGAGATTCACTAAGATTTTTTATTTCTTCGGACAATTGTTGAATCGCACTTTCTTTTTCTTGAAGCACAGATTTAGAATTTTCTGCAGTTTTTGATATCTCGGACTTTAGAGACAT
>VOSG01000028.1:0-89045 GCA_009761265.1 Halicephalobus sp. NKZ332 | reverse complement strand
TTTTTATTTCTTCGGACAATTGTTGAATCGCACTTTCTTTTTCTTGAAGCACAGATTTAGAATTTTCTGCAGTTTTTGATATCTCGGACTTTAGAGACATAATTTGGGCTTCTTTCTCATCAATAACATTTTTCAACGAACTCAAATTATCAATCTCTGATTTCAAATCACGACGTACTTCTTCGAGCTCAGTGTTCAATGATTGTTCCTTCTTGGTTGCTTCGGTCTTGAATTCTTCAAGTGATTTTTCCTTCGTAGAAATTTCGGATTTAAGATCGGTCAAAGATTTTTCAGTCAATCCTAGTGTCTCTGACAGTCGCTTGATTTCTTCATCTTTTTGAGAAATCAAAAGTTGGTTTGCATCACCACCCTTCGAAAACTCTTCCTGAAGTTTCTTCATCTCCAAGCCCTTCTGCTCAACGGACTTTATAGCTGTATCACGTTCATTGGTTACCTGTTCCAAGTTCTTCAATGTTTGAGATTGGGATCCACTAAGAGTTTTTATTTCTTCGGACAATTGTTGAATCGCACTTTCTTTTTCTTGAAGCACAGATTTAGAATTTTCTGCAGTTTTTGATATCTCGGACTTTAGAGACATAATTTGGGCTTCTTTCTCATCAATAACAGTTTTCAATGAACTCAAATTATCAATCTCTGATTTCAAATCACGACGTACTTCTTCGAGCTCAGTGTTCAATGATTGTTCCTTCTTGGTTGCTTCGGTCTTGAATTCTTCGAGAGATTTTTCCTTAGTGGATACTACCTCTGATAGTCGCTTGATTTCTTCATCTTTTTGAGAAATCAAAAGTTGATTTGTATCACCACCCTTCGAAAACTCTTCCTGAAGTTTCTTCATCTCCAAGCCCTTCTGCTCAATGGACTTCATAGCTGTATCACGTTCATTAGTCATCTGTTCCAAGTTCTTCAATGTTTGAGATTGAGATTCACTGACACTTTTCAGATCTCCTGTTAGCTTCTGATTAGCATCATCTTTCTCCTTGATTTGAGTTTTTATCTCGTCTAAATTAGATCGAAGTTGTTGACATTCGTTCAATGAATCTTCTAACTTCTTGAACTTGTCCTTTGCTTCTTCAGATGCAACTTTCAATGCATTATTGGCAGTTTCCAGTTGGATCTTCAAATCTTCAACTAATTTCGAGGTTGTCGATAATTCACCTGTAAGCTTGGCACTCTCGGAACTATTAGCAGTAATATTTGTAGACAATTGATGTAGTTCATTCTCTTTCTTTAATAATTCATCCGAAATAAGAGCATTCTTCGCCTTGAGTTCCTGAACTTCTAGTGATAATTTGTTGACTTCTTCCTTATGTGAATCTACTTCGGTTACTTTCGGGTGTTGCTGAAATTATTCTATGAAATAAACATACATACTTGATATCGAACTACCTCTTGCTTATTTGCTAATAAACTTTCTAAATGAACTACTTTTTCTTCTAGTGCTTTATTAGCACATCGGAGCTCTTCCATTACGAATTCTTGATCTTCGTCAATGGTCTTATCTCCTTTTGATCCTTCAAGTTCAACTATTCTCGCAGACAATGCTGCAACCTTCTCTTGTTCTTCAAAGAGCTGACCAGTAATTGTTTTGAACTTGGTTTCGAGTTCTGCTGTATAAGCCTATAAAGAAAATGTTATTATATGGTGATAGACTGTCTCAACCTTTTGATTTGTTCTTTCTGCTTGACGGACAGCTGGAGCAACAGAAGTCTTGGACATCATTGAAAACCCAGTAACATCACTACCGGCAACACTCCCATGTTCAATTCTGAGTGCTGCTGCTCGATTCATTGCCACAGGCTTTTCCGGAACCCTATGAACCGATAAGGTAGGGGATAATGCAGCTGGTTTAGTCAATCTCTCCAACGGGATAAATAAACCATATCCAGGTGCACAAGTGAAATATCGCTTTCCCTGAAAGAAATTATATGTAATTTATGAGTGTTATCCTAAGACTGATACCTTAACAGATCCATCGTTCTTCCCTGTTTCCGAGGTTAACTCCAAACCAATGAAGGTCTTGTTCTTGTCGACTCCGTCTAGAGGTCCAATATATCGAACCGTGCCGAATCGCCCGCCAATGTCTAGAGACTCTCCAATTCTGCAATAATATCATTAAAACGAAACAATATTATCTACTTACTTTGGGTTCGCCATTGTGGATA
Organism: Halicephalobus sp. NKZ332; assembly: GCA_009761265.1. Lineage (NCBI taxonomy): Eukaryota > Metazoa > Nematoda > Chromadorea > Rhabditida > Panagrolaimidae > Halicephalobus > Halicephalobus sp. NKZ332. The sequence continues at coordinate 86,862 of VOSG01000028.1, read as the reverse complement.
AATATGGAGAAAATAGAATAAAATTAAAATATGATTGCTACAACTGCAAACAGCACGATCAGTCAGTTCGAGAGCTGGCTTTGCAGCAGCTCCCGCAACCTGTGCGTAGCAATTTTTTCGCGCCCGTATTTCTGTCTTTCCCTTCACTCTTCATCTCGTGTAGTTACAAAAATATTTATTTTTGATCGTGTTCTAAATTTCTTTCACTATCGAAATCATCTTAGACATCACTGACGGAAAAACTACTTCATAGCGAAATTTTATTTACATTCGTCCAGAAAGTTCCATTTAACCCATATTCATTTGCGGTTGCATATGATTGATACGAGTTGAATCCGTGACATGGATTTGGTTACGTGAAGCATTGCGAGAGAATTCATCTGTTGTCCATGGAGCCGGATCAGCTGAACACATGAGGATAAAGGTCAAGTTGGTTAACACGAGAACACCAGCTGTAATGAGGAACACATTATTCCATTCTGAAGCTGAATTCATCGGTGCCACTCCAGTGACGAGGAAGGGTACGACTAACATAGTCAGTGTGATACCTAGATATCTTAATAAGTAATATGTTCGGATCATCGAATCATACCTTGAGAAACGTTACCAGTGACAAAGTGAGAGTAATGCTTGCTCACCAAAGGCCCTGCTTTGAAAAATCCCCCTGTGGTGAATCCGAGAACTCCGGCTGAAATACCCAGAAAGGCTAAACACAGTAAAGGGGTTGAAATAGGCATGAATGTAAGTAGACAGAAAGCTATTGCACTGCCGAAGAAGGCAATGGAGTTGTATAGACGAAGCTTGTTTGTTTCTGACAGAAATCGAACCTAAATTCAATCGCTTAAGCTTTAATATTATTGGAGACATTTACCTTATCACTGGTAAATCCAGCAAAAAGTTTGATGCAAAATTGAAGGAAAGGTGGAATCGAAGCTGAGAATCCGGTGTTCCTGACTGGGAAATTAAGTACGTGATGCAGGTAATTTGGAGTGTACAGAAAAAGCATGTTAACAGCTACGAAATTGCCTAATGCAGCGATCCATACTGCCCACACGGATGCAGTCTTTAAAATTGGGATGTAAGGGATTCGTTTCAGTTCTTCCTTAGTGCATTCTGACTTTCCGACAGCGATCTTACGCAATTCGATAGCTCCAACAAAAGGGTGTTTGCCTGAAGAAAAAGAACACTTTAAACCAAAAGAGTGTTTAGAGACTACCTGGACTATTACGGTAGAATATGGCGAAGAGAGTAAACAGTATACATGAAGCAATACCATGACAGTAAAATACAGCAGGCCAGCCAAATGAAGATGCACATAGCGATCCACTTACTGGCATTGAGATAGCTGGTGATAATTGAACATATGCCACCAAGACGGAAACAAAAAGACCGTTTTGTTTGTAATAAGTCCATTTCGATGTAAAAGCACCAATAACAGGGAAATTTGCAGCAAAGGCAAGTCCTTGTAGCATTCTGGCTCCTAATGTATAATAGAACCCATTTTCGAGAGCTAGTGGCATGAATCCAGTTACACCAGCTGATATCAGACCTAAGATGGCAAAAACAGTCCGAATGCCAAATTGGTTGACGAGAGATACGATGACGAAGTTTGCAACCAGTGCACTGGCAGCGACGACTGATGTTAAATAAGATCGTTGTTGAGGAGTGAATTCAATAGGGTCTCTTCCACTGGTATCGTTGCCATCCACGGGCTTCATGCAGATGATGGCGAAGTTGAAACACAAAATGTTTGACCATATCGAGGCTAAGCAGAATAAAACTAATACCATGATCAAGAAACGAGTTCTTGTGTGGAAAAGCTTGGTACATCCTGAAAATTACGTCAACTCTAATTGGAAAATGTAAGATACCGAGAGTGAAATTTCCTTCTTCTCGTGTCCCGAGAATCCTTTGCTGAATTGCGTTCGAAACATTGGAGAGCCTCCTGGAGATTTTGTTATATCCTATTCCACTGTTTGACGATCCATTTGTCACGGGCTGTGGATCCAGGTCGACGACTGTAAGATCCTGAGGAGTGCTGTTAGATTTCTTAATTTCGATTTCTGAGACCATAGCCGAGCTGAAATCAAAATTATGATGACAGGTGTTTATCCAAAATAGAAGTGCGAATCAAAATAGTAAACCAGTCGATGTTTTTCGCAAAATGTGAAATAGATACGGATGACAAAGACAGGTAATCCTAAAGCGAGTGTGGACTTAAAAAATGTGTGTTTGTGTTCTGATGAAAAATCAGAGACAATGGGAGAGATAAAAAACTAATCGACTCCAGAATAAGGATCTGATCAATCGACATGAGCAATCTGGTCTTCAATATCACGTTCTCCGTTTGTTGGTATCCTCTTGGCAGCATGCGTAAAATAATGAACCGACCTTCATTAATAGATTGATCGTATTTATCTCCAAATCAATCATAGCCGGAAACGTTAATTCCAGTGAAAGTTTTGTCGGCTCCGATACGAGAGATATCAATGACAGAGAAAAGTCATATCTGACGGATTTTGAAAAATTTGACTACTAGGAAATGTTCAACATATATGGAAACGAGAGTTATGAAAGAGGAATTCAAAAACATGTTTTAAGATAGTCGGAATTTTCTAGACTTTGTGTTGAAAACTAAAGTACAAAGTCATCAATATTCCTCTTATACTGTTAACAATTTGGCCTACGAAACTTCTTGAACTCTGGCGAAGTTCAGTGATTCTCCTGAGATTTGGACCATTGCTCCTCCTCCAACATCTAGAAATATTCACCGTACTCGTAGTAAACAAATTTAGCAGTCTAAGCTCAACGACGAACTGGTTTTTCTTGAATAATTTTTTGGACAAAGAGTGTTTTCCTTTTTTGGAATCTAATGTCAAAATTTATGATCACCGGAAATCGACTTCATGATTAATAGTCTATGTTACAAAACGTTAGGCTGGTAATGTCTTGTATTTTGAACCAAAGTCTATCAGTTGGTTTTTGAATAAAGCTGTGCAGAACACGTGATTTCCCAACAATTACAGTACTATATCATGCCTCGATACTTCTTGGTAAAAGTAATTTCGCAAGTGAATGTAGAGTTCAAGGAACCAGTAAGCTTAATTTATTTGACAAAGTGAACGTCTAAGCGAAAATTAAGATATGTTGATTCAAGGTAAAATGCCTAGTTGACAATGAGTTTACGAATCATATAGGGCAAGATTCCACCATGACGATAGTAAGTAAGCTCAACTTCAGTATCGAAGCGAGAGAGGACTTGGAATGATTTTCCACCTGAGACCTGAAATTGATCGTATGATTACATGAATTAAGTAATTTAGTCATTTTTGAGCGAAAGTGGTCTTGATCACCTCGGGCGTATTCGTCTCGTTTTCAACCGAAAATAAAAATATCGAAAACCCATAAAACCACCGCAATCAATTTGCGAACATTCGAGACCCGATAATGTTGATGAGCTTTTGTTGCAATTCAGTAAAAATTAAACTTTGGTCATCTAACTTTAATTCTCTCAGAAGAGAACCTAGAACTATCCAAGGAACATACCTTGACATTCACATGACTGCCAGGTTTCAAGTCTTCTGGAAGTTCGACAGTGAACTGCTCCTTTCCTGTGAGACCAAGGGAGTCGGCATTTTCTCCGTTGATGAATTGCAAAGGAATGATACCCATGCCAACAAGGTTAGATCTGTGAATACGCTCGAAGCTTTCAGCAATGACGGCTCTAACACCCTGAAGAAGAGGTCCTTTCGCAGCCCAGTCTCTGGAAGATCCACTTCCATACTCCTTGCCAGCAAGAATAATTACTGCATGACCTTCACCGTGATACTTGGAAGCAGCATCGTAGATATCACATTCTTCTTCACTAGGGACGTGGAGTGTTCTTGGACCGACTTTCGAAGCGAGCTTATTGATGAGACGAACATTGGCAAATGTTCCCCGAGCCATCACTTCATCGTTACCTCGTCTGGCTCCTGAATGTTACATTATTTACGGTTGAAAGATAACATTCAAACATACCATAGGTGTTGAAATCCTTTGGATTAACATTGCGAGACATTAAATATCTTGCAGTTGGGGAGACACGAGAGATAGATCCTGCTGGCGATATATGATCTGTGGTTACAGAGTCACCCAAGTTGAGTAGACAATAAGCGTCGTTGATAGCAGTCGGAGGAGATGGATTCAGTTCCATTCCGTCAAAGAAAGGCACTTTCTTAATGTACGTTGAAGAGGAATCCCAAGGAAAGAGTGCTGAGTCGGGTGATTGAAGAGATTGCCATTGCTCACTTCCTTTTTCGATGGATGAGTAGACTTCTCGGAAGAACTGAGGAAGAACGTGTTGTTCTTCTATTTTCGCTATCTCTTCATGGGAAGGCCAGATGTCTCGGAAGAATACAGCCTTGTTGTTGTGACCAAAACCGATGGGCTCGGTATCTAAGTCAATATCAACTCGTCCAGCAAGACCGTAAACAACGACCTTTAACAAATCAGATTAAATTTTGACAACAAGATTGAACGTACCAGCATGGGAGAAGCAAGGTAGTTGGCACGAACTTGAGGATGAATTCTGCCTTCAAAGTTACGGTTTCCGGAGAGTACTCCAGCGACAACCAAGTCATTTTCATCAATGACTTTCCCAACAGCTTCGTCTAAAGGACCGGAGTTTCCGATACAAGTCATGCATCCATATCCAGCAATGTAATACCCAAGTGCTTCAAGGTCAGGTAAAAGTCCACTGGCTTGCAGATATTTAGTTACCACTCCACTTCCTGGGCTCAGACTAGTCTTCACATAAGGAGGAACTTTCAAGCCGAGTTCCCTTGCTTTTTTTGCAACCAAACCAGCTCCAAGCATGACAGATGGATTACTGAAATATTTTTGAATCACCCATAGAAGAAACGTTTGAGCTGTTAAAGTACCTGGTATTTGTACAAGAAGTAATGGCACTGATGACAACTGATCCATGTTTGAGAATGTGTTCTTCTCCATTCAAATTCAACTTGACTGCTTTGGTGTTCTCTTCTGACTTCAATCCAAACCCCTAGAATACAAGTAAAGAGAATGATAACTGAATTAAAGAACACTCACTTTAAAAGAAACTTTTTCGGTCAGCCCATTTTTGAACTCTGTATGAAGGTTCTTTAGAGGAACTCTGTCATGAGGACGTTTCGGACCGCTTACACATGGAATAACTGTGCTCAAGTCAAGTTCAAGGACCTTTGTGTAATGAGGATTGAAAGCAGCATCACCAAAGTCCACAAAGAGTTTGTTCTGTTGCAAATATTCTTTGATACGTCGGAGTTGATGAGGATCCCGACCAGTTTGTTCGAGATACCTGGAAAAACACATACAACTAATTTCATGCATAAGAAACTTACTGGAGAGTTCTTTCATCAGCGGGGAAGAACCCGATAGTAGCACCATACTCAGGACACATGTTAGCAATGGTTGCACGATCAGCGATGCTTAGATTTGCTACACCTGGACCGAAGAACTCAACGAACTTCCCGACGACTCCGAGATCTCGTAAATTCTTGGTGATGGTCAGAACGAGGTCAGTGCTGGTGGCATAGTCAGGTAACTTCCCTGTCAATCTATAGCCAATTACTTGGGGAACAACGAGAGAAATTGGTTGACCAAGCATAACAGCTTCTGCTTCGATTCCACCTACTCCCTAAGAAGTGTAACTCCAAAAGTTTTAAAAAACGTATAGTCATACCCAGGCAAGACAGAGTGCACAACACATGGTTGTATGGGAATCGGTTCCAACGACGGAATCAGGGAAGAGAATTTGTTGTTCGTCAACACAAACTGTCCTTGCTAAATACTCAAGATTGACTTGATGAACGATTCCGGAACCAGGAGGAACAATTCGTAGATTCTTGAACGCCTTCTGACCCCACTTCAAAAAGTTGAATCGCTCCTTGTTTCTTTCGAATTCAATGTTTTGATTCTTCTCTAATGCCTCTAGATTACCATATGAGTCGACCTAAAGGACTTCACAGATCATAACTCAGTCAAGAAAGTGATTACCTGAATGGAATGGTCAATAACCAGGTCAACAGGGCAAACAGGATTGATCTTGGCAGGATCATCTCCCAGAGCCTGTACGGCATCTCGCATGGCAGCGAGATCTACTACGGCTGGCACTCCACTAAATGTAGTTTGCATTATTCTGCTTTGGAATAATCGATCAACTCACGTAAAGTCCTGAAGTAGAACTCGAGCGGGTTTGAAGGGAATTTCGACAGACTCATGTTGAGTTTTCTCCCAATCAAGGATTTTCCCAACGTCTTGTTCGGTGATATGGAATCCATCACAATAGCGAACGGCAGCCTCAAGCAAATACCGGATAGAAATCGGAAGTTGCTCTGTAATGAAGGTATTTCTTTTGACTCAATTAGTGGCTTAATTAAACCAACCATAACGACCATCGTTGAGGGCATTCAGGTCGTAGTACTTGTAGGATTTGCCATCGACAGTAAGCTCTTTCAGTAAGGATGAGAACACCATTTTTCGCTCGAACCTGAAATTGATAAATTAACTGTTATCTAGACAGAAATTTAGCAGAAAAAGGTGCATGAGAGAGAACCTAGAACAGTTGCGTGGCCATGCAGTTCGATTTTCCGGCAATGCGATTTACGGACGCACGTCGGTGCCTGCTTTTCCGGGTGCAAAAGTCGTAGTTTCTGATTGGAGATTGGATTATACAGAAGAAGTTGTTCAAGCGACGGAAAACGTGAACAATGTTTTGTATAATTGCTTAACAAAGGCGACGAGAAACAAAACGGAAAATTTTAATCGATTTTTGAGTTTGAGATGTTTTTGAATAAAAAAACCCATTTTGTATACAAGAAATTATAAAAATTCTTTTTATCTCCAAATAAGTGTAATGCAGTCTGCTCATTCATCTAGGACCATACAAGGTATTTCAAATTGCTGAAGTGCAGGTGCAATAAAAACCTGTCTAGAGCCGAAGTCGATAATTCTCTATTTCATAGGATAGTTGCAACATTTATCTGATGAGACTCGAAACAAGTGGCTTCAGCAGACATCAAATTCTTTCCGGCCATGTTTTTTTCGTTATCATGTCTTTCTAACAGAGTCCCTTTATGAATAGTCAGCTGTTGGGATGGGACTCTAATGCCCCGAAAAATCGCTGTCGAAAATGTTCGCGATTAAGCTGCCACATTTTCCTGTTTTCTGATAATCTTGAACAGTCAATCATAAATTGATTAATGACTGGCTCAATGTTGCAATTTGATCTCAGCGCCCGCAGATGTATTGTTTTTACCCGACAACATTTCAACAAGTTTTCTCTGTTTCTTTCCCCGACATTTGTTTTAAATCAGGCTGTCATCGAATTAATAAATGTATGAAGCGTAAGTATGCTCACCCACGAAGGCGGTGCAGTGATTTTTGAACGCTTCCAAGATGGAAGATAATCATTTTTCAGATGGGCATGATGAAGTTAATGCTCCTAACCAGCTGTGCCATTCACATGCCGGCACTTCGAGCTGGAGTCCAGGCGTTTATTGGATTGATTACGCGTCTTTATCTAGGAAATGCCGGAATTATTAAAAAGCAATCCCATTATTCGTTGCCTCGGGTTGTTTTCAGCTATCCTCAGCAAATCCTGTTTGGTCAGTTCAAGTTGCAAGAGATGCGGTTAAGCTCATTCACGCGATCCTAATTTCGACTTTTTTATCTGGAATTGATCCGATATTTGCAAAGCACTTTCAAAGGACAAGTGTGGAAAATCGCGCACTAGCCATAGTCTTTTTGGGGTTGGTTTCATGTCAGGATCATTTTTGTTTGATTCTTTTTGTAGCGACAAACAAAATCCCATAACTTTGGGATTTACAATCCTGGTCATCTGGGGATCCAAGACGAAAACGAATTTTAGTACTTTGTTTAGTCTTTAGCATGTCCTTTTTTCCATGTCGAAGGGGAGATATTATCAAGTACTGGGCCGTCATTCTCGACATTGTTACTTTTAGTCAACCTCAGAAATTGCCTCTCCCTGTCAAAGTGGTGGCTCTCATGGGTGGGCTTGGCGCCATTCATTCCTTCTCTTCACACCCGAAAGTATTCATTCATATTTGTGCTCGGATGGCTGAAGGAGAAGAAGCGAATGGCTATTTGGTCTCTGACGAATGCCCCTCATTGCGACAAGCACAAATCAAATAGATTGTTCTCGTCAGCTCATCTGCCTTCTGCCGAATGGAACGGGCTTTTGGAGGCCATTGATTCTGTTATTCTTGAGTTTCGTTTAATTGAAGCGGCATTCGCTTGATTCTTTCGAGAGGCGTTAATTTTAGCAGTCCCAAGTACCTCTCGTCTAATAAGATATCCGCTCCAAGTTGCTTCCACCATTAGTTCATGGACAACATCCTTCATTAATTTTTCGTTGAACCCATATCCATACCTATTCGACTCAATGCCCTATATAAAACTTTGCCTTTATTGGTCCCATATTTAATTCCCATTCAACTACTGCGGCAGCCCTTTTCTACTGTTTCCGGCGCCATCAAAGTATGGTTCATTTTCACTTGGCGGCAAAACAATGGTCAAAAGTTGGTAATTACCCATTTCGAGGTCGAAAACAAACATTTGTATAGGCTGCCATAACTGGAGAGTATGGTTTTTCAAGTATTGCTTATTTGCTTTCAAGCGTAATATCTCTAGTCCATACCGATCGTGAGAGCTTATTTAAATATGCTCTGGCTGTCGGCATTTGAATACTTGCAACTTAGATGGAAGTTATAAAAAGAAGTAAGTGCACATGCATAAATGTTAATCCGCATATTCCCTCCGTCATTTACAAGGCCGTATCCCAGAAATCTTGGACAAGCTCTTTTAATTTTGCCCTTCATGTTTTCGTCAATTGCTGGTTTTCTCTTTTCCAACAAAAGTCTGCGGACGCAAAGAAGAAACTACACCCCCAAATTCCTCCTTTATTGCCCATCTGGTACCTGTTTGTGTTGATTGACCATTTGACCGTTTTCGAACTATGAATAATTCAAGATTCCTGTTCGGAACCATACAAATCAACAACTAAGTCGGTGAACCTCAGGATACGTCCAGGTGTATTTAGTATAAAGTTACGGAATCTTTAGGTAATTTTGTATTCCGTTATAGTTTGTTCTTTTGTCACTAGTTTGGTAAACCAGACATCCTTAGTCTCTACAGACCTAGAAATTCCAATTATGGAGCATTCGCTGCGAAGTTTGTCTTGAAAACCGGACAATAATATTAATTTTCTACAGAATCTCATCCGATTTTAGGGGTTTCTCTTGACCTAAATGAATTAAACTGTTCTTTTGAATTTTAGCAGTTTTGGAAACAATCTGCCGTCAAGCTTTTTCTCTGGGGAAACCTTTTGCGGGACCCGGAAATCGACAGACGGCATTGGAAATTAGTGCGGCAAATCGGTGCAACAAAAAGGGCTTAGTTGACAGGTCAACATTAAGATGAATATCATCTGTACTCGGTCTTTTCACATGCTTAAATTCTGGCCTTCTTGCATCATATTAATGTGTCACATTTGAAAATATTCAATGTGATTCATATTGTTTAGATGATGCATATCTATAGAATTTAAAAGTTGGGAAAATCGCAGGTCGCTTATTCACCTATTTTCCCTGGTTTCTTGAAATAATTTTTGTCAATGTCCATCAGTCCTTCATTTGCCTTCCTTGTCCGTAAACCAAACTAATTTTTGTGGTTCATTAAAACTTTGCCCCGAATTCCGTTTTACTTCCATTGTCTCTATTTGATGCCCGCGCAATTTGACTTACCTTCTGAAATTGACCTTTTCATGATTTTTGAGTACGTCGATCATGCTCAATTTTCGTCGACCCAATTAATAGCTCCCAAATGAAGCTGGATTATCCAATCTCTACTCTGTCGCTTGGTTTCGGTTTTACACTGGTTGCTTAATTACAGTCGAGTTGTACTCTTGAAGGGATGACAGAAAGAGTTTATTCTTACTTCTATTGTTTCTTACAGCGGATCTCTATCGTTTTGAGGTCGAAATCCAGAAGAAAAATGCCAGTTAACTTGGATTTCCTTATGTTTTCACGTGTTTCTAAATTGAGTTTGACAAGCAGAATGTGTTCTCTGTAAATGCAAATGGAGAATTCTCCTCGCAAAAGTGCGAGCATCTACGCCACAACAATGTCGTTTTGTATTGACCCCTGTGAGTCATTTTTGCCCCCGGAGACGCCTTTAAAAACTGACTGCTTATTTTAAAGATGTCGGTTCTCGATCATTTCTTAGAACAGTTCCGGTTAATCCAACCGCTGTGGCAGCTGGCAATGTCCTAGAACAGGAGCCGGGCAATCACTACTGGGATTATCCGTTGGCTTGGCTCTAATTATGGCACTAACTCGCCTCAACTTTTTATAACTCATTAGATTAGGATTAAGTCCCTGACCATAAGTCTGTCAACAAGTCTTTCTTTTTTAGAATTTACTTTGATGACATTTTTGTTTGAAAAGAAGTCGCGATCAAAAGGTGAAATGCTACTTGAATGTGCGCGATATGTGTCGCACTTGACGCTGAAACCGTGTTTTCAATGTTTTCTTTTTCTGAGGCCATGAGAGGGTGGACAATTTATTGCGACATATTTCCGTTTGGTCATTTGCATAAGGAGTTCCCAGCGGAGGCATCGCATGTCGGCGACATCAAATGTTCAACTTGAGTTTGCTAAACAGGGGCTTCTGCTGACTCTTCACTTGTCAATCTGCCAGATCCTCAATAACCTGATTAATATCATTTCCTTTACTGGCTCACCGACTTTAATTTCCTCATGTTCTAGCTGAACTATCCCTGTGAGCCAATTGCGGGCCCGAAATTGAATATGAAATGTGATTTGTTGTCAGATCTTTATCACGGTCATCCGTCTTTAGCCACAGCTTTGTTCACTGTCTTTTCGCCTTACCAGTGCATGAAAAGGATGCCGGTTGTCTTTGATTTGAAACGCGTTTTCGCTCTTCATCAACACATGTAAAATGTCTGTGTCCATAAAACTTGACCCACTGACTCGTCGATTATGCGAGATCATCGGAATACAGCGATCGCCCTATATGTCCGGGAACTCGATTCAAACAATACGTATTATTCCAAAAACAGAGTGGTAGTTGTCACAAAGTTTGGTTGAGAAAGATCTATCCCCCAAAAAACTATTTCACCTTTCGGTTTTCCGTGCATTTTTGTATTTTCTTTTATACATTTCATGGATTTTTTTGCAGGAATTTTAGGATAGCTGTGTGATTTGCATGTCTTGAAGCTGTCTTAGGTAATTGTGTTTTTGAGACCAATCATGACAACTTCATACTGCATTCTGGGGTTCTTAATAATCCTACTGACTACGGCATCTAGCCAACGGATCACTTCGATCAGTAGACAGTTTCTGGTCGACTTAAACGACGAGGTTACTCTCCCATGTAACGTTGAGAATTCGAACAGTATGATATTTATTTAACTCTGAGAATTGAACTCGATATTTTAGCTGATTATGGTGTGGTCTGGAAAAGAGGTGACGAAGTTCTGTTCACTGATGGTTCCCCTATGGATGAAATGCAAACACATTACAGACTTATTGAAGAGGGAAATGTAAGCAGATAGTTCTTGATGTGTCTTATTGCGTTATTTCAGAACCATTCTTTGTATATCAGAAATGTTGAGGCTTACGATGAAGCCAACTACACTTGCATGATTAGTGATCCATCGGCAACCATTCAAGTAATCCATCGAATTCTTGTTCATAGTCCTCCTTCTGCTTCCATCATTCCCCATGAAAAGACCATCTATCCAAGATATGGAGAAGATGTGATATTGACTTGTAGTGCTACTGGCAATCCAATTCCGAATATCAAGTGGAGATTTAGAGTTTGTTTTCCTGTTTGTAAGGAAATTCACCTGTGTTTTTAGAATGGAGCGATGCCGCTTTCGGCTTCACAGGATCTTTCTCGAGGACTATTGAAATTACCAAATGTGGACGAAAGCTATGCCGGAACTTATGAATGCGTTGCAACTAACAAATACAACAAGCAAGCACACGCAGCTATATCAGTTAAACCAGTCTGTAAGTTTGAATTTTGAAAAGGGTTTTCCAATAATATCACTTATAATTCTGATAATTTGACATTTTCTAACTTTTGATTTTAAATATTAACTTGACCATTCAAAAGAGTTTGAAGTGTGAAAACTGATTTGTTAACATTTCAGCCGATGATGATACGATTGGTAAGTGTTTTGTTGTGTATTTGTTATTAGTAGTTATGGATGTGGTTGGTTTGAGTGGTTTGATAGCCACTTGTAAGGATAATATTTTTGTCAATTTTTAGTTAAGCCAGTTGTTTTTACCGATAGGACATACATTCCCACCAAACAAGGAGAAAGTTTGAACATTAGTTGTCGTTATAATGGCAGTCCACCTCCAGAAGCTCAATGGACATTGAACGAGAAGTCAGTGGATGTGAGTTGATTTTATGAATTCTTGTAAAGTTAATGTCGAAAAGTTGATTTCCAGAATAATAAACACATTGTCATCACTTCTAAGTTCGATAATAACTACACGACAACTATCCTAAGTCTTGAGAACGTTACTCCAGACGAATTTGGAGATTATAAATGCTCTGCAAGTAATGGATTGGGATCTGATTTCAAGTCCGTCCATGTGAATGATAAGCCAGGAAGACCGTATCTCGAGAGTTTCGACAACACATCCCTTTCTTGGACCGTTGAGTCTGCTTTGCCCATAGATCAATACCGCGTTTACTACAGAAGAGCCGGGGAAGACAAGTTTATTGATTTCAAAACATTCGCAAGTACAAAGAACGATCAAGCAGGAAATGTTTGGTCTCGAGTGGAAAAACTTGACTTCCTTAAATCTGGAAGTGAATATGAACTTCAGGTCAAAGCTCAAAATAAACAAGGGCTAGGATCGTTTGCCCTGGACTACAAAAAGATCCACATTCCTTCTCAGGACAACGAAATTAAAGGTAACGTGATGCTAGGTTGATCGATGACACCAGATATGTTTAGGTAACGCCAATTCTGGGATAACTCTCATGCTGAGCATTCCGATAATGTTCATCGGCTTTCTTCTTTCCCAATGACCATCGACAGAGAAGCTGCATGTCTTAGCTACATACCACATCGTTCACTCCATTTCACCGGTCGTTCTCTTGCAAAGTATTTTCAAAGAATTAAATAACGATTGTTCTACCTTGCTTATCTGTATTTCACCCGTGAGAACCGGGCTTTCTGAACGGGAAGGCATCTGGCCACGTTCTGTTTTTGTTATCTCGTTATCAAAGTGCGTTGGCAGGGATTTCATCTCATGACTAAAATATTACTTCTGACACACTGCCGCGCCGTACTCAATGTGTCTATTGTTTAAAATAAAGCTCTATTTTCATTTCTGAAGTTTATATTGAGAATTTCTTTTTTTGGAGTGGGGTGGAAGGAAATTTTAATAACAATGGCCCACTTGAGGTTCTTCACACCTGGCCCGAGAACTCTCCAAATTGTTCGAACACTTTTTTCGTGGATTAAAACCTGTCCCGACATACCTATTAACTATTTTTCTAGCCAAAACTGGAATGTCTTTCACGTGATGCAGGTGACTTGAAGACGATGGTATTTAAGGAACAGCGACTCGGGAACTATCCTTTTGTGAATATTCTACTTTTTTTTAAATTGCTGTTTTTGGTGGTGTTACTGAGACAGGTTTGAAATCACTGCAAATTGACATCATTGATTCTTATTTCAAAAACTGATCTATCACCCGTACGTTTAGTAACATGATTATCTCAATTTTTTTAATCTTTCTTGCTGTAATCGGTGAGTTATTGTGTAGATATGATTAAGACGAAGTTAAATTTCCAGGAGCTGAGTCTGTCTGCAAATTCAGCAATGGACAATACGAGTTAGCATGGGTTGTTGATAGATCGCAAAATATCCATTTCCGCCTGACTTACTACAACTTTCCTCCGGTAAATGCATGGACCGGTGTAGCATTCGGCTATTCAATGGTAAATTTGATTTTAAAAATGGAATTAATAGTAAATGATATTAGGGGTCAGGATTGGATGCCATACTCGTCAAGGTCATTAACGGGAGAGTTACAGTGACTGATGAATATGTCCAAGGTATGTTGTTTTCTAGTTGAACATTGATACGTAATTCCAAAGATCTGAATCTGACAACTTCATATCCGGATTTTACCTTTTCGATCATATTGAATTTATCCTTTGTCATAACGAATCCCAAACTTTGTTTCGATAGTCAGTTTTCTCAATATATTGTGAAATTTTCAGTTCTAAACTGAAATTATTAACTAGTATTTACTGCATAGGAAAATTTAATGCATCTATACATCATATAGCATGTATCATATGTAGATTATTCCGGATTTAGTCGGAATCCACGTTTGGACACAACAATTGGTTAAAGTGTTTATATGAAATTCGTAGTAAATAGACACAAATTAACAATAACTGACAGCTAGTTAGATAATATGAATATAGCTTGTTCTTTAATAGTTATGCAGAGAGTTTTAGATTCTCCAGTAGAATACATTCAGATAATATTCATACTTTTTCAATTTTAAATCATTTTTCGAAAGAGTTGGATACAATGTGGTCATATTCAGACTCAAGTGGGGATGCTGGGTGATAAATTTTTTATAACTTGTTACTATTTGTATTACAAATATCATCGAGAAGATATGGTTAGACTTGTCTAAAGCTCCTAAATGTATATTTAATTTGTTTTGGCTGTAAAGCCACTAAAATATGCTAATTTCCGATTTTCTATACTCAGATTAACATAGAGCCATGAACAGAAAGGTTAAAATTTTGGTTTACCGAGAGACTGCGAAAAGTCATAAACCAAACTACCGCTGAAACTTTGACAAAGTGTTCTAGTTTTGTTTCTAAGATACTTGAGTTGATCAATTCTTTATTAAGGATACGGACCAGCATTCCCCGATCGCATCGGAGATGTCCAGATGCAGAATGCTGTATTTCAAAATGGAATTCTCAGAGTTACCTTTATAAGACCGATTGTGGGATCTGAACAAGTTGTCGACAAGTCATTGGCTGGCTGCACACCATGGCAATTCATCACTGCTCCTGGGGCGATTCACGACCAATTCGGACACACAGGAAAGCATTCTCGAAGACCAACTACGCAAATGGTTTGCTTAGATCAATGTAGAGTCTGATTTTCATCGATTCCAGATGTTACAAAAATAAAACAAGAGCAATTGACACAGTTATTATGGTATAATATGGATGAAGCGAAATGGCACCGTTACTGATTTCGTTAAACTGACCCTCGTTGTAAACATCATCTTGCACAAATTGTGATTTGTTGCGGTAAATAGGAACTGGCAATATATGAGGCCAAATCGTGTCTCGATCTAGACTTTCGACAATAGAAGCAACCGGTTTAGTTGTTGTAATTTTAGTGTACGGCTTGGACGTAGTTTGAGAAATTTGCTTTGTTGGACAGGTGGGACAATCACAGGGAATCGAGTTGGCGTAACTACAATCTTCTTGAGACATGACCTTCTTTGTCCAACTAAGGGAGTTGTTATACGCCGAATGAGATCTGCACCGGACAATTCGACGAACGGTGTCATCGCTTTGGATTCCATTTACTGTAAGACAATAAATAACGAGGTCGGGATTTTTCTGAGCACATTCCAGTAAGTCGTGATTACATGTGGGAGTTATCCCTCTCACGTCCAAGCAATAAGTGCATTTCTGGAATTAAACAAGAGTTAGCAACGGAATTTCATTTTTGAAGGGGTTACTCATTTATTAATGAAATCGAGCAGCAGGGAAATTGTAGTGAAAACTTACTTGGATATCGGGAGATGGAGTCAGTGCTACAGCCAGAGACATTAAACAGAAACTTGTGCAATCCATTGAATAAAATCGTTGACAATAAAATTCACAAATTAGCTTCAAGAGGGTTCTTGATAATTTTTTAAATTGCTAAGCTTTTGTTCACAAAACGCCGTTTCTGACAATCGAATGAGAGCAATAAAGCGGTGTTCTTCAGGCATAGACTGTCATATTTTGGAGGATGAGTCGCTAGCTTGTTACCAGGAAAGGGGTAAATGAGCTCGTCGGGTCTGGCGGAACTAAGAGGGCTCTAAAATTTTGTTGGACATTAACATGCTCTGATTCTCGGCTAAGGACACAGATGTTCTGGGCAAAGTCGAAATATGGAAATGATAAACTGAGTCACTACCAATAAAGGAAACGCCGTATATTGTTTATTTTTTAGGAGTAAAAAACAGAAATTCAAAAATGACCTGCTTATCGAAAAGCGAAGACAAGTGGCAACTTGAGGAAAGCCTTTGTCGATTTCTGACGAAAGGATGTCGCATTTGATGCTTCAGCAGAAAAGAAACCCCGAGGGTAATGGCCAAACTGTTGTCGAACAGGATTCTGTGCAATATTCTGACTTGTCTTTACATACTGTTTCGAACTCGGAATCCTGTTTATTTCCTGTACTAAAAATTTTATGATTCAACCACGGTTTCAAGTTTATCGACAAAGTTAAACAATTCTTCGGAAAAATTGAATAAACAGATTTTGACTATGATAAATGTCTTCCGTTTATTCATTGCCATTTTTTGGAATGCAAATTAGCATAAGAGGAATAAATTATGAATTCCCTACTCACCGATTTGACGACTAACATGGAAATGTCTAGAGATCCTTGTGTCACGAGATTCGGCGGGATCTCGTGATGGGCATCCCAGACAGCTGCTCATCCAAAGTTTCGCATTTTCTATATTTGAGCATGAAGAATAACAGGTCGAGATTGCATCTCAGGTCGCCCTGTTTGCGTGAGTAATCAAAGCAATAAAAATGATTTTGCATACTCATAAATCGAAGGAGATTCGAATATTTCTTGTTCAATTTGTTTCGAACAGAAAGTCGTAATAATGTTGATTTGCTTCTATTTATTAGAGAAGGGGGAGACGAGAGATTTGTCCGATACTGCTGTTACAGTTTTGTTAAACTGTACTCCTACGGAATGGTTTTATCAGGAACGAATTTCACACCTTTGATGCGACGCAAGCCCTAATTTCCAGCGAGAACCGGAAATGGCGGCACAGATTCAATTTTTATGTTTATGTCTTAGTTGCTACTGTGGAGAAGAAATCGAACGAAGGATGATAGCTGTAAGAATCCAGTTCTTTAGTGAACTTTTCTGGAGTAGAGATCATATCTGTACATTTTAGAAGTGCATTTCCACATAGTTTTGAGTAACATACTCCTTGGATAAGCTCACTACAAACACAATTCAAAGATCTTAAGACTAGAACCGCTTCCAAAGCTGAGAATTCGCCGAGATTACGGCTTTGAGATGGATTCTCTCCTGTATTCGCTCCGCCCAATTTTATCTTCATGGTAGACAGATGCTGTCATACTTACGTATCTCCGATTACTTATTTTATTCGCCAGTGATCGCCATTCCAGGTTTGCATCTTTCCAATGGTCAGTCGGTATTCTACAAGTTGAAATTCGGATTTCGTCGTCGCAGACGGTAAGTTTTGTTTAATCGATTGCGGACAGAGTTCAAACAATCGGGCTTTATAAACGGAGTTTCGAACATTAATAAAGCTCTGTTTGCCGATAGCAGGGCAAGCTTCCAACGCAACGAGACGCATGTGTACACGATGACCACGGTTTTAGACTTGCTGCATGCCTTTTCGTGGCCCATTTGCTCTGCTCCGAAACAGTTTAGTCTGCGATTGAGCACTACGACATTTGCATTTGAATACAACCGTTCTCTCATTTCTCTGGACTTTTGAATAAGATATACTGGATTTAGGGGAATATTTCTGTTCACGCCACTTAACAACCCCATTGCATGCGAAATCGTGGGCTCCTGTTGTACTTTCCCAAAAATCAAACGATGTCCGTATTTTCGCTTATCTGTAGATCTGTCTGCGCCAGTTTCTTGATTAATAGCAATACTATAATCAGTGCAGTTTTCTTCGTGGAATCCAGCAAAACCGTGTATTTGCTGTCTATTTCTGTGGCGTCTTTTTCGTTATCAGCGATGCAAAAAGTGTGTCAACAAGATACGCCTCATTCTCCGTTAATGCGTCCCTCTTTTGCAAGCCTTCTGTGTCAGCCAGTG
Source organism: Halicephalobus sp. NKZ332 (assembly GCA_009761265.1). NCBI lineage: Eukaryota > Metazoa > Nematoda > Chromadorea > Rhabditida > Panagrolaimidae > Halicephalobus > Halicephalobus sp. NKZ332. The sequence goes on along the minus strand of VOSG01000028.1, from coordinate 68,676 downwards.
TACATCAATATGATAATCAACATTGATAACGGTCTCTCTTATCTTACTACTATTAGTTGATTCGACGATCGTTTCGATATTTTCACTGCTCCGTGATCGCCCTGTCCCGAATCTTCTCTGCATAACTAATGAAGTTGAAATGAAGGAAATTTATGATTAAATCACTCTAGAATGGATTGGACGCCAGTGAACTCTATTACTTCGATGATAATTGTTGGAAATTATTTGCAATTGTTTATGCTTTGTTCTGGGATTTTTTATGTTGGTATTGATAGTGAAAACCAATATGAACGATCCTAGCACAAATGTATGAGCAATCACTTTTTATTCATTTCAATTAATAAGGTGAGTTGCGATTGGTTTCATATCGATCCATAGATCGCGAAAGACTTCATGAGCATGACGGTAACGAATAAAGTGCGAAAGTATTGAAAAGTTGTCATATTGACAATAACGTGCGGGGAGAAACAAGAACAGTGCAACAAGTAACAGAAAATTGTATAAAACTGAGTAATGTAAATGTTCAAAACGAAGTTGTATTATAATCTGAGTATTCCGCTGCTTAATGTGTAGGACAAGAATAGTGCCAATTTTCCAAGTGGGGCATTGGACTTGAACTCAATTCTGTTGATCGACCCGACGATAAGGACCACGTGGACGATCTTGTCGGTAGAAAGAGGGTCGAATATTCGGCAACCTCGCGGGGTCATCCGCAACTCGGAGCTCGGGATTGAAGGGATTGGGTAAATGCAGCTGATCAGCATAGTTCGAAGCGATGGGTGACATCCATCTGAAATAATGATTAGGGACGAAATGGTTATAAATCTCACTTGACGGCCTTTTGACCATTTTCAATACAGACATCGCTGGAGATTGTTTTAAACACCTTTGGAAGCCATCGGCAGAGAGCTCTGAGTGTCTCTTCATAAAGTTCTCGGATCGCGGATGGAGTTTCTTTGTTTTCGGCTGGGGGTAGTACATTTGTATTTGGCCTGACTAGTGGCTGTTCTGTTGATACTGGTTTAAATGTTGGAGTTAGAGGAGACTGTGTGACAGGTTTCAGAGTACCGAGAGTCAGTCGACCTTTCGTCGTTGTCTTTTCGGATGATGTAGGAAGTGGTTTAACTGGCCGTGGCTTCGTTGTGGATTGTACTCGTTTCCACCATGGAATTTCGGAGGTTGCGGAAACTGGGAGCCATTTTGGAGGTCGATGTGTAGTTACTGTCGAACTGGGAACTTGTGGTTTCGCTGTTGTGGTTCTTCCTACGGTGATCTTCGACCAAGCACTCTGAGTTGTCTTTAGTGTTGTTTGAGTTTCCACGGTGCTGGGAGTGATCGGTACTGTGGGACGGAACTGGTTCACATGGAATCCTTCTGGCAACCCCAAATCTTTTTTGGAGAAGAAACGATTGTGGAAACCAAATGGAATGGAAATGGGTACATAGGCACGTCCAATCTCTGTCATGGTTACGGCATCGATGACGAGCAAAACACCTATAAAAACTATAATAATGTTTTTGATCACCTTCTCACCTTTGTTTTCGCTGAGATCAAGAGCACGAACGAGAAGAACTCCATCATCTTCTCTTCTGGCATCTGGTCTGGAAACAAACCACGGTTCATGGAGAACAAGAGAAGCATCTGTTTTGAATCTCAAGTTTCTGGAACCTGCTGGGTCGTCGACGTTGATTTTCAGGATAGTGTTGTCCGAGGCGAATGGATGTTCAACCATGTAAGCCCATTGGTAGGCTCGACCTTCGTAGATATGGTTGATTTGAGGGAAATCGGCAGCAATAGTTTCCTGTGGAACGAGATAGCTGTACATTACTCTGTACCCTTTGACATCCAAGGTGAAGCGGAGAATACGAGCGGTACTGGGATAAAGTTGAGTGGTTAGGAAATCGGTGTAGAAGTATTTGACGTAGGGATCGTGGCTGTCATAAACAACCATGTCGGCAACCAAAGTACCATCTGGGTTTTCAAAAGCGTTCAGTTGATGGGTAACGAACATTGAAGGGAACACTTCCATAGGCTTCTGTGTGACAAACTCCATGGTCTTCTTGTTGAAGACAAGGAATCTCATCGGAACCATATCGTAAAAGTCCATTCCCCAAAGACCTCCTTTTTGAATGGGGGATTTATGATTGGACATTGGGGGTTCTTTGAATTTGCATGGGTTAATCAACAATGATGTGATTGGTAGAATGACGAAGTTTTCGGTTGAGGTTATTGAATGGACGTATCCCGGAAGTAGGGTTTTGTCACCTGTAAATCTACGTTGGTAAAGATCGTAACAAGATTAAATCTTTATATCTTCGTGATTGTGCGCTTTCCAAAAAGAGACTGTTTATTCCTTTGTTCGCTATTGAAAACCGTTCTTTGCATTAGCAACTAATCCTAGATGAGAGGAATGCGCGCGAACTTCCTGGCTGACCAAAACGTAACGAGGACTCACCGATGTATTCGTCGTCTTTGCCACAAGCGTTTGCGTCCCAAACTCCATAATCATACAAGCCAACAACCTTGCGAACTCCTGAAGGAGAGACTGTGAAAATTCCCTAAAATAATCGGATCAAGTAGAGAATAAGGTTTGGAGTGTACCTGGTAAAAGCGCTGTTCATTAAAGTTCATTGCACTGAATGAACCCCAAATGGTTCCATCTGGATCTGAACGTTCGTGAATAGCCATCGAAATGGGAATCATGCTTGGACGTGGGTTGCCGAAGATTCCATTGTCTTCCTTGAATGGGAATAGTTTGAATTTGTTCAGATTTCTGACATCAAATTCATAGCCAACCCAATACGGCGCTTCGGTTCCGGCAACAACCTTATTTCCGATCTTCCAGAAATCAAGGTTTGGATGGAACCTGGCAGAATCAGGATTGGAAGGAACCTGTTCCCATCGAGACATAGCAGTCATGTTATAGTCAGACCAACCTGCCCAAGGAACAGATGCTTTGGTCATGTTCCGATCATAGAATTCCCAGATTTTGTAGGGACGAGATGGGTAATACTGTGCTGAGAAAACGACTTGGCCGTTGGAAATATGAAAAGCGCCGATAGCACCAATGGCATCGATCATGTGGCTCAGTCGATGACCTGGTTGGGCAGAGAGATTACCGTAAGCTGCACTTAGTTGACAAAGAAAATAGCCATCTGAAATCTTAATTTATGGAGAAACTTGCACTGGAATTACCTAGAAATTTGGGGATGTTCTTGGAAGGACAGTAGAGTTCTCTGTATTTATCTCCATCCCAAGCATCTGGAAATCCGAGATGGACTTTGTTCACGGATTGAGCAAAAGCAGTTCCAAGGAGGAGACTGGTAGTTAGAAATATCCTGATGGATGACATTACTGCTCCTCTGAAAGAAAGACTGGTTGAAATGGATTAGTAGAACAAGTTCAAGGTATGGGGTTTCAAGTCTAAAAATAACAATGTTTTTGACCCACGTACGTGAGCAAAATGCGTTCGAGTTTGGGTATTTTCAATAATAGCAATTATGACAGACGACAAAAGACGTTGAGAAGTTCATTGAACGGTTGATGTCAACCAACATCAACAAGAGGACAAGGGAGATTGAATTGCGTTTTGTCGCGCAGCCGTCGATTGTCCGTTTATTCTAAGTGTCCATTTGGAAGTGAGGGATACAGCATTCTCAGATGCCGCGAGCAGACGGTTCAACTTCACAACTGAGATGTGGTTTGAATTATTTCAATCAACGTCATGTACCAGTGGTCACTCGCGAGAAACGTAGGGGCCGCCCAGGTGATTAGATTGTGTTGCTAACGGATTAGAAACGCGCGAGACGTCCCGAGATTTTCGATCGAAAAGCCGTACGTGTACGAAACCGTTTGCTACCGCTGCCAGTGGGGGACCGCTTAGCTGTTTATCCTTGAGTTGCCGAGGTCTCTAACGACGTATTCATTCGATTGAATGCAAGCTGTCCGGCAACAAACCCGAGTGGTTTCTTCGATCGCCCTATTGTTTCTCCAGTTCGTATCCTGTGCGGTTGCTGAATCGCAACACGTAAACAGAATGACTATTGAGGTGTGAACTGACGGAAATTTGCACTTGTTTGAGTTTCGATCAGTTCAAACAAAGTGGAACAATCAAGTTGCACTTCTATTCCAAAACAAAATTCAGCAAGCAAGATCGTATGATCAAAAGAAATGTCGATGCCTTTGTTTCCAATTCACGATCAATCGTTTCAAAAACGTGGATTGTGGCTTTTCGGGAATCACGGAAGCCTTTCGCACTGTCGAAATCCGATAATCGGTCAGCGATTGTCCTTCTTGTTTTCACAAATGACGGCTATCCGATTAATTTTGAATCAATTCAATCCGCAAAAAAAGATGAGTAAAAAACTGAGTAAGCTAATCTGAAAACGTGTGGCTAGACCTATTGTTCGCTGATCACCCTAGCATTGAAAAAAATTGAACTTTTTATTCAAGATCGTTGGATTTAATCCATACGTCCTTATGAAATAGATGAAGTGAGTGGAATAGATGGAATAGTAGGACAGATGGAATAAGTAAAATAGATAGAATAGATAGAATAGACGGAGTAGGTGGAATAGATAAAACACTGTTCTACTGTAATAGCTGTTGAGCGTTTCTCAGTGGGAAAGTGAGCTGTAAAAACGCAATTTAAGATTTCCTAGGGCATTACAAAATAAAGTCTACTGTACATGCACTTAGAAACCTCAAATTGGTTAATACACCATCAGACAAAAACAACCGTCCCAAGAGTTTGAAAGGCCAGTATGAATCGGAAATAACATTCTAGCACATCAAACTCCGAGATGGATTGCTCTGAACTGAATGATACTGCTTTTATTAGAGCATACGAATACTAGCGGTATCAGATCAAGTGGAAACATCTTACAGGAGAAGGAAACAAGCGAATGATCAGTGAGCCTGGCAGCAGTCTTTTTTATAGACGGAAAATGAATCAGAGCCCCTCATTCGTATGGGGCTAGCATGGAAAAGCAGAAATGCCGTATCAGTGACTAGACATTAGTGCATTGCCGTGCCTGCCTCAAAGCGAACGTACAGTTGCGATCGTCGAATACAATTAATCATCAAACATTGCCGACGGTGAGAAACAAGGTTGAATCCTCGCAATGCTGCGCCAATCATGTTCCCTGCTCTGCGATGATAATGCCACTGTCCGGAACGCCTTCTTTGTGCTCAAAACAAAAAGCAACGATCGCCGTCCGATCTACATTACGAATATTTTTCTTTTGCTCTCCGGGCCAAAGACAGAAAGTCCATCGATTTGGCAGATGGAAATTTCACAAAGAAATCCGGGTCGACTTGTCCGGGAAGACATCTTAATGTCAGAACATTGTTCAAACCACATTTATCTCTTCGAAAACAACTTTATCTCCAATAAATTAATATTAGGCATAAAAATTACCCATTTAACTATCAATACATCCTGTTAATTAAATTGTGGCAGATTACACGACTCGACGGACCTCGAAGAATCTCTTGAGGTAAAAGACTTGGCCAGCGGTCATTGCAACAAGAACGATAGCTTCGAATACTGCCCAGATAACAACTCTGCTGTTGGTGTTCTCGTTGACTGAAACGACGATAAATCTAGGATAAACAGGTTAAGAAACTCACTTCCGCGGTGAACACGTTCGCGAACTTCCATGTATTCTTGCTCGTGCTTGACAGAAGTCAATGCATTCGAGAGTTCTCGGATCATTTCCTCAAGTTTCTGACCTTCTCCTGAAAGAAATAAACACAATACTTGGGCGAAAATGAAAAGACTTACCGTCTTGGCCGGGAGCATTGGGATCGGGTTTGTTTTCTTGACCAGTAGTCACATCGATAGTGAACAATACCATTTTGGGAGTCATAGTTGACATTTTGTTACTGAAGCAGTAAGTGTATGTACCATCCATATGAGCAGCGAATGTATATTTTCCAGAACTCTCGCGAACACCCTTGTAGATTTCCTTGTGGTCCGGTCCAGTGATCTAGAATCGATTTTTATATGGAATAAAGTTAAAACAGTGACTTACCACAACATCGATGTCTAAGAATCCACCTTCAGCAACTTCGAACATCAAGCCCATTTTGGTTCCAGCATTGACACGTTCAAAGAAGCATTTCTCTTCGTTTGCATCTATTGCGATAAAATAAGCTTGAGAGGTTATAGAAATTGTTAAAACTAATAGAGCAACACCCAAGGAACGCATGTTTGACAGTATCTGTAAAAAATTAATTAGATAACAAAGAAATCCGATGCAAACAGGAAGAACAGGGAAAATAACGGTAAAGAAGAAATTGAATGTGACGTGGACGAGTGCAAGAAATGGAAGTTGGCAATTGAGTGCATGACGCCAAATATTTGCATTAGGGTTGAATTTAAATTGTCTACAAATGAGAACTCCATGTGCGGAAAAAAACTAGTCGAAAATTTTATTGTCTGTTTGGCTGGAACTTGTTCATTTAGTTATTATTTGCATGTACTGAGGTCAAAAGACGTGCTTCCAATCTTCCGAGCCATTAAATACGAGGAATACCAAGGCTTAGTGCGTCTCTTTTCGATATTTCGACTAAAACTCCCGTTTCCTGCTGTGCTGCTTTCTTACCTAGAAGAAATCCTCAAGTATTTTTCTCTGCCACCAAGACAAACAAACACATGCTGAGAGTTGATCGGTTGAGATCAAGTTGTCTGGTCTGCTTTTTGACGTTAAATTCGATTGCTGCCATATTGAACACTGCTCAGCCATTTTCAATCCATTTTCCTAGTCTATTCGGAATTAATTAAGTCGTTGAAATTCAAAGGATTTTATTTTCGTAGTCGTTAATGTCACTGCAGGCTGCGCTAATTAAAATCTTCTGTTATTTCTATGAAAGTGAGATACCAGTCCACGAAAGCAGGAACGGTATTTCCGTTTTCAAAGTTCAAAAATAACTGCATTTTCAGGGTCAACTCTTTATCCTTTATGGGCGAAGAATCGAAATCTTGTGGACAACAACAACTGTAACGATATATTTATGAATAACTTTGCCAGTATTAATTTGCCATAAATTATGTCAGAACAGTTATTTATTACCAGTCACATGGTTATTAATAGATAAATTTTTCAAGACTCATCATTTTCCATCAAGGAGGATATTTTCCGGGCCCGTTTCCTTGCACATTTCGGACAATGTCTGGACACTCTGGAAAAACAGGGTTCATGGAATACTGCACAGCACTCTCGACATATGGAAACACTTTCGTTAAATGGAAATAAGAACTCCTTGTTTGTACAAAGTTCGCAGATGAATGCATGGCCTTTGCATGTCTCGCATTCTTCTGTAATGTGTTTCTTGAATACTCCGATGATCTCTTTCAAATCGTGGATGAGATTCCCAGTCCCCAGTTGTATCAAGTCATCGAGTGTGTATAGATCGCTGCCTTCGACAAAGTGTTGATATCGATTGAGGTATTGTAAAATCCTTAATTTCTTGGCCCATTTGCAGCTCATGAAATAGCACTTCATGAATAAAATCTGTTTCCTTATCTTGCACAATTCGCTGATTCCGTCGATGTACTGAACGAGCATGGGGTTCAGCTTTTCGATCTGTAGTATTGGTCGTTTCATTGCAACCATGAGTATTTTCTTCGATGACCTGCATACTTGTCGTGTAGTGAAGTCCCAATTATGGAGAACCCGTGCAGGAATAACCATCTCATCCTTCCAATGACATCTTCGACAGTAGTAGTGACCGGTATAATCACATAACCTCGGTTCATATTCCGATCCTTCATCTGTAATAGTTCATATAATCGATAAACAGATAATTTCCCATACCAAATGCGATATCTGAATGACAATCATGGCATTTGTAATTCTGAGAGGGAAGACTGGCTTCCAAACAAATTCGGAATTCGAATTGGAATCCTGGTTGAGAAACAATTGATGAAGCACAAGGAAGCCTGATGTCAGATATACAACGACCGTGGACTTTAAAACGACATTTGCTGCACCGTAAATAGGATTCTGCAAAACGCCAGATGGTTGATATACAGATTTCACAGTATGGATTGGATCCTGTGGATGTTTGGAGTGCAAGTTCATGTCCATTTACACTGATATTTGATTCTGCAGGCAGGCCATTCAGTAAATTTTCCTAAAATCATTGCGTTACCAGAGCGTTATATATTGTAGTATGATCCTACTTTTATTTGAGCCAGTTGTAACTTTAAATCGACCATCAAGTCCATTACTTGGGCTGCTTTTCGTTCGTCGCGATCACCAATTTCCAATAAAAGATTTTTACAAAGATCGATAGAAATAGACAATTCATCAGCTTTATCTAGTTGCCGTTTTGTTTTTTCAGCTTCAACAACAGTTTTGATTTGATTCTGCAGAAATGTTCGGTAATCTAGTTCAAAGACATCAGACGATGTGTTACTTGAAGATTGGTCATAATCTGCTGAGACATCCTCTGTTCTGGAATCAGATTCAGATATCATTTGCTAGAAATGAACAATGTAGACTAATAAAGTACTGGAATAGAGATAACAACACTCTGTGGAGAAAACAAGAGTGGTTGTGATTGGAAAGTCAGTGAGAGAGAAATAAATATATGCTGCTCGCACTGGGTAGCATTTTGCCAAACTGGGATCCTCGTGGTCTTTGTGCTGAAAGCTTTCTGCTTATCTGCTGAATGTTTGCTCATGGATCTAAATGGTCAACCTCTTAGAGTTGTTTATACTAACGAACTCAAAGTCTGCGAACATAATGATATTATTCATCACGTAGAATACGACTTCTACAGCCAACGATTGGCTCTTGTGTCCAGTGATAAAATTGTGTCTGTGTATACGAAGATGCCGGAAAATAAAGGTTGGACGAAAACCGGAATGTTTAAGGTTGGTACTTATTAATTTACTGTGATTAGTGACAATTGCAGGTGAATGGCGGAGCGACATGGCGGATTCGTTGGGCCCATCCGAATTATGGTCAAGTTCTCGCAACAGCCTCTTTCGATGGAAATATATTTATCTTCCAAGAAACAACAAAAAGCAAGTTAACTTTATATGCATATTACAGAAGAATGTGTTTCAGTAAGCTCGCCCCTTGATTTACAAAAAGAACAGCTTATCCAATGTGAGTGGAAGCAACGAGCTCATATCCCGTGTGTCCCTCCAGCTAGTGTTACGGATATTCGATTTGCTCACCATTTCTTCGGACTCCTTCTTGGTGCTTGTGATTCGAAGGGATCTGTTACGGTGTATGAGTGTCAGCATCTACTGAATTTGGATATATGGAGTCCAGTTATGGAGTTGTCTGTATTCAAGTACGGATGTCGGGCATTAGCCTTCAGCACTGATAGATTTAACACTCTTCTGATAGCAACTTGCACGGATGATGATCGTTCTAAACCTGATACTCAAGTTGCGATATTTCCCTTTGCAAGGAACTGTGACAGTGATGTTCCTTCACCGGATATCACATATCTCTATCCGGCAGCTGGTCTAAGTGTGCATTTACCACCAACAGACCTTGAATTCTCCCCCACTGGAGCATATGCATTCCAACGTTTGGCAATTGCAGTGGGACCATGTATCGTACTGTTCCACGTCAACACTGTACCTCTCGATAGGTCTACACATTGTCCGGACTCTCCGTTGAGTACAATTTCAGAATCAAGTGTCAATACTGTTGTCATGGCTCCGAAAATAAGTATTACAAAGCCAAAATCAGATGGAGAAGATCAAAATGAAGAGGAGTTGACGTTGAATGCACTGAGAATAGGATCATCTGCTTCGAATGAAACCTCTACCAGCGATTCTAAAGTGAGTCGTCAAATGAAGGAGCAGTATCGTCTCGACAAAACAGGACCAAGAAAGTCGGTTCAATTCAAAATTGATCCAGAATCAGGTCAAGGTACAACTCCCAGGCACCCTAAAGATGAAATGAATCTCGAACTAGTGAAGATGAAGTCGTCGTTGAAGAAATCAAAGTCAGAAAAATCAGATGACGGTCTATTCAAGCACGAGGAAATTGCTCAAATGAAAGGATTGCATAGGAAATCAAGAGGATCCGAGTCCATGGAAGTGGAAGCATCTGCATCTGACGAGGTCACCACCCCAAGTCCAATCCAGGATGAGCCATCAACACCGACTTCTCGACCGATTGACATTGTCCAGAAGCTTTCTTCACCTGTTAAGGAAGGAGGTGAAGACGAGAAAGCCGATGAAGCTGATTCGGAGACATCTGATGCACCCACTAGATTTAAGACAGCTTCAGATAACCGGGTGAAGGATTTTCAGCAAGGAGAATATGTTTTTGATTCCAAGGGGATTTACTCTACATTCCAGCCTATCGGACCTGAAATGGCGCTCGAACAACAGCAGTCAACGACTTCTTCACCGCAGAAGAGACAGACAGCGAAACCAATGTTTGGAGATGATGTCTTTGAATCTCCTTTTGTTATGCCAAGGACTGTGCCCAGAAAACATGAGTCGCCCTCTAGTTCTCTGTTGAGTAGAAGTACAGAAGCTCCAGGTAACCCGCAGCTCGTTTCCAGAGATAAAAGCCGACATTTGAAGTCGAAGAAGAGACGTCATCAGATGGAGAATGATGACAAGGAACTCGCCAATATGTCCAGCTCCTCCAGCGATTCAAATTCGAAGAGTGGGTCAGGAAAAAATGTGAGGAAACAGACAGAAAAGTCTCATTCTCAGCAACATACTACGACTGAGTTTCGATCGGTAGATGGTCGATATGAGTCTGCAGTTATTAGAGTGACTTCCATTGACGCTTCATCTCGTTCAAATCAGGATAACGAGAACGATGATGATTCTGATCGAATCAGAATTATAACTTTGAGACAAGCTGTTCTACGAGCTGGAAAGGCACAGGTTATTTTTTGTTTCAAAGCTTTCTTGTCAACATATTGTTTTCAGACAAAGCGGATTTCTTTCAACCATACGGGCAGTCTCATTACGGCTGTTTACTCTGATGGACGAGTGAGAGTATGGAAAAGAATTACGCCAGTTATGTGGCGTATTGAGAGTGTTATTAATCCTCCTTTAGTAAAAGGACGAGAGGAACTGTCCATTACTTCCGAAGGCGCTTATTATTAGACTGATCTCCTTTTGGGTTTCCATGATGATTCGGGATAAATAAATTTTGTTTCCAACGAAGTTCCAAAATGTTGAAATCATCCTGTTACTTGGATATGTCTTGTTTTTCTCGTGTTTGAATGAAGTGTGCGTAAATAGAAACTGGAAACCGAATTTGGTCTTTTCATCTTTGGGGTTTCACATGTTCTCGACCATTGATTAATATCATGGGTCCGTCTAACTACTTTGGTTTGTTCCTTGCGTTCCCATTATTTGGTCGCCGCATTATTGAGCAACAGGACAGTCACTGGGGCTTATCAAAACGCGAATCGACAATCCGTCGCTTCTGACGTTCAAAGGTCATGTTCCCCCGTTTCCTGAGCCGTTTTTCTTTCTGTTGAGAAGATCATTTCCACTTGCGTTTTATGACTTTGTTTTTCATTCGTTTATTAAATCTAAACATTTCAGTATCCAAGGATTGGAGAAATGACTGCTCTCGATAAGTTGGTGGAGAACTACCTTGCTTGGGATAAGGTATGTTTTGAGTCATGTATGATATAATCGACGTGGGTGGTCTTTGTTTCTTTATCTAGAGAGAAATACAGTGAGTGGGATTTTACAGGATGAGAAAACACACTCCCAAATCAAAGCTTTGGTTGATCAGGGAGATAAGGAAGGTCTAACTGCTCGATTGGCTGGGAAGCTCTCTTTCGGAACTGCGGGAATCCGTGCACGTGTTGAAGGGGGATTTGCAAGATTAAACACCCTCACAATCATTCAAATTACCCATGGATTTGCTCGTCATCTGAGAAACGTCTTTGGGAATGGGAATATCAATGTGGCTATTGGATATGATGGTCGATTCGATAGTAAAAGTTTTGCTGAGTATGCATCTAACGTGTTCATCCAAAACGGCATTGGTGTTTATCTTTTTTCACGTGTTGTGCCGACTCCAGTAACGGCCTTTGCCACAGTTGCTTTCAAATGTGAAGCTGGATTGATGGTTACTGCATCTCATAACCCCAAGGAAGACAATGGATATAAAGCTTACTGGTCTAACGGTGCTCAGGTTGGTTTTATTTGGAATGCCGTATGTCAGTTTGGTATTTAGATAATCGATCCTCATGATGTGGAGATTTGTCGACTCGCATATGCTGAGCCACAGCCGAGAGATGAGTATTGGGATAAAGACTCTATTTATCAGAGTTCTTTGCTCAAGTCCGCAGATTCGGCAATTGAACAGTACTTTGAAGTTGAGTTGAAACGTGTTCTGTTCAAGGATATTAACTCCAAAACCCCACTAAAGTTCACTTATTCCGCATTCCATGGTGTTGGATATGAATGTGCGAAAAGAATGTTCAGTGGTTATGGATTCCGTGATGAAAACGTTATCTCTGTTAAGCGTCAACAAGATCCAGATCCGACGTTTTCAACTGTACCTTTTCCGAATCCAGAAGAAGGTGCGAAAGTATTAAAGTTGTGTTTCGAGACTGCGGATGAGAGTGGATCGACAGTGATTCTGGCGAATGATCCGGACGCAGATAGACTCCAAATGGCAGAGAAACAACCCGAGTAAGTTTCTGTGAGCTTAATTGGTGAGATATTCCATTTTTAGTGGTGAATGGAAGGTATTTACTGGGAATGAGATGGGGACTTTGTTGACCTGGTGGGTCTGGAAGAACTGGAGAGAGCAGAACCCCAATGCTGACTTGTCGAAAACTTGGATCCTCAACAGTGCTGTCTCTAGCCAAGTTGTTAAGACCATTGCTAACGTAGAAGGGTTCCGGAACAGAACGACTTTGACGGGATTCAAGTGGATGGGTAACTTGGCTTGTGAGCTACGTGATCAAGGGCACCAGGTGATTTTGGCCTGGGAGGAGTCCATCGGTTTTATGCCCGGCAGTTCCTTGGATAAGGACGGTGTTATTTCTGCTGCGATGTTTGCGGAACTTGCTGCTTGGCTCAAGACTCAAGGACAGTCGCTTGCGAGTCAGCTACTCGTACTGTACAAAAAGTATGGATTCCACCTCGTGAAGAGCTCCTACTACATTGTTCCGAACCCAGACGTTACTAAACAGCTCTTCTCCGATTTGCGTACAGATTTGAAATATCCGTCTGCTATTGGGAAGGCGAAAGTCAAGTTCATCCGTGATTTGACTACTGGCTATGATAACCAACAGAAGGACAACAAGGCTATTCTTCCATTGAGTACCTCCTCGGAGATGGTTACCTTTACTCTCGAAAACGGTTCCATTGCCACTCTCAGAGCCAGTGGAACTGAACCGAAAATCAAGTACTACATTGAACTTATTACCGAACCCGGCAAAGAAGACGTGGGAGAAGTCCTGAAGGAGCTGAACCAGTTGGAGCATGATGTCGTTGAAGCTCTTCTCCAGCCACAGAAATATAATCTTATTTCTCGTTCTTAGAATCTAAACTATAGTTTCCTGTTTTTATTAGGTTACATAACTAAACTTTTGATTATTTGTGTTCGTAGTGTGTGATTGATAAGAAATGATATGTGATTTATACATCCTATCAGTTGTTGTTCTTTCTCATATATCGTTCAGTCATGTTCAGAGGCAGATGGGGAAATAATTTTTTGCTTTCTCGTTTTGAGAGCTTTGAGAATATAGCCGGAGATCAAAGGAAGCTTATATTCCTTATTCTGATTGCTACGACCTTGAGTATTCTTCCTGTTGGGTACCATATTATTGTGCTCAACGTTCCGAGTACAGTGATTCAGGTTGATTTCTTGATCATGATCACGCTCTGAATTTTATATCGATTCTTTTAGGATGCTATTATAGAACGTTTACATAGCGAGGAGAACATAGTTCCGTCTAAAAGCGTTATGAATATTATATGGTCAGTAATTTTATATTAGGCCTGTTCCGAAAGGGATTCTAGAATACAGATCTATCCTAAATATCAGAGATCAAAATAATGATAAAATAAAGTATTTTTTTGGCTTCTCGAATTTCGAAATACCAGACAAACACGAGACTGATATGGATCATGACCTCATGAACTTGCTTATATCACTATTAACAGATGAGTTTTTTCCAGGGCATTTATTGTATCATGTCAATCAATTGGAGCATTGGTTGGTTGCTTCTTGCTTCCATGGATTCAGCATACCTTCGGGACGAAACGAGCTTTAATGTCGATCAATAATGCTATTCTGTTGATTTCTAGCTTCCTGTTGTTTGTTTCGTTTTATATTAATACATTGTTCTTCTTAATCATTGGGAGAATACTTGTGGGTGTCTATACTGGGATTGGCTCAGCTCTGCTTCCTATGTATATCCAAGAATTGGCTCCGAAGAGCATCAAGGGAACTCTGAGTTGCTTTGTTCATGTTGGTGTATGTATAGGAAGTGCTGCTGGAAGTTTTCTATCAATAACTTCGATCCTCGGAGGACCGACTACTTGGCATTTACTGCTAGCAATACCGGCAATTTGTGGTATCATTCAGATAATCTTTTCCCGATACATTCCCGATTCCCCGAACTACTTTCTTCAGAAAGGAGATAAACCTAGTGCTGCTGAATCCATCAAGTATGTTTTTTTAGCAAGAGTTGTACAATCGTTATCTGTTTTAGATATTACTACAACTTTGATGACTTCGATGACGATGTTGCGATACAGGAATACAAGAATTTGGTGACCAGAGGGGTTCCTCAAATCTCCTTCCGTAAAGCCATGGAGGACGAACGAACACGCAAAGGGATATGCTTGGGGATAATCATCAGTGCCTCGCAAATCTTCAGTGGATCTATGGGGGCTATATCCTACTCCACATCGTAAGTTGGAGATATTCTACCCAGTGTATCCGTTTATAATGGTTTTAGGATGTTCACAGCAGTTTCCTTTGCTACTTTTCTGATTCCGTTCGTGCCAACTCTTGGAAGTCTCGCATCTATCTTCTTGACTCTTCCGTCATTCAGATGGGTGGAGACGTATGGTCGCAAACCGTTGTTGGTGAAGTCGTTGATATTGTGTGCAGTGTCACAGTACCTTATGCTGATATTCTCCCTGCTAGCAGAAGCGGTTCCTGAAGGCTGGGGATCCATTGGTTTCGCAATTGCTTTCGCGATCTTCGGACTCGGATATGTGGGATCTTTGTATTTTATCAGAATACTAATCTTTGTGTTTAGAACCTCGGAGTAGGACCGATTTCGTATTTCATCCCCGTAGAAATTGTACCTGGAAATGCAAGTGGTGTAGCTCTGGCTATTGCAGTTTCGGTAAACTGGTTCTGCTCATTACTTTCGAATCTGCTATATTATCCACTTATCGAATCAGTCGGAGCCTATTCTTATCTACTCTTTGCCATACCAACGTATGTTCTTAATATGTTATCTAAGGTAATCAGCTGATTCTAGCACGGTGGCAGTGGTTATTCTCTATAAAAAATTGCCAGAAAACATTGGACATCCCAACGTCTCGCCAGGAGAACTCGTACTCACATGCAATATTTCCGACTACTTTGTCGACGACGAGGATTCCTCGGCCTACGGGACATTCGATACAGCTGGTAGCAGCTCCGCTAAATCATCAAGACCAAGCACGGTTTCGAGGCAATTTTAATTTATGGAAACCCACAATGAACCTCTAACGAAATTTTTTCGAGTAAACATTGGTCCGAACGCCAGATAAACCATTTTCCAGAAGCCTCGTCCAGTTGGCTGTCGTAAGAGTAGAATCGTACACACCGGTGATTCCAATGGGGGGATTTGGAAATGACGGAATCACGATCTGCTCCAACACATTCGATATCGCACGAGGATCGGCTCTTTCCTGTAATACTGGTTATTTTCACTCGAGTTATTAAGTCATTACCTTTGTCGAATGAGCACGTCACTTGATAAGGTTCACTGTTTTTGTCTTTGTGAAGCTTGCACACCCCGGGATTCTTTCCGTCGACACTAGCCTCGCATTCGAGTTCTCGTCGCTCTGTAAATCGGTCTATTATTGTTGAAATGTATGTAGCAATAAACGAACCCCATTTGATCAAGGTGTTTGCGTAGTTGACGGGTTTTTCAGCGAAACATTGGGACAAAATTACCAACAGCAGTATAATCGTCTTCATTATCCTAACTGGATATTTTTCTGCGTTTGTTCTCCGAGATTGAAATCCTGTTTGCAGCTTGCCTGATATCCGCTTGGGAACTTTTATAGAAACAAACGCATCGTCCGAATGAAGAAAGGATCAGCAAGACTTTTATTATTCTGCATGTGTTCGAAGCGTTATTAACGAACACCAATTAAACTCTCGAAAACGGTGCCGTGGAGATGCATTAGAGTTGTAGAAGATGTGAAACTCGGCACAATGTTGAGCACTCGATCAAAAGAGCACTTGAGTGCGCGGAGACAGAAGGCGGAAGCTGTCGATCCAAACTCCGATGAGACGCATTGAGCTTTTTGACATCTTCGGAACTCGGAGAAACTCATGGCCGCGAATATTCCTGAATATTGTCAAGTTCTTAAGGTTACAGGTAATCATTTTATTTCCCTTCCCCTGTAATGCTGGGTTTCAGCCCCCGACGGAAGCATCAAAGAACTGGTATTTCCAAAGGCTCTGGATTTGAACAGACCGAAGAGACCAAGGACCACATTTTCCGATGACCAATTGCGGATTCTTAAGAAGGAGTTTGAAAAGAACCCCTATCTGGTTGGTAAGGAACGACAGAAGCTGGCTAAAGAGTTGCACCTGACTGAAACTCAGGTAATATGGAGACAAAGATAGTGTTGACTGTTAATTTTAGGTCAAAGTTTGGTTCCAGAACAGAAGAACTAAGTTTAAACGATCCCCGACGACGGTTATGACTCAGTATGTTTTCGATACCAGGTTGCTAGTGACCGAGTAATTTCAGCGATGGATGTGTCGATAGCAAAGATAATACAGTCCCGAACTCATCGATGGGTAACAACCCGAGCGACTCTACTCAGCATGAAGAAGACAAAAATCATATGAAGACAGAGACACCACTACAGTTTTTGTCTTTCCATATACCTCCGAATGCGTGGCAAATGTGCTCGAATAATTGTTGCTTTTAATCCGTACTATAAGGTATTAATTTATTTTTGACCATGAATATAATATACATGTGATAATGAGAGTATCATCTGGCCTTGTTCACCCATTCGTTACCTTGGCCTTGATAATTACTACCGCCGAAAGCATCGTTGGTGCCTGGGGGTCCTGATGGAACTGGTTGTTCCCCGTCTACTGCATCAACTCCGGAAGCCTTGTAGCCAGTCGGAGAACGTCGGTACCCACCGTAATTATTGGAACCGGACATGTAGCCACCGTAGCCACCGTAACCACCGTAGCCCCCGTAGCCACCTCTGTAGCTCGGAAACACACCTGGATAGGAGCCATAAGCAGCCATCGCACCATATCTGGCGGCGTAATCGTTGTATCTGGTGTTAAAGACATTAGATCCGTAGCGTTTCATCAAGGAGGAAGCGAAGAATTCAGGAGCTTGCTCTTGATTGCCCCAGCCCATGTAGGGGGCATCACCAGTCAGTGAGTTCATTTCCGCAAGGCCTCCGGCAGCCTCAGTCCTGGTGTAACAGTAAAATAGCCATGCGACGATAGAGTCTGAAAGCAAGGTGAGGGATTTGGACGTGATAACTGAAACTTACAACCGATTCCGAGCTTCATGTCTGCGACACTATTCCAAATCTGGTCGTTCAGTTCTTTTCTGATCTCAAGTGGATCCGTATTCAAGGTTGTTTATTTATACACGTTCCTCCTAGCATAGACTCGTTTCTTATTTTAATGCATACAAAGGAAATCATCAGAGATGAACAAAGGAGAGACGACGAAATTGGTTCGAAACAGGTTTAACATCGACTCAGAGCTTGTGCCGTTCAAGCAATTAGGTTCTGACCTCGAAACAAACAAAAGAGTTTGACAAACGATGACTCATCCCGCAGTTACAAAGCCACTACTCGGAGTGAATGGGAATGATAGTTCGAAGATTTATTACTTCTCCTGTCCTCAAAAAGAATAATCAAAATATCATAGGTTACGATAAATCTTTGGAGACATGCATTATGCGGAATCTCGATCAGCGGAAGGAACTAGCTTCTTTTTTTGCTCGGCTGTAGATGGGAAACGGATGCTGTTGTTTTCCTCTTCAGAGTTTGTTTCTAGAAACCATTTTAGATCACATGACTTCGTGTCCAATGACTTACAGAAGCAGAAAAACAATTGAGTTCAACACAGGAATCGTTCATCACGGTAACGAGGACATCGCTCTCAGTCTTTCCGAAACCGGTAACACGAGCCATCGGTGCTCTATATCCTTCGAGTTCTTCGATCAGAGGCGAGTCCTCGTTGCTGCATTCGCTGATTGGGAGCACTCTGGCGACGGAGATCATGTTGGTGTACACGATAAATAGATATGGCTCAACATAAGTGACATTAAGGGGGATGCGATCCCATTCGACGACGCCCTCCCGAGTTCGTTCACCCCGAGGAGTGGTGAAAACACCGCAATCTGTAAACAAGTTTTAGGGGACGAGAGGAGAGATGCACTTACTGTGATTAACGACTAAAATTTCGTCCTCAGTGATCTTCACCACGCCGATAGGGAGATCGGGGGGCCAGTCGACACGGAAGCTACAGGGATTCCATTTGCCGGCTTCCACGAAATAGAATGTGTCGGACCCGAAGACGAAGCCGCCTTTGCAGGAGATGATGCACATGGCTGGAACCTCCAGTTTGATCTCGGCGGTCAGGACAAACATGTCCTTTTTGGGGATGTAATGCAGAATGGTGATGCCATCGGTAGTGGCCACGTACAAGTAGCGTTCTTTGCCATGATGAATCTCACTGGCTTCGATCAGATGGGCGGCAGGGAGATGAGAGTAGGCTGTTGGTTGGATGAATGGGGCACTGCTGGCGTTCAGAGCTGAGTCCAGTTGTTGAGAGTGGATGGCGACGACATTCCGATCAACTCCATCGATGGCGAAGAGCAGATTGTGTTCCTTGATCAGCTTCATCTAAATGAACACACGTAAAAGGAAGTTGGGTATGAATCACTGACCTGAAGGACATTCGAGAACCCGGCGACTTGGAAAGGCATTCGTGGGTGTGAGAAACTAGTTGCGAATAATCCTTGAGGAGTACCTATCAGCAGCCAGTCGTCGTAGACCTGGGTGCATTGGAACTTTAGTAGAGGTTGGCCCATTCTGAGGATCACGGACATGGACATGATCCGTCTACTGGACCCGTTCCTCTCCAGTATCTTCCTGTCAGTTGCGTTCTGTAGTGCTTGGATCCAGGCACGCTTTGCATCCGGAGTCCTCGCCAACATGAACAGCGACAGGTTCTTCAGCTTGACCTCGATCAGACAGTCGGCATTGGCAGACTCAATTCCCTTGACAGTGCCAGTTTGGTTGTAGATCCTCCACCTTTCCTGAGACAAGTCGACAGTCAAGATGGGTGCATCGTTCTGAGCGAGAGCAACATCGGTCTCATAGAAAGCCAACTTGTTTCCCTCCATGATCGCGAATGCGTTGCACCATTTGGTACCTGGGGTTTCGTTCGATTTCCAGATCTTGACCCAACCGGACATGTTTTCGTTGGAGACGGAGTGGTGGTCGACGTAGAAGTTGGCACAAGCAGTTGGCAGACCGCAAGTATTCAACACAACACCCTGACAATGGGGATGAACGACCAGGGAACAGGATTTGCATCGCAGGATGTAGGAGAACATGGGGATCGCCTCGTAGCAGGACTCGCACTTCGGTGGCATCCAGAGAACCAGAGTCTTGGACCATCTGTGAGGAATGTCGTGTCTCATGGTTCCGACCCTACTCTTGGAGCTGGTCGGGGAGGAACACCGACTGACCTCCATACTACTACCACTGCAACCGCTGATGTTCTTCATCAAAGGAACGATCTGCTCTTTCTTTTGCTCCAAGGCCTTTGCTTTCTCGGCAACTTCACGTGCCAACTCGGTTCTCTTCTGCATGAGTTGCTCAAGTTCCGGGTCGTCTGCAGGACCAGTCACCAGGGTGGATTGGGAATGGGTGATCTTCAACTTCTCGAGTTTCCTCGGCTGGACGATAGATTGCAAATAGGCTATGTTCTCCTCCTTCTGACACAGTTCGTCACGGAGCTCCGAGATTTCATCACGAAGTTGGCTCTGAGTTTCGATCAGACGGGAGATCTGACCCTGTTGTTCCTCCACAGTCGTTGTTAATGTCTGTGTCTTATCGGCATGCGACTTGATTTTCAAAATAGCATCGTTCAGTGCTTTTCGGAGCTCAGTGTTCTCTGAGACCACACTGCATTGTTTGTCTCGCATATCAGATAGCTAAATCGAGAGATTATGAACTGTAGTACAGGAGACAACTTACAGCACTCTCCGCAGATGCCACTTCGGCCTTGCTCTGCTCGACCGTGCGATTGAGAGATCTGATGACGGACTCGTTTTGACGAACATTCGATTCCAACTGAATAACCTTCTTCGACAACTCATCCTTTTGACGAGTATCCTGTGAAGATGCATTGGCACGAGTTGCTGTCAACTGCTTGGCCAATTTAGCGAGCTCTTCACGATGGTCGGTATGAGTCTCCTTGATTTCGTTTTCCAGATAGGCGATCTTGTCTATCAATCTGTCGTTTTCCAGTTTCACAGCAGCGAGCTCGTCTTCCAGGGCCTTCCGACCGACCTCTCCGGTCTGCAACTCTGATAACTCTTTTTCGAGAGAAGCGATCCTCTTCCGAGCGGTTTTCTTCGCTGCATTCTCATTCTTGACCGAATTCTAAACCCGAGTAATCATATTATGACCAAAAAGCTGTCAACTTACCAAAAGCTCCTCTGCTTGTTTATCTAGAGTAGTGAGAGCATCTTTCATTCTGGTTATCTTCTCATTTGATTTCAGTAATTCGGCTTTCAGCTGCTCGACTTCCCCCTTCCCACTACTTTCCATTTCAGCCAGCAATCTCTGAGACTCATCCAGCTTCGATCGATGCTCCTTCAGCTGTTGTTTCAATTCCGATATCTCGACCTCACATTTCGAGACGTCATGACTGGTTTTCCCGATAGTGCCACTTTCTACGTCCTGTAGTAGCTTCTGATGTTCCTTCTTCAGCTTAAGCAGCTCAACTCTAATCTCAGCTTTCTGGTTCTTGATTTTGTTTATTTCCTCAGACCAATATTTGGAGGCGAAATCACTGGACCCCTCCGTTTCCGTTAGTCGGTCTTGCAGGATCTTAATCATATTTTTCGCAGAGTCCAACTCCTCCTTCAGGTTCTTGATCTCGTGCTCCAAATCAGCCTTATCCGCCAAATGTCTAGTAATTTCTGTCCGTAGTGATTCATTTGTGGCCGCCAATGACCCCATCTTGTAATGTAGTTGGTTCAGTTGCTCTGTATTGGAAGAATCTAGATTCTCCTTCTCGGAGGTGGACTCATTCACAAGACGGAATTGCGTGGAGTCAATCATCGACTGAAGCTTATCGATTTCGCTGCGAAGAGCTTCCTCGGATCTCTCGAACTCCGTTTGTCTCCTAGAGAGTCTGGACTCGAGACCAGCAATCTTCGTTCTGTAATTGATTATTTCACTCTCCAGCTGAGTTCTGGAACTGTTATCCGTGGACCTGCGCTTGAAATTAGCCAACTCCTTCTGCAGAATCTCTTTATCCTTCTGAATGGACTCGTTCTCCTCCTGACACTTGTCCAACTCCCTTTGTAGAGCCACCACACGGTCTTCCTGGGCCTTTGTCCTCCCTCTTTCCCATCTGGCTCCCTCGATGAGAGACTGTTCCCTCACTTTCAGAGCTTCATACTCTTTTCTAAAGAAAACGAATCAGTTCAACCTAACGAAAGCAGACTCACTTGAGTTCCTCTAAAGCTCGCTGACTTATCCGTAATTCCTGAGTTATAAGCTTTTGCGACATGACATCGAACTGCATCTCACAGCTCTCCATGGCTGCAATGGATGGTGAGTGCTGAAATTGACGAAACTTATCGAAGTCTATGAAGGAATTATAAATAACATCTCGCGCCGTTCAAAAAGACCAGATCCCGCGCGACTGGTCCACTCGGAAAATGGCGGGAAGAACGCGCCAGCAGATCTAGGAGGTGAGCGAAACAACTGGGCGACAGGCGGTGAGAGGGTGCTTGAGCCGCCTGTTTCTGTGTTCTTATATTGATCGATGTAATTTGCGATCCCTTTGTAATTTTTATCCACCTTGATATTATCTGTTGTAATGAGACGTAACAAAGTATCTCCATCGTTGAAGGCGAACGTCTTTACGACGGGATTAATACTGATAGCAGCTAACGTCGCCATCATTTCGTTCTTGTTTGCCGTCAACGATGTAGAATTTCCGATTAGGCCGGCTTTTGATTGGGTTTTGCAAAGACTGTACAAAGTGAGTCGACCTGTATGTGCATTGTTGTTCATAGCTGTTTTTCAGATTGAATATGTCAAGCGTACAATTGATACAATCAGGAACTCGTTTGGGTTGCCTAACTTGAAAGCTTTTGTGAAAACTCTAAAGGCAGAGACTGTTACGCCGGAGCATGTTGGCACTCTTCTAAGTAATTCTGCAGGTAAATGTGTGGTTTTGATATATGGATAACACCTGTGCTTCTTTAGGATTACCGGTGTTCACAAAGGAACAACTTGCCTTATTTGACGGGACCCGACCCTCCAAGCCGATTTATCTAGCGGTTCTCGGGAAAGTCTATGATGTACAAAAAGGAAGCAAGCACTATGCTCCCGGTGGTGGATATCATTTCTTTGCAGGTATGTCATCTAGGTCCTGATGATCATGGATATCTTTTACAGGAAAAGATGCTACAAGGGCTTTTGTGACCGGAGATTTTTCTGATGGCGGTCTTGTGGACACAGTTGATGGGCTTTCCGAGCAGGAACTCCTCAGTGTCCTGGATTGGGTGAAATTCTATGAAAAGGACTACAAGCTGGTTGGTGTCGTTCAAGGATCGTATTATGATGAACAGGGCAACCCAACCCCTCTTCTGACAGAGGTAGGAGATCGAGTCGGGTTGTGGTTTACTTTCGTGGTTTAGGTTAAACAGGAGCTGAAGAAAGCAGTAATGTGGAAGGAGAAACAGTTGAAGGAGAGTGAAGTTTTTCCACCATGCAATTCCGAGTGGAATAAAGATAAGGGGGGACGTGTTTGGTGTACGACGAAGAGTGGCGGTATTGTTAGAGGTATTTGTCATATTTTATTCATAGATTTAACAGAACTGCTTTAGAATGGGTCGGTGTCCCGAGAAGGCTCTTTAACGCTGCTTCCAAGTCATACAGATGTGCTTGTGTCAAGAACTTCGGCTCGTCATTGGCCAACCCCGGAGCTGAAGGTAACAGAGGCGACCTCGACAACCCTAATCTGAAGGAGTACGATGACTGCTCGCCCACTGCCAACTCTTGCAAATTATCTAGTTAACCGTTCCGTTTGGATTCATTTTAGTATCTCTTTTCTCGCATCCCAGGTTTCCCTCACAAATTTCGATTGTTCCAGAATAAGGGTATAGTGATATCCGATGACGATAAAAATTTATAATGTCTTTGTGTGGAGTTAGCATGTCCGAATGTAGCGTTAACTAGCCAAAAGCAGACAACCACTGGAGCAGTAGCGGACGCCTTTTTATTGATTCATGCATTGGTTCGGTCTTTTTTTCTGAACAATTCTCAGGATATGTATTTCACAACAGTATTGTAATTCTGTACGTTTTTCCTTTGCTTTCCGAATTATCGCGAGTATCGGAGACCCCTTTCTGTGTTTTTACTTCGAATGTGTCAGCTGATGGATATGCAAAACTACGTGGATTCGTTTTGCACTCACCATAAAGTGTCCATTTTCGAAGAGTGCGTGGTTTTGAGCGATAATTGAATGTACACATTTTGCATATTGGTTATTTAGTGTACATGTTGAGATATTTTTCTTTGAGTACGTCGAGATTTCCCCGGATGTGCATCATTAAGAATTATCAAGTTATTTTGCATTAATGTCCAGTCGAGAGGAGAGATTTGTTGACGTTGAGAAAGGGGTCGATGAAAGCGCTAGATAAAAGGAAGAGGAATAGAGTTAGGATTTCAAACCCCACGGAACAAGCGGCACTACAAAGGACAACTTTTTACTAGACCACTTTCAACTATTCTTTTTAAAATCTGGTCGTTCTCCGATAGCCAGTTCGCGCAACTTCCCTGTCAGTACTGAATCTGAATTAACTTGTCTCCCTTACAATTGTGTGTTCGTCTTGTGATTTTAACCGATCAACATTTCAAGTATTGAATCAGACTTTTCAGAAGGGCGTTCATGAGTTTGTATTCTCTTTTCTTATCTTGTCGACGGGTCCTTGTTTAATTTGTGGTCGATGATATGGTGGAAGTATCCGCTGATATGAAAGAAGACTCAACATATGGCAAGCTACAGGAGGCGGTTATGGAGCGTGATCAGATGTGGCGGGCCCACGAAAAGGCACAAATAGCTTTCCTACAGAACCAAACCGCTCAAATGACTCGGAATCTTCATCTTGAACTCGAGCGATTGATGAATGTAAACCGGGGTAAGATCTAAATCAAGTTTCTATCCTTAAAAATATTTCTAGATCTGAGTAGGAAACTAAACGTGAGTGGGTCTCCGACAGAAGATGTGGAGAAAAAGGTGGAGGAAGAAGAACAGAAGAATAAGGAGTTGGAGGAAGAATTGACAAAAACCCAGAGGAAAGCAACTGCGTTAGAGAAGACTCTGGAACGTACGATTGCGTTCTACAAGGATGAGTTGAATCATCACGAGGATAGAATCCGACAACTGACAGCGGAGCTTCATGACAGAACACAGACAGTGACTCAGCTTTCTACTCAATTGAGGAGTATAAAGCTGAGGGAAGCCATGGCTCAGGCCCAGCAGCGAAGAAGAGCTTCTTGTACATCTCCAAAGTCCCCAGTCAGTCCCACAGAGTCGAATTCAGCCTTTCGATTATTTGGATTTTACTCAAGCAAACCTCCTAAAAGGTATTACCTTCTTAAGATCTTTTGTGACAGAACTTTTGCAGCTCAACCGTTCGATCGGCGAGCATCCGACAACCTCTTTGGCCAGATCCGTCGGTTGAAAACAACATTGAGAAACGATCATTGTCAACAAGTTACATTCGCCCACGAAGTCTAACGGGCTTTCGCAGAACAGAATCGTCATCTGAAGAACATGTGTAAATACTGTACTATTCGCATACTGAATTGAACGATATGAGTATAAGCTGGTATGAAATGGGTAATAAAGCGAATCCAGAGGGGAATGCGAGTGTTTTGTCGATTACTGTGTTCCATTTGAGGGAAACGGTCAAGGTAATTTTCAGAACTTGTTCGCTAATTGTTGTGAGTGAAGTACGGGTTTTCACAACTGGATGCCGAAATTTCGACGGACCCTTTTCGTGGTGGGAAGAGCTCGCTCTCATCGTTCAATGCTCACTCCACTCGGTTCCAAATTTGGCGTGCTTATGTCAATGAATTTTATTTCCATAATCTTTGTTGACAGTGTGTAAGATATGATAAAATTGGAGTTCTTTCTTTTGTTATCCGTGTCTGTTCGTCATTTGGCCATATATCGCACTTGTTAGAGGGTATTTCCCCTTCCCACATATGCCATCATAGTCATCAGCATGGAGTCCAAATATCATAACTCCCGCTAAACCCATTTCTTTTGCATAAGATGTCTTTGCTCGTACAGAACGAGTGTCTTCAGAAGTGATCCATTGGTATTTATGTACAAAGTAAGGAGTAGCGGCTTTGGAGTTCCAATGATAGGTGTAGCCGTTGGATGTGAGATTGCAAGTCTACAACCTTGCTGTTATTTTATATATCAGTTTTATTTTGCTTTGATATTACCGTTTGGAAGTCTACAGTGCCTCCGAGTTCAGAAGGTCCGATAGCTGGGGCGTATGGAAAATGTAGATATTTGCTGAGGAGTTTGAACCCCTTACCTAGAATTATAGTTGATTACTTTGAAGCTGTAGCAATCTACGAACCATATGTAGGAATGCCAAAGACGGTTTTATTTCTCTCAAGTCCCATACGGAGCCAATATTGCACTGAGTAATCCTAGAATAACAGGATAGATGAAGTTGCTATATATTAGTTTACCGAATTCATCTTGGCCAAGACCAAAAATTCGTAGTTTGCTGCTCTTAGTGGAGCATTGAAACCTGTGATGGGTTCTAGACGACTGACGTCGTGGAAGTCGTAGGTCATGATCTGCAAGTAGTCCACATATCTGAAAAACATTCCTTCCACTTGCTTTCTTCATCTGAAGTACCTGTTTATGGAGGTGATGTCATATCCGGCCCGTGTGATTGTGTAGGGGGCTCCGGCGGTTAAAATTAAAATGAAACGATTCTTCTCTTGATCAAAACGAGTTCTTAGTACCTAAATCGAGGGGTTGACTAAGAATGAAACCACTTTGTACCTTTAGAAGTGTTGCTAGTCCTTTTTTATCTGTTTTCTTCGCATCTGAACTCCAAACTGGAAATTCCCAGTCAATATCGAATCCGTCCAACTCATTGTCGGTCATATAGGACACGAGTGTGTTAGCCATTTGCCTCATCAGACCGTCGTCTAATACCTGCAATTTTACCTTCAGTGTCTTCTTGTGCAGTAAGTTACTCACGATGTGACTCATAAAGGAGTTTTTGGGAGTTAAGGTAAGCAGAATTTTGATATTGTTGTTTCGCTTTTTGAGGTTAATAAAGGGACGGATTTGGCTTGTTGATGGAAGGAGCAATAAGCCGTCGCTATCGACAAAAGTACCGCCAATAAGTAGAATATGAGTGCACCAGTTCGCATCCACCACCGGTCGGATTTTCGAAGCTCCCGGAGAATCCATTCTGTAATTTCATTTGACCACTATTATCCATTCGTGTAAATTAATATTGAAAACTCACGGTGCATAACAGGTTATCAAGTGCCCGTTAATTATGGGTAGAAAGGTGATTAGACATAGGATAAGGAGTGGATTTCGCATTGTAGATGAAAGCTTGTTGTACACTCTTCTGATACAAGTGTCTCAATATTTTCTGCTCAGACCGTCTGTCTGAAAGGTCGAAAACGTAGTTATCTCTTCCCTTACGCGTACCTATTTGTCGACCAAAGACCGCGTGATCCGCATGTTAATGAACAGATTGGCTTTTTCTGTAGATTTGGATGTTTCGACCATGCGATGTGAAAGTATGCGATGTTCTGTTATTTGCTTGGATTCGCTATTATTTTCCCCGATGCTAACGAATAGGACCTTCTGCTTTTCGGACGTTTACAATAGTTGCCAGCCAGCTGCTCGCTTCGCGTTGGGCATGAAAATTTTTGCCTGCGGTCACTAGCTTCTTGGTCTGGACTAAAATGAATGCAATTCGAAAGTGTGAGGCAAAATGGTCAAAGCTTTGGCACAAAGATTTTAAGGCGCTTTTCTATGTCTGTTATGCCAAATTTTGCCATTTTGACATTATGTACACGACCTCGTAGCGAACAACTGTTCTTTAACCGTCAAGTGTCTTTAAACATTCCTGTTTTTGGCAAACTGCCTCGTAGATCAGAGGGGAATTTAAGTTCATTTTGAAATAATGATTACACACTTCACGTTAGTCGAGAATGACTCACCCCTCTAGTCGATCACTTCTTGTAGAAAGCTTGTTATGGTGATTCACCCGACGTTCAATTTTTGAGGATCCGTAGGAAACAGAATTTCCCCGGAATTGTTTCTGAGATTTTACTGAGGAACGCACAGATTTCTGTTTAGTTTTTCCGACGTTCTTTCTCAATCCCGTTGCCTTTTTCATGAGTTTCATTTCCCAATAAATGTTTGAACTATTTGCCTATCTTCTTAAACTTTTCTCGTTTGAACTTCCGACACGAGCCCCGATTTGCAGCCGTTCAACTGCCTTTTGAAAGTTTTCTCAACTATGATTGTTTGTGGTGTGGTGTATTTTTCGAACGCGTTTAGAAGTACAGATTTACAATTTTGATATCTTTATATTGAATCGGACTATTTCAGTGAACTGTTATTTTCCTACAACAAATTGGTGCATTTATTAAGCTTTGAATATTGGAGATGGCGGATTCACCTCCGTTTCCTTCGGGGAATGGTGATTCTCTTAATAACACACTGCAGCGGTCTGCCAGACCAGATGAAGCAGAGGTGCTACGCCAGTTTGAATCTGTTTTGGTAAGTTTCGGGTCGAAGGATATATCGATCAAGTACATTTTCCAGAAACGCATGGATTTGCCTGCTGATAAGGTTCGGATCTTGAGAAACTGCAGTCTGGAGAAGAAATGGGCCCTGGTGTGTGATCAGAAGATGATGAACGATGGGACTGATCCTAGTGCGTATCTCGATGTCTTGAGGACGTACATCGAGAGGAAGGAGAAGAGAAAGAAGTACAAGATTATTGGAGATATGAGCTCTACTCAATTATTGAAACACATTGAGATCTCGTTGAGGACAAATTCAATTGATTGGGTCCGTAAATTCCTAGATGAAAGTCATAATGGACTCCGTTATATAATCCAATATATGTATATTAACCGAGATTGCCTGGTACCTGTTCCACCGACGTTGCAGAACAATCACACTAGTGACCAAGATATCTCTATGGATTCATATGGATCTTCTCCCAAGTTGCAAAGAAAGTTCTCGTTCTCTAAAAGTTCGTCTAAATCTCAGAAGAACATCAACATGAATGAAGAAGATGATATTCATATTTGTGTTCTAAGCTTGAGGGCGATAATGAACAACAAGTATGGGTTTAACATGGTGTTCTCGGATAGGGAAGCGATATATAGTCTGACACGCTGTATTTTGCATCCGAACTTGAAGTAAGTGGTGAACCAGTTGAATTTAGGAGTGATATAATGCTATTACAGAACGAAAGCTCTTGCCATCGAGTTATTGAGTGCTATTTGTCTTGTCAACGATGGACACGAGTTGGTAGTCAATGCTTTCACGAGGTTTCAGGTAGATTAGTCGTTGGTATATTCAGTGAATATTCTGGATTTTTAGCGAGAGTACAATGAGAGCTCAAGATTTAGCACGTTATTCTATTTTTTCCGACTTCCACCGGAGTTTCATGTGGAGTTTATGTCCTCATGTCTGCAACTGATCAACGTACTTGTTCATTCCGTTGAGGACTGTAATTATCGTGTATCTCTGCAATACGAATTTACTATTCTCGGCCTAGATGATTACCTTTCGGTGAGACTACACATATATATATAATTACTTTATTTGCATTTTAGATATTGGAACAGAACGAGTGTGAGTCTTTAATAGCTCATCGGCACTCGTATCAGGAGAACTTTGTTGATGTTCAGAAACTGATGGATCTGTCTCTGGAATTACTGAAAGTAAAGGAAAAGTGTGATCAACTGGAGCATTCTCTGACTCTTTCTCGCGAAAGAAACCAACAAGCAGCCGCAGAATACTTTTCGTATAGAGCCCGACTGGAGAAGCAAATATCTGATATTACCACGGAGTTAAACATGAACAAACAAGAATTAAGTTCGAAGGACAAACAACTGGAGTCGACTCGTCAGGAAATTTCTTGCTTGGAGTTACGGTTGAAGGAAATTACAAAGCTGAAGGAGACTATGGAATCTGAGCTTCGGGCGATTCAAAGCAAGCCAGAAGAACCGAAAGTAAAGGTGCAACCCCCGAAGCCAGCGGAAAGGAAACTCCCACCCGTGAGCACAAGTGCCCCACCGCCTCCTCCTCCTCCACCGGGATCCTCTATCCCTCCTGTTACTGGTGGTCCACCCCCACCTCCTCCCCCACCGCCTCCGATGTTGGGTGGTCCACCTCCACCACCTCCGTTGCCTAATGGATTCAATGCTGGGTTCAAACCCCTTGATGCTCAAGAATGTAAAACTCTCCGACGTGTGTTGCATCCGAAAAATAAGCTGCCACAGTTGACATGGACCGCCTTGAATCCGAATCAAGTGAAGGGAACGATCTTCATGGACCTGAATGATGAAAAGCTTCATGACAAGATTAACTTTAGTTTCTTAGAGGAGAACTTCAAGATGCCAGATGCACACTCCATTTCTGCAGTAGATTCGGGACAGCATTCACCAGCCCCTTCGACAGGGAGTTCGACGACGAAGGAGAGTACGACCACGTTGCTGTCCAGTAAAAGACTCCAGAATATTGCGATTACTAGAAGGAAGTTAGCTCGTTCCGTAAATGATATAACCATTGCGGTACATAGGTGTGATCTGACACTGTTCCCTGCAGAGTTAGTTGATATTTTGTTGCCAATGGTGCCGAACGAGGAGGAGATTACCACTTTCAAAGAGTATGCATTGAACAATAGTGATAGCTACGAGGCACTTTCGCCGGAGGACAAGTTCGTTGCGGGATTGATCAATATCGAGCGGTTGCCTTTCAAGTTGAAGATTATGTCGTTCATGGCGAGTTTCGAGGAGTCGGTGAGGCTTCTCCGGCCACCGTTGATGAATTTGACTGCAGCATCGGCCGCCCTGAAGGATTCTACACTATTTCCTAAGGTTCTCGAGGTGGTTTTGTCGTTCGGAAATTTCTTGAACGGCCAACGTCGAGGACCTGCTTATGGATTTAAACTCTCAAGTCTGGAGACCCTGCGTGTGATGAAAAGCCCGACAGACCACAAGCTGACGCTGCTCCACGCTATTTGCCACGTCGTCAACGAGCAGTTCCCCGAGCTGACTAAATTCCCGGATGAGCTGAAATGCTTGGATGGTGCGACTGGAGTCAATCTGGAATCGATTCAGTTTGATGTTCGACAACTCGAAAACACATTTAAAATGGTTCTGCAGGAACACGAGCAAAGAGGTTCCGAGAGTCCTATTGCTCTTGCTAATTTCGTCAACGGAGCGAAGAAAACAATGGAGGAACTGCAGTCGGATGTGAAACTCGCGACAGAAACTTTTTCTGTGTGTGTGGAGATGTTTGGCGAAAATCAGAGGACACAACAACCGTCCGTCTTCTTCACCTACATTGCCAATTTCGTCAAAGGCTTCCATCAGTGCTCTGTTGATCTTAGGGAGCGGAAAGCTGCTTTAGAGGTTTGTTTAAAATAGAGCACTCGGTTATATACTCCATGTTCTTTCAGAGAAAACACGCTACAGAACTAAAAACATCTAAAGTTCTGGCTAACAACAAACAGCGGAATGGTGCCTTGCTGGATGAGTTGAATGCGAAATTCAGCAGACAGGATGCTGGCGGTGTGACGGGGAAGCTGAACCCCTCGGAGATAGCCGACGGCGATTTCGAGCGACTAATGAATAGTATTAAGGGAGGTTATCTGGCCGATGGACCTCCGGTGGCGACGAGACCGAAAAAGAGTCCGTCACCGCTACGAAAACATCAACTAGAATCACAACTAGTGAACCGGGAAAGAATATGATCCACTGGTTCGGGTACTGAGGAAATCGGGTATATGCATTGAATTGTACCTCTACGTGTACATTTTTAACTTCAAAATAATTGTACTCGGTGTCAGGTCAAGCATTTCGTTTAAAATGATAAATAAATTGTGTTTACTCATTGATTACTCCCGTTCAGACATCTTCACACATCGAAAAACTGAAACTAAGAACCCGTGCTATAAAATAGTTATGCCCTGGCTACAGGACTCTGGTACTCGTTACTTTTCGATGGACGAGGTGATCTGCTGCGAGAGCGCATTCTCGATCGGCTGGGTTTGTCTCGGTCCCTTCTGTAGCCGTCAGCTCCTCCTCGGCTGTCCCACCTGTCGAAGCGGTCGTTCTGCTTGCTGTGATAATCTCTGCGGTCTCCTTCGTAATATCCTCTTCCTCTCGCTGCTCCCCTGGAGTTGGACCTGTTGCTGCGGTAGTCGCTCTCGTAAGATCCGCTGTCGTTGTAGCCTCTGTCGAATCCTCGGTCGTACCTGGGTCCAGATGGGTAATCTCTCCTCTCATAGTTGTAATGCTCTGGGGGAGACCGATAATTTCTGTTATCGGAATATCTCGTGTCAGGGAAGCCGAAACCTCCTTGAGTAGATTCAGGTTGCAAACTCTGTCCCTTGATCATCTGCAATTGCTTTTCGGCTAGTGTCTTCAAATGGGCTTCGTCCATCGCAGTAACTGGCTGGGATGGTAATGGGATGCCTGCATGGACGTCGAAATTTGTCTCTATGATCTGTGGAACGACTGAAAGAGATTCAGACACAGGAGAATGTGTTATAGTAGTGGCTGCAGACGGTCTCTGTCTGGGGTCGGAAGATGGACGCATCCGGGGGTCCCGAGCAGCAGCGGATTTTTCGACTTTCACGGCGGTCATAGAGCTGTCTTGAGTCGATTGGGGGATTGGCGGCATGTTCTGTCCGAACATGGTGGACGCCCTATCGAATTGCTTCTGGATAAAACACTGGATCCTCGGGTCGTTTTTGAACCGATCAGCGGAGAGTTTTTGAAGGAAATCGATGTCGTAATCAGTGTCCGTGTCGGCGATGGGAATTAAACGGTATACTGTGTTCAATTCTGGTTTGGAATTTCCGGGAGAAATCCTCTCTTCGGGGGTGACTGTTTCCGCCCTCCATGTCTCGCCTGCGGGATTAGTAGGTTCGACGGCACCTTTGACATTGGACATTTCTTCTAGCATTGCACCGAATGAAAACCCATTTGGGTTCTGATGGGTTGATTGTGTCTGTGGAAAAGTAGGATAAGGTTCTGCTTCTTCTGCTAGCAACTTCTCGTCGGGATCTTCCATCGGATCGAACGACTCAACGATTGGTTTCTCTTCGGGAACTGGATTCACAGCGGGTGGGTTAGTAGAGGGCAGAGCAGCAGTAGGGGCAGGTCTGGGTAACAAGACTTTCCTGCGAGCTGGTTGTTGAGGAATCACTATCTGAGCTGCTAATGCTTCATCTTGCACCATTTGATCAAAAATACTTTGCGTGTATTCATTCAGTGGCATATGAGAGTATTTACATGGACTGCGATCACACTTGCCTTGATGAAATGCTTTGCATGGGTATTCACCATGAAGTAAAGTGCAAGCAAGACCTTTTTTGCAGAATCCTTGTTGATAGAACTTGCATAGCTCTGGTTTTCGATTTGAGTGAGCTGCATCGTGACTATAAGCGCAATTATCTCCATCCCGACAATATCCTTCTCTGAAGAATTTACACAAAATAGCTTCTGTCCAAGGCTGACGTCTTCTGGGGGGTAGTTGTGGAGGGAAACGTTCGGGCGAAGGTTCCCGTGCAGCCCGCTTGGGTGGGTAACTCTCGACTCCGGGCGATGAGGAATGTCGTTTCCTGTAAAAGTTTCTATATAAGGAAATACCGGAAAAACAAACCTTGTATTCGACTCATGAACATTCAAGGAAGACGACTGCTTAGAACTGCTATCATTATTAGTTGTTTCTGAGTGCTGAAAAACAAGTTGTTTAGTGTCGCTCTTTCAACAACAGCTTCGTCATAGCTATCGAATGTTAGTTCGCTAAGATACTTACTACTTTCTCGGTAGTCCTTGTGGACGATGTACTTTTGCGATGAGACGACGAGGATTCTGAAAATCCGATGTGAGGGAAAAGTCCGGAGATATTAGGGAAAGGAAACGAACCTCTGTTGTCAGTATGGACACGCTCGTCCTCCTCGTCATCCATGATTTCACCTTCTTCCGGGAGCTCCCCCTCCTCAACATCGTTGGGGCCCGGATCGTCGAAATATGTAGGATCGTTTTCAACACGTGTATTTGAGTTCATTTTAGAGATTCCTGCACTTGATGCCATTTACCTTAAATGCAACTTTGTCATCGGGCTTTAACTTTTTTCACGTCGCGCGAAAATGAAGCATAGATTGTGGAATATTTCACGAAGTGGTTCCTTCGACTTGCACGTTGTTTCACGGAACTTAGTAACTTGTTAGCAAAATAAAATTGATACGGTACGATGATCCATTCTGTGTTTCTCTTGATTATTTATCAGCGGTTAGACACCAAGCATACTTGCGTCTAAGATTCCGAGTGGAGACATGTTAGTAAGCATGAGATGTTCCTAGAAAGAAGAAGAAAACTCCACCATGTCAATATCCCACTTTTTATGCTTCTGATAAAAACAGGTTGTCAGAAAATCAGCCTGGAAGCTAGTTAAGTGACCTGCATGCTCTTCAATTTATCGATAGACGTATGAATGGAAAAGTGCGGAATTCTGGATTTTAGTCATGAGTGGTAAGAGAGCTAAGCTTCAGACTTGATTGCAAAAAGTTGTGAGAGTGACTTCATAATGCTTTGTGAGTCGACGGACAGGACGTCGGTCGGCCGCACTCTGTTTTTTCACATTTTCATTTCTCCGACAAGGATGTAGGCGTCTTAATAACGAAAGCAAGGCATTTACGAAATTCAGGAGTTTTAGGGGATTTGATAACGAAAAAGCAGTAATTGCACGGATGTTTTGCAGACCGGGGGTTATGGAACTTAGGGGGTTTGGAACGGCGGTTCGCCAAAGATCATGAGGATTTCTAGATTTGCCTTCATGGGCTTTCCTATCATCTTCCTGACATCGGCAGTTTCTTAGAACAAGCTGAATATTCCGAGTGATGTTGAACACTTTGCAATCAGCTTGCAGTGTTTTTCGAGCCAACTTGATCGTCGGAGTCGAATCGTGACTTCTGACCCATACAACCTGTCTTTCAAAGCTATTTGGTGGAATATCATGATATTATATTGGAAAAACGACGATTTTTAAACGAAGAATCGACGACTCAACCATATAATTGAGCTGCTGGTAGTCTTATTCAGTCAGAGAAACACGAATGCAAAACGCAGTGTCTGCAGCGTTTGCGCCTTAGTCGAAATGGTGGCTGAGTACTATAGCCCGCATCAGCGGCGGGGCGAATGCTGTTGCGATCAATATTTCTCTCTTTCTCTGACTATTTCGCTGGTAAAATGGACATGTCTGCTGTGCAGAAAGAACACTAGAGCGAGTGCAGACGACACATTTCCCCGCCCATTTTAATTAATGTTAACTATATTACGAAATTTAAAAACATTTAAGATAATACAACAGAGTAAAATACGCAGATTAAAAACGACATTAAGTTCTCATACTCTCATATTACTGTACCATTTGTCATTTACAGACAGTAATACATGGTCGAAATGTATTTTCCCTGTACTTTAATTTCAGCAGAAACTACACTGTATTAAACAGATTTAGTAATTTGAGGGGAAAAGTAATCTTATTTCGATTCCAAATTCGAGTTATTTATATCCGGAATTGAGACAACTCATTCGGGGAACACATTGGAATAGAGGTCCCGCAGCGAATATGATGAATTTCTGATGTGGACGAAATACTACTAGAATTCTTTACTAATGTGAATTCTCTTCTATAGTTGTGTTTTTTTGTAATCATATTTATTTGTTTTAAAGAATGCACGACTCTGAAACGGATATCTTATCCAGACTCGGCAGTTAGTTTTGGTTTTAAAGATTTCTGTTAAAAGTTTAGTT
This sequence comes from Halicephalobus sp. NKZ332, assembly GCA_009761265.1. NCBI lineage: Eukaryota > Metazoa > Nematoda > Chromadorea > Rhabditida > Panagrolaimidae > Halicephalobus > Halicephalobus sp. NKZ332. The sequence continues at coordinate 33,095 of VOSG01000028.1, read as the reverse complement.
CAGTTCTCGATTCGAAGCTTATGTCTCCAGATGAAAAGCTACATCCGGTTATCCGCGAGTCCCGTTTGCGACAGACAGATCGGAGTTCAGTGAGCGGCGATAGTGTAGGAGCATTTTCTGTATATCACGATTTGCATAAATGTTTCAGGTGAATCTTCTTCCGGAGACCAACTTCAATCTAGACTCGGGAGAAAATCTTTCCAATGCCCAATCATCTTGCCATGGTATTCATTCGGTTATCTTCTATGGATTTATTTACTGTTACGCTATTGCCTTCGGGGTTCTGTATCTGTCGAGTGTTCAATTTACTGAAAACAACCTGGTTAATATAACTCATCTATCGTTCCTGGCCATTGGAATGCCAATAGGATGTCAGATTGGTAATACTGGAAATTGTAGCATTTTAAATTTATTATAATTTCAGCCGGGTTTCTCTTTCTTCGGGTACAAATAATGACTTCCATGGTTGTTTCGACATTAATTGCTATTGTTATCTCTATGGTTTTTAACAACTCTGGATTTTTCAGCAATTACTGTTATTTTGTTCTTGGAACAACATTTGGTGTCTTCGAACGGAATGTGTATTTGTTTATTAATGAAAAATGGCCTAGAAGTTGGAGACGACGACTATCAATTGCTTATATTATTTTCTTTCTCGGATTGCTTTCCGTGACGTTAGCTGTTCAGTATGATAACTTCTCTAATGTCCGTCGAGTGAGAGAAGTAGAGTTATCGAATGAAGGTTATCGTCCGACCAAACCATCTTCTGCGATTGGTATTAGTGATGACCAAAACCTGAAGACTGCTGAGAACGCAGAGAAACGTAAGCTTGCAGAATTGAAGAAGTTGGATAAGGAAGAGAATGTGAATTGTACGAATACGACTTTACCTGAATGTTCGGGTGTGAATCCGTCATTCACCACTACTTTGCCGACGACCTCATCAACGACTGAAAAATCTATTTCTGTTAAATCTACTTATGCTCCAGAGTTTGTTGATCGAGGAAGAAATAGGATCAGTCAGAATAAGGACGAAGTGGTGGATAAAGTACTAGAAAAATCGGAACCTAGTGTCACTCCAAAGATTCCCGTGGATCGAGACACTTTTAATATTACTTTCCTGAATCTCGGGATCTTTGCTACACTTTGTGTGATATCGTTATTCACAGATTTGTCTCCAGCGAAGTATATCTTTGAACCGAACATTATGGATTCTCTCATTGATGGTACTTCTACAAAGACAGTGGTGGTTTTTAGTTGTCTTGTCTCTTGTTTACTTGAGGTTCTGTGCTTTGGATATCTGCCGTTGATTGCAGCTCTTCATATATACCAGTATCCCAGTTACAGCTTTCATACTACAACGTGGACTATGATTTTCGGAATACCATTAATGGGACGACTGATGATAACGATGTTAACCAAGAAGTTAAGTCCGCAGTTCATAATGTGGGTAACACTATTTGGAGCTATAATTTGCCACGCCGTACTGATAATGAATCCAACTAGTTCGAATACTCTTTGTACTTCTGCCGTGATTGTAAGTCTCCTTGATCAATAGATAAATGGCTGATGAATAATGATTTTAGATTGTTTTGATCGCGATGCTTCCATGTGAACTCTATGGATTCCAACAAGAGGAATTATCATCTTCGCCATTCGTTATTTCCAAGCGCTTTTCCTACGCTAGTACTGTCGGTCGTCTAATTGGCCCATTGATGTTTTCTCACTTATTCAGGTTGAATCATACAGAAGATTTCCTACGGTTTATTCAATTTGGGTTGATTTGTCTTGGTATTTTGTTTGCTGTACTTCATCGAGCCACGAATTTAGCAATCAGACAACATCGTATCCTTACATTTACGGATGCTGTTTCGAGTAAGATTATTTTTACAATGAACTGTATTTTATGGAAATTTACAGGAGGTGATGTTGAAGCCGCTAAAAGTTCGACTTCTTACGGAGAAAAAGCTAAGGGAGCATATAGTAGACTAGACGAGGAGGACTCCGATAATTGCTTGCTGAGTGACTTTTCTGATGTCGAAAATTGGTGACAGTCTTCAATTCGAGAGGTACAGTAACACAACACGTATGGGTATATCTTCTTCGCCAACTCCATCGTAGAACAAGTATGGGTGCAATAAGGATTATCAACATATCTTAAATGCTCAAAGAGTTTATACTTTAGTCGCTTTTGTTATCTTTTCCATTAAAAACAAGGGTTGGTAATACTTGACTTTCATAAAGGAATGAAGACAAAATACGGAGACAGATCTTGACCATTATAAATATTGAGAAATACTGTATCCAAAACCACTTTAAGAGTTCCATTGCCGAAGTACGATACGTCAGTACTTGTTCTCTCACGGAAAAGTCAAAGTGTAAGTTGAATGCTGAATTTTGGTCGGAGGAAGAGGACGGTTGGAAGTAATCATTCTTCGGGAATAAACGTAATGTAAAGTTTCTTGTTGAATCGACTCGCAAGAGTTCTTGTGGGTAGAACTTGAGGATTTCGTTAGGTAATGGTGCAGTATCGGTACTGTTTTCGAATAATAATGGAGAAGTGAGGTTTTCGTTGAATTCGTTAAGAACGAGTTGTCCATATGAGGGTAAGAGTTTCTTTTGAAAAAAGTTGAGATCAGCAAAGACATAAGCCGCAGATGTGTTATACATGCTATTCATGTAACCGACTACAGGAATCATCTCCTAAAGGCATGAGAATTAGAAATGAATGAAAGGGATAAATTATACGTCAACAATAACTCGGTAATCAAGAAGTACGTTGAATTCTAAGTGATAGAATATGTGTCGAGTTGATGGAATTGAGTTTTTCAAGTCTAGCGTTATATCAATTGTGATCTAAAATGATGAGAAATTATTTTGTTACTGCAGAAGCTCACTTTGTCCGTTTTCCCGTCGTTGTTGTTATCTGTAGCCTGTGACTGGATGACTGGCATTATCAAGTGGTCTGGATCTGCGTCGTTGAGATCTTGAAACGAACTCCAGAAAAAGTACTGGTCTGTATGGGTAAGATCCATTATGAAAAAAGTACACTTGTGGGTGTATTCGATTCTTGGTTGCTCAAGGTATGTGTTTGTTTTCTTCCAAAGTCCCTGAATTATGACAATGTTATTGAAAATGTGAGAATGTTGTAACTTTTATCCACTTTTCCGAAAGAATGTGCAACTTTTAAAGGTGTCATTTAAGCCTTCTATCTGGCTTTTTAAGTCTGAATGAGTGTACACAGATCAACTTTTCCGTGCTTACAATCGTGTCAGTGCAGTCGACTCGCGATCAATGTTGTATTACATTCTCTTACCTGCGTGACAATACATATGACCAAAGGGATGACGAGGCTGAGAAGGAAAGCTAGGAATCGCCAAAAGTAGGCAGCGGAGCATTTTTGGGCCCGATATGTTCTTGTTATATACTGTAATTGTTTTCGTTATCACGTAAAGTTTGACAGACATTGATCATCTAGCGGTCATTCGGAATGACTCATCATACATGGAATAGTCTTTCGTAAGTTAAGCACGCGATATGACTCATCCTATCCAGAAGAAATTGATTTCTTCTATGGCCCTTGGGCGTGTGCAAAACTCACTTCTATCCATGTCTATAAACGATGCGTCTGACCGATCAAACATCTGTCTGCGTCGCGCAGTCAGGAAAAGGGAGAAGCTGCTTGCAAAACAACTCCCTTTCAGCATTATTGATTCGGCATAATATTTCTTTTTAAAGCTATCTTACCTCTTCGTGGACGATACTTAGTACGGGCATTTGCTAAGTTAGAGTCAGTCGCTTCAAAGTCTTGGTGGAAATCAGAAATCCACAATAAGACGCACAAATCCAAGTAAATCCCGCCAGTAGAATTAAGATAATGTTTATGATCCTGGTAGTTTGAGCTCTGGAATATTTTTTAGACATCCAGTTTCTCTTGAGTTTGGGAGGAAATTAAACACGATCTGGTGCTCTAACTGACCGCTTCTTGTAATGGCTGGTCTTCGGTGCCCATAGCAACGTGACCATGTATTCTTGGGTCTGGGAAATTCGGTTCGAAAATCATTGCGTGCATTTTATTATCTGAAATCCAAAATCGATCATTTCTTTGATTTGAATATGCAAAGCATTGTTTTGAAAAAAGCTTTCTTGAATTGTCATGGTTAAGCTAACTTAGGAGAGCAAAAGATGAAAGTTTGTCAAAGTGATTTAGGACTTTGAATTTTAGCACGTCATTGTTGGGTTTCAAATTTTCTCGGTTTAAAATATGTATTTTGTGTGAATTAGTTATGATGATAGAAGATTTTTCGATGCATGGAATCTGCGGAGACAATCGTTCCTTCTGCCACACGTACTTCCTGTTTGTGAAATACGAATATTTGAGGATGGTTAGTTCTCCAGCAGGGGGTTGAAGAAAAACCCGCGCTTTGTTTTATTCAACTTGGCGCGTTTCAAGTGAAGATTTCGGTTTTCCGCTCATCCTCCTTTTACCAAAGAAAACGTTCCATTATAAAGGGGATGATCCGGAGTGTTTTCAAAAATTGCGTTTAATCGTCAGAAAGAATTTTGTTTTCCGTACTCTTCGACTCCTTTTATTGATTACACGGTCTTGTCTATCCACACATTTCGAAATCCATGAGTCAAGTGTGCCATCGTGACCCGGCCGTGACCTTGCTTTTCTGGAGTCGATCCGGCCATTGTCTTATTCGTTCGCCATCTTCCTAAGCGTTGCTTTATTACCCGTCAACTTTATCTAAATGTGGTTTCCCTTGCCTGATAGTAAACAAATCCCGTTCTCCGTTTCTAGCTCTTGTTGCGAAAGAATGCCACTGGGTCTTCAGCTAATTTTGTGTTCGTTAGAAGTATTCACCTAATGTTTCTCTCAGAGACATGACTTTCCCTGCGATCCTGGCTTTTACTAAAGTCGAAACCTTCGCGGGAGTTTTCTGCTGTCTCATCGTGGTCATATCGCTTGCGTAATGCGATTATAGATGACAGTGGCTCTTCGTTTAAAAATATTTTACGACCCACACTAGTTATTGTGGCATTTTCGAAAATGGTCAACACAATGCTAGTTGAATGGCTTATTGAATTCGCAAAAAAAGAGTTCAATTGATCGCTCAATATGTACTGGAAGGAGTTCTGGTGCACGACCTCGTCTGTGTCTTTGCCCCTCGTTTTTTTCATTCTTTTTCGATTTTCGCGCGCTGCAACTTGGTCTTTTGACTTGCATGGATTTTGGACGTACTTGTTCTGGATACCCAGTTATTACACGGTCTGACCTCCATTAGTACCTGATGATTGTCTCGTTGAAATCCGGGGTAATTTGATCGAGACATGAAAGTTAATCCATCCGATTCATCGCCTGTGGTTTTCATTTGTTGATTGGACGGTGAGCCTCGGAACTTCTTGTTCCCCGGCGATAGGACAACAATTTTATTGAAATTGGTTCGAGGACAAGACTATGTACATGTGGAAATCAACGGTTTTCGACACTTTGAATGTCACTCTCCCTCGCTTTTATTGACTGGTTTTCGTTCCTCAGTAAAATATTCTTTTTATCACCTCGATTGGAGACCAAGGTTAAAATGATATTGTCCTCACGGAGAATTTTCTTCTGTAATTATTTCCCAAGCTAATTGGCGAGCAGTTTCGTCATTCGATAATGTGATACAATGTTCTCTGAATCTTGTTGTTTATCCACAAAAGGGGTCGAAAGATGAATTACTCATACATTCTGTTGATTATTTTGGGTGATTCATTTTTTGAAATCCTTGCAATGACTCATTTTTTGAAATTCTTGCAATGATTGATTAGAACATGAGATTGTTGATTCCTTGTTTCGCTTATCAGCCTTTTCCTTTCATTTGCTCTTTACGTTTGCGAATCGATTGTGGTCCTTATATAGTTGTGTTAATAGACGATTAAACAGGATTGATTTTAGATTCATTATTCTATTTCATTCCGGTTAATTTGTCCAGGCTACTAGTTCAATGCTTTCTTCCGAGCAAATTGCAGATCTCAGCGAGGAGTTCAACTCGGTGGGCTTGAAATCGATTTCGTATTTTATAAATAATGATTTAGATCAAACGAGACGGTAGTGGCTTCATTCAACGCTCCGATGTTGGGTCGGCACTGAAGCTCGTTGGTCACGACATTCCCGGATATCAGTTGAGGGAACGACTAGTAAGATTTGGCGACAAGAACGAATTGACCTTTGATGAGCTCAACAGTCTCTATGCCGAAATCAATGCTGAGAAATCGGCTCATGTGAATTCTTGGAAAAAAGGGATCGTTGGAGTCCATGATGCTTATCGAGTGCAGGGGATAGCAGAACACGGTGCTGATGAGATAGTTCATACTATTCGCATTGAGGAGGAGATTGCTTTCTCGAATTGGATCAATCGGAACCTGAGCGATGATCCGGATTTGAAGAGACATTTGCCAGTTGATCCCGACAGCGGGGACTTGTACAAGAAAGTTCAAGATGGTTTGATCTTATGTAAGCTGATCAACTTGGCTCAACCAGATACAATTGATGAACGTGCAATCAACAAAAAGAGTTTGAATACTTACACGAAATTGGAGAATCTGACCTTATCCTTGATGAGTGCTCAGGCAATCGGCTGTAATATCGTGAACATCGACGCTGACGATATTAGCAAGGGCAAACCGCATCTCGTGCTTGGTATGATTTGGCAGATTATCCGTGTTGGACTTTTCTCGCAAATCAATCTGGAACATGTTCCTGGAATGTTCAGACTTTTGAAGGAGGGGGAAACCTTGGATGAGTTGAGACGACTTAGTCCTGAACAAATTCTCTTGAGATGGGTCAATTATCATTTGGCCAATGTAAGTTGATTTCTGTTACGTAGTTGTTCTTCAATTGAGAGTTGTAGTCCTCGACCGATCGACGCATGACAAATTTCACAACTGACATTGTGGATTCTACTATTTACACACATTTGCTCAATCAAATTTCTCCAAAGGAAGCTGGTATCACATTGGCTCCTCTACAGCAGGACGGGAACATTAAGCGTGCTACTTCTATGCTTCATGAGGCTTCTAAGATAGATTGTCGCAGTTTCGTTACTCCTAATGATGTAGCGGTTGGTAATTATAAGCTCAATTTGGCGTTTGTAGCCAACTTGTTCAACAAGTATCCGGCTTTGCCGGGACCTGGAGCCGATGAAGTCCTGGAGGAGGAAGTCATCGAGGAAACACGAGAGGAGAAGACCTACAGAAATTGGATGAATAGTTTGGGTGTGGATCCATACGTTGGATATTTGTACACTGATTTGCAAAACGGACTGGTCATCTTCCAGGTGAGACCATTTGATCGAAAGATGATTTTAACGAGGATTTTTAGCTGTACGATCAAATTAAGAAGGGAGTGGTGAACTGGAAACTCGTTGTCAAGACCTTCAGGAAGTTGCAAAGTATGATGGATCAAATCCAGAATTGCAATTACGCTGTTCAATTGGGAAAGACTTTTGGGTTTTCTCTGGTTGGGATTCAAGGCAAGGATATTTATGATGGTAATCGTACTCTCACATTGGCCCTTGTGTGGCAGTTAATGCGAGCTTACACACTTGAAGTCCTCGCAAGGTGTACTACTGAAGGAAAACATGCGACCGATAAGGAGATTATTCATTGGGTGAATGAGAAGCTGCAGAAGGCCGGTAAATCGACCCAGATTCGCAATTTCCAAGACTCGTCTATATCTAATGGCATTGTGATTCTGGATCTCATTGATGCTATCCAGCCAGGCACGATTAATTACGATATTGTGCATCACGGAGATTCTGAAAAGGTAGGAATGATTTTCCATTTAGGAATTATACTTGCTTTATAGGAAAAGTTGGATAACGCGAAGTATGCCGTCACTTCTGGACGAAAGATTGGAGCCAAAATTTATGCACTGCCAGGTTTGGATTCTAAGTTGAGAACAATTGTTGAGTGTACTTTGTTTTTCAGAAGATGTCGTTGAGGTCCGAGCGAAGATGCTGATGACCGTCTTTGCTTGTCTTATGGCCAGGGATTACATGCCAAGTTTTCAACCAGAAGGAGTTGTAAATGGAAGTGATTAAGTTGTGACCGTCAAGTGTGTTGGAACGTTTTTATTGACAAAGTTTTGTACGTATTTTTCACTTACAAGCATTCATGAGCAACCAACACTACCACTATTGCCTTGATTCTTGCTTTGATTCTCTTTACTGTTCGGTGGACTCTATCACCATTACGACGCTGCATTTCAAGCATTATTTATTTCAAATTTTTATTTTCTATCGTTGAAAGAATTAAATAAAAGTTTTTTTCATTGGAACAAGTAAATTACTATCTCCGCCTTAATAATTCTCACGTCTCCTAAATTAAAATTTCTCGGTTCGACAAATTTATACTTCCCTATCCAGAAAATTAGTAGTTCTCGTAACTAATTTTAGGTAAGTTAATTTTACTCTAATGTACGAAATTCAGTCATCATAACCCCACTTACAGAATATGGGTTTTTGCTCAGTAATTTCCAGTTGGACTTCAGCAGGTGAAAATTTTATTTCCAAAGTGAATTTCATTTTTTAATCAGTATTGTCCGTATTCACTTTGGCACGCTTTAGTTTTTCCCAATGCTGTCCACAGACGATATATTTGCTGGTGCATCCATGATGGCTATCGGCACTTTTGGAATTGGATGTCATCTCTTGGAATTAAGTAGCTTGTGGAAATTGGGCAAAAAGTTTGTTGGTTTCAGACTGGTTTTAGGACAGTCGTTTACTGAAGTCTTACTACTAATTCAATTTGGCATTTGGTCAGGGCTTGTTTGTTTGACTAAGAACACTATAGTACCGGTAGAAGGTAAACTCTACGCTCATGCTTATATGGACATTATGTGGTTCGCGATGTCATATATGCAAATCGTGATAGCCATCTCTCGTCTGTGTTGTGTTCTGATACCACTAAAATTTAGGAAGTTTACTAGAAGGCATTGTTACTATATTTTTCTTGGTGTTTACTCTGTCGCTATTACCCAGACAGTTATTGTACATACCACTTCTTGGTTCGTGCCCTTATTTTATGATCCAAATGCATATGGAACAACGGGCGATTTTGTCAAGTATCAGGGAGAAGGAACTAGCACATATTACTTTATTGTCCATGTAATTATTATGACAAGCTATGTGATTATTTATGTGTCGGTGGCAGTTATAATATTTTCGAAAAGAAGGGTATTTACACTTTTTTATTTAGGGACATAAATTATGAAATTTTAGCAATTGTTTATGACGGGAGTGGTACGAAAATCAGCAGGTGCTGAGGTACAATATACCGTGGCTCAGTCAGCCGAAATTAGACTAATTCTTCCTGCTATGATAAGTGCTGTTCTCTTTATCATCGGTAATCATTGCTGCGTACGTTGATAACTGATATTGTTTTCAGGACAAATATTAATTAATGGAGTTCTTGGTCAGAATAAGTGGACTGGTTATTTCGTCACCATTATTTTTTGCTTCCAGTGTTTATCCCCACCTATATTAAGATTTATTTTCAGTCCTTCTCTGAGGACCGAAGTTATTCGGAAAATATTGCAGAGAACAAAAACAACAAGCCATCATGGGGTTCAAGTTACTACTATTATGCCCCTTAAGAAACAGTCATGTAATATGGAGAATTAAATAATTTATATATAAGTAATAAAAGTTATTAAAGTAAACACGTTTTTGCCCAAGCAGGAGAGTTACTTTCTAACCGTCAAAGACTGGACAACAGATTCGGAACGTGGAGTCTTCGGTGTAGAAGCAGGCAGTTCCTTGAGGACACCGTGGAGGGTACCACATATCGAGTCCATCTCCGCAAGCAACAATCATATTACTGGAATCCCTGATGGCTAAATCCTTTGTGCAGAAAGTCAAGTACTTTTCCTTCACTTTTGTTTTGGGGACAGGCACTGTGTGGTAGAAGGAAGCGGGATCGTAGGGTGTGGTGGTCTTTCTGATGATTGAAGTAGTTTGTTCTGTTGCTTCCTCCAGGGGTGCTGGTTCAGTGGATGTAGGTTCAGTAGTTTCTGTCGTTGCTACTTTTGTTGTGGGAATTGTACTGGTAGCTGGAGTGGGAGCCGTCGAAGAATCCATGACGGCATTCATGGGGACCAATGTTTCGATATTTTCTGTAATACCAGGTAAATATATCCTAATATCGGACTTACTTTGGATTATTTGCAGTGTATTTTCGGAGTGTTCTTGCTCTTCCATTTCTCTCAGCATTTCCTCTAAAATGTGATGTAACTATTAGTAAAATCAAAGTAGCAAACTATGCTTGCAGTCAATTAAACATTAAAATAATTGATAATAATGGTCAGTTTTAGTGGTTAATATATGTAATAGACAATAATTACCTGTAATTTCCATAGGTAAGTTATTGGGAGGTTTGAAATTTTTCACACCATCCTTGGTCATGTTGACGTTGACTTCCTTTATTCTGGTCTTCATGAGTTCTTTGAATACCAATGTGTCATCGATTGTGGGCATGGCTTTGATCTCATCCAGCTCTTCTTTTGCGATGTTATTATTGTTACTCAAAATAGTAATTGGTCCACGAGGAACTGGAGAGCGTCGGATTTCAAAAGGACTTTCACTCTCGAATCGAGTATCCGGGCGTCGGAATTTCGGATTAGCAGTGGCAACGAATTCCTCTTCTGTTTCCAGAATTTCGGTAATTGGTTCTTTTTGGGGTCTTGATTTCAACCTAGGCAGATCGTTTTCAAACGGAGAGGCCCCGGTTTCCTCATCGACATATGGTTGTTCAGGTGATTTGTATTGGTTTTCTGTAGGTGTTCTTGGGGGAGGATGTCTCGTTGTAGGAAGTGGTTTTCTAGGGACGTATGATGGTCTTGAGGTTGGTCTGAACAAGTCATCATATTCTTCGAAATCTGGAGCAGAGTCGACATAAGTAGGACGACGAGGTGTATAATGCGGAAGCTCTCCGATTTTTCTTGGATGATAGGCTGGTGGTGGAGAAGGGAAATTGTCGAAAGATGGCAATGTTACTTCGTCAAAATCCTGAAATTCATGTTAACAATCTCTTTGATATAAAATCCATACTCGGATAGGTGATCTTCTGGATTCCTCGGAATTAGAGGCGGTTGCTAGTATTTCCTCTGGGATCTCTTCTACCACTGGCTTTAAAGTAGTTGTTCTTATTATTTTTTTCCGAATTTTCTTAATAATCCTTAGTTTAGGAGTGTTAGTTTCTGTAGAAGTATTAGGAGTAAAATCCTGTGGTGACTCGTTAGTTGTAGATGCCGTAAGATGAGGTATCTCTGTGGTTATTACTGTTATTTCTTTTGTGTGTTGTGAACTGGGTGTCGACACCGGAGGAGTCTCAGTTCCAGGTTGTGTAATAGAATCTGTTATTAGAGCATCAGGTGGAGAGTCTGTTATTAGAACATCAGGTGGAGAGTCTGTTATTAGAACATCAGGTGGAGAGTCTGTTATTAGTTGCCCTACTTGTTGAACCTCGGCAACAGAGTCATTATTCACAGTGGATGTGAATGAGAGAGGGTTGACAATGTGCGTTGGCTTTTTAGATAGTGTTTTTGTTGGCAATGTTATTCTAGCAGAAGGCAACACTTCTGGTTCGAAAACATCCATTTCTTCCGAATCTTCAGCTCTTCGACGCTGTTAATTGTATAAGTAACTTAGCATAAAAATCCGAAACCCACCTCAAACGCGTCAATGATGGAGCTTTCCTTGTATTTTTCTTGCTGAAGCATATCGTTATTAAACTCATCAGCTGATATAGTTTCCACTGGTCCGGAAGTTTCACTGAGTTTGGGAAACAGATCTGTATTTATCAACTTTGTCTCTTCTTCAATTTCTTTTACCAGTTCTTCATTTATTTGTTTCGAATCTGGCTGTTGTTTTACTCCAGCAGCTTTCGCAGCCAAAGCAAAGTCGTCTGGTGTTTTTTCAGGTTTAGATTCTTCGATTGTCAATTGGTCATCTTCGATATTCTTATTCAGGAAAGCAAGGTCCTCAGATGTTGGTGATGGCAGTTCTTGGTTAATTGTTGATGGTATAGATTCTGGAGCAATAGAAGGAACTTTGGAATCGAACACATCAAGGGTACCTGATTCTTGTTTTTCCTGTACCGTATTCACTGTTGTTGTAGTTGGGAATGTAGTGAAGGAAGTATCTGTTTCTAATTCTTCGGCTAAAAATAACATTGAGATATTGATTGTGAATAACTTATTTACCAATTGGTGTTGTTGATGGTACTGGTTGTATAGTCGTCTTCGGTTTTGTCGTTTTAACATCAGTTAAAATCTGACCTAAAAAGACCGGATTAATTATCTAAGAGAATGGCTCGTTGGTGGAATGTGTGTACACCATTTCTATAATCAAATCAAGTAGAGAGGTGCTTACCGATGGAACGCGGCACTAAATCGCAGAACCGAACTTTGTAGAGATTCTTTTCGATTGAGATTGCGTTTATCAGTTTGCCATTTAACCTAAAATATGGGCAAATGAAAAAGTAAGATGAAGGAAACTTGCTGAATCTCTGCTTTCGATTCTGTCCCGATCGGTTTGCCGAATCTAATGTCGTTGCAGTTTGCCGAATCTCTTGTTCGCATTCGACAACACATTATTTGAATTCTAAATACAAATTTAACTTTCGTAATCAAGAGGGAAAAACCTTGTATCTGTTACTCTGCTGATCCCAGCAACATATTCTCGAGGGTTGCAAGTGAAGGTAATGTTTGTATCCATGATTGGATCAAACATGCCTGTATAGTGACAGTCTTCACGTTCTAGATCTTGGACACCTTGAGGGATATGTTCCCAGGGATAGATCTGTAAAGAGTATAAAGATTTGAGGGAAAAGATCAACTCATACCTCATTGATAGGATTACAACTCAAAGAAAAAACAGTGTCCTGTCGAAGACGTCCTTCAGATTCGGCCATTCTAATACTCAATCTTTGAACTCCGGATTTCTGAGGACATTCGATTCTGAAGTTATCGAACGGGGTGGAAATCAAGACAGAATATACAGAAATACATTGTAGTAAAGAAATGCAGAATACCACCTTCCAGTTCATGTTGCCGCGTGGAATTCTAGAACTCAAAAAAGAACTGCTGTACTGGTCACCTGCTTCTGGAATCGCTCAGGAACGAAGAATCACCTCTTTATCCTGGACAAACGTCCGGAGAGACTGTTTTTACGCACTCATCCATTGATTCTAAAGTATCCAGGAGAAAAATCAGAGGACCTTTTGTGCATTTTTCCCGTGACTTTGGTAAGTGGGTCAAAACGGGTCATCGGCATTTCTGTTTTCCTTTGCAATTGTGATACCGTGGTGGATGCTATTAAACAGATATCATGATGTCAGCATTACACAAAAAAAGTGAACTTGCAAATTAGACAAAGGAACAATTATTTACGATTAATAAAGAATTCGTTTCTGGGCGAGAATTTCTTATTAACTATCTTGGGTGAAAAACAAGGGCCAGCGGGAAGGCAAACCACTGGCTTCCGGTCCTGATGTGTGTCATCAATCGTTATCTCTCTTATTGTCTCAACCTTGTTACTGCAAACACTTTACCCAAAGGCGATAGTCGTGACTTTTATTTCCTTATTCTGTTACCATGTGACAAGTTTATTCTCCGCTCTGCGATTTCTAACACTACATAATTACAAATTTTGGCATCAGAATGTGTGTTTCAGCTGTTTTATTTCTTTCGTTAATAGCGGTTACTAATTCGAATGAGATTTTGGCAGATACTTTCCAACAGATTTCAACAAATGTTGATATGAGAGATGAGGCGTTTTTTCAACTTATCATTGGAACAGTGGCAATCTTCATTATCTCCATATGTGTAGTACGTTACTCAATCATTAATTTATCTGAATTTATCCATAAATTTGCAGATGGGGTTTATACTGATATTTCAATGCTACAGTTCATATTGTACTGAACGGGTTGACAAAAAGTACGAAAGTTGTCCAATTGAAGAAGACCCTCATCGACGAACTCTCAGTTTTAGGTCTGTTTTTCAAGAAGAGGCTTGAACGGACATTTATAATAAAAACAATAAAACGGGCTATTTTCCTGTAACGCGTGTTATTTATTTTTATCAACTTCAACGTGTCAAAGAAAGCTCTGCAAAACAAATCGCCTAAATCCTAGTTAGGTTATCCCACGAAGATCCGAATTTTAATTTCACTGGGAAGTTGATATCATCCAATTTTGTTTCCATCCAGGACTTGACGATCTTTGGGACTTCTGAATGTAGAGATTTGGGAACTAGCAGGACGGCTTCATCGTGGACTAGGAAAAGAAGTTTAATCACGGAATCGATATCTATTTTTGAGACTGCAGTTAACAACAAAAATGCACAGCTAGATTGGACGACAGTATTTAGTGCTGCATAGGCAGATTCGACTTTCACCGTCACTGGCTTTCCGTAATAATCTGTGATGATGTCGTTGTTCAGTACCTTTTGTCGCAGAAATTCTCTATATTCCGCCAGCTCTGAAAAATCGAACAGTTATTCGGTAAAACTAATTTATAGAAATCCGTACTTGGAAATGACTCTGTAAATTTTTTCCATAATGACTTTGCGAAATTTTGTTCAAATCCGTATTCTTCTAGTCTCTGTGGCCCCATACCGTACACTAGACCGTAGAAGAAAAGCTTTATATCTGCTCTTGATTCTTGGACAAGGTCTAGTTTCCTTGCAATTACTTCGAAAACGTCGGGAGATTTCAAAGCTTCAAAGAGTGAATCATCCTTGGAAAGGATAGCGGTCATGCGAAGTTCCATCTCACAGTAATCGGCACTCCATATTTCATGATCATCGTCTGCACAAATGAGTGATCTGGGGGATTTCAAGTCAGTGAATGGGAGGGACTTGGCAAAGTGCTGTAAGTTGGGTGCTCGTGTGTACAATCTACCACTACCGCCAAAGTCGATAGCAGGAAAAACATATCCGGAATCAAACAAGAAATACTTCTCGCTTAATAGATCAACAGCCTGATTAAGTTTCCGGAGTTTTGACAGCTGGGCGTAGAATATTGAAGATTGATTCTCGGTCGCATCACCGGTGGATGACAATTTAGCCCCATTTCTCCTATACTGAAGCAGACTTGATGGATCGTCTGCGACATCTAAATGAATATCTATTGGAATGAACTTGGAATTGACGGCGATTTGTACATTTTTCGGGAATTCCTTGCGTTTTTCTAAATAACTAGATCGTAGTGAATGGAAGCCGCAATATGGGATTCCATGATGATGAACTTGGATCAGTCGGTTAATTGCAGTCCTGACTGTTAAAACCATTTCATGGTTCAGCAGATGTAGAATGGGACTGATGATGGTGGTTACAGACTGCACAACATCCGGAGTGAACGGTTCATCGACAACGATGCAATTATACAGTGTATGCCAGTATTCCATAAATCTGTAGAGAATTTAATAGTATTATGATTAAAACACTGAAAGATACCTCTTATCTGCATCGACGAAGAGAGTAACTCCATGCTGTCTAGTAACATAGAACATGCAAGCTAAACAATGAGATTGTGATAATAGAGTTGTTGAAAATCCGAGGAGCATTAATTGTCGGCCAATTGAAAGTGCATTGGAAACGATAACAGTTCCAGCCTTTTCACACAAAGAGATGATCATATTAATTCTACTTTCCAGGAAGCAACCGTCACAACATCGTAGTCGGATTTGGAAAAGATCGATTTTCGTATTAATCCTTACGATTTTGAGCAGTTCTTGGTTGGAGAGATGTAGAATGATTATTTCAGATGATGAAGGAAGGGGGAAAGCGGTGTTGAACTCCACTCTGAAATAGAAATCAGCTTACTTGTAAGAGAAACTACTTACTCATCAAGAACACACAAGCTTTTAAAGTTTATATCGTCGCCAACAAAACTTGTGGAGAATAGATCACGACTGTTGTTACATGAAGCATTAGAGTCGAGACTCTTTAATGTGATCGAAATAGCCTTTCTTCGCAACTCTGAAGCACACACTCTTGGAGATGAGCCCCATTTCGTAGCCAGAGTTCGGATATGTCTCTCTAAGTTAACGCAGTGGACAAGTTGCCCGAGAGTCTTTAGACCGGCGAGTGTTAACGAGTCAATGCACACTAGATCAACTCCAGAAAGGGATTGAAGAGGTGAGGTATCGAATGCCAGACACATATTGGCTAGTTGTCTGAACAGTTGAGCAGGAACACTTCCATAGAGATCTTGGCAGATTTCCGCAGTTAGATTTATATTTCTTCGATTTATTTGCAAAAGGTCAAATAACTGGTTGACACTATCAAATAAGTCAATTTCATGGATCAAGGGCTCGTCATTTATAGATCCGTTTGAGTAATGTAAATAGCAGATGCTTGATAGTATTAAGCTGGACTCACATTTGTCAAAATAGGAACTGGTTACTTTCGGATCATGTAATCCAATTTGATCACCAAGTTTCTTCACTATGGGGAGGGAAAGAAGGTTGTGGATACCTTTCTTGGATAAGCCGGATAGGGTTTTGCTACTGACGAAGAAAAGGTTTGCCTGAATTATCACTATGAGGTATAAGATAGAAGTCAACAACTTACTAAATAGAAGTGATACAAAGTGTTCTGCAAGTCAAAATTGCAAAAGACCTTTTCTAACAATCTTCTTTTTTCGATTCCGAAAAAGCCAGAAAGGTACTTACAGCCATGGATTTCGAGTATCTCATTGCATTCCACCAAAGATCCGTTTCCAAGTAAGTCATTAATAGCATCTTGGGGATCGACATTGGAGATAAGGAATTTGTCAAAATATTTATGAATTTCTGACACTTTCGATTTACCTTCATTAACTAACTGTATTACAAGCTTGTTAAAAATCCGTGGATGATAGACGAATGGCTCAAAGGCTCGTGAGACGTCATCTGTGACGGTAAATACACACCCCTCCTGATCGGTGAGAGAGAAGAGCATAAGACGCTCAGCAAAATTCATGGATGCTATCTTGGTGAATGTCATATTAACAACATACTTGGCCTGGAAACCAGAATAGAGAACATTCCGTCGACATCCCACTGTTATCAATGGATGCAGTTCGGTCAGTTTGATAGTCAAGTCACTGAACTTTTCAGAAAAGGGGGTTCCGGTAACGAGTACCACACCACCAATATTCCTCATGCCAGCCAATGAGTTAGTGTGATTGTCGGGAAATCGTTGATTCCTCAATTCTTTATGGAACTCTATAGCAAGCCGATCTGCAATGCCTTTGGCTTCAAAGTCGTTAGCACAGACGATCAAGCATGAGCTATTTTCGTTTATAGCGTGTGTGATAATCCTGTAATACAAGGATAATATAAAGTCACAACGTAAAAACATACGAGAGTAAACAATCGGTCAGTGGACAGCTACTACGTTCAGCTTGCTTCATAAAGGGCATTGTTCCATGAACAACCTCAACACCGTCACTTAGTGAACATGAAAGAATAGCTTCAGCTGGACATTTCGGACTGCTGGGCGATAAACATGATAGGCCAAATCTGCTACATATCTCGGAGGTCAATGATTCATGTGCAGCCGATAATGAAGGAATCGGAGCAAGAAATATGTGTATATCTACGTTTGCACTGGAAGAAATGTGTAATGGGTCGATAGCGATTCAGAAAACCTACATTTGTGCTTCTGCAAATAACTTGTTGATGGGACAAATATGTTCATTGGTGGCGACTAAATAGCCAAACGGAATATATAGGGAACCTGATATTAAATAATTGACAGATTGCTTTGACTAAGAAGACATACCACAATTTGAAATCAATCCGGTGTCAGCAGCTTTTGAAAAAGTTGAAATAACTGCGACACGAGAAAGTGTAGCTGCAATAGAGAGATCTGTTGTAACTAATCTGTCATCTTCAGTAGAAGACTAAACTTTCGATTACTTTATCAAATCAGATCAGAAACAAACCACTTGGTATCTTTGACAGAGTAGGTGAGCTAGTGCAGTAGATGGAACAGCAACAACAGTATACTTTGATTTTTGGGATTCAGTGACTGCGATGTCAACAACATTTAGGAGGTCACTAAAAGAAAAGTGGATGGACTGGTGAATGTGGATTTTGTCAATCATCATTGGACTCTGAGATGAGATGAAATGGGTTCGAATACAACCAATTGCGCGAAACTGGTCCTGCAGAGAACGTCCTAGTTATTCGCGCGCGCAACCCCTTGCATTCAACTTTCGCTTCTGGTCGTTATTCTAGAGGAGAACATGGCTCCGAGTGTTGGTTCTAAGGATGACGCTACAGATTCTGAATCTGCAGATTCCTCTTTGCAGCAGTTGTTGAAGAAAGGAGTGAACGCCAATATTTCAAAGTATGAACTTAATGCTCGTGTTTTGTGTCGATTTACGGATAAAATGTTTTACGAAGCTAAGATTACCAATGTGGTTACTCAACCGGACGGGAAAATTGTCTATACTCTGCATTACCAGGTGAGATATGCCTTGGGTGGATTCTGATATATAATAGCTGACTTTAGGGGTGGAATAACAGGTATGATGAAGAAGTGAGTAATGAAGATGCCAAAACTAGATTTATTCCATACGATGTAGAAAGTGCGAAACTCGCAAAAGTAAGCTTTTAGTGTCGTGATAACTCAAAGGGGATTCTTTTAACAGGCAGCAATTTCGGAAGCTCGAAAACGAAAGGTGAAGAAGTCAGAGAAGAAACTGAAAATGCCAAAGAAACTTTTTGGGAGCAAGAAATCGAGCTCTGCGAATTCGTCCAAGAGTAGTACTGCGGTTCCAGAAGGATATTCGGCTGACACCGGATCTGCTACCAAACCAGAATCAAGTGATGATGAAGCAGAGGATTTGTTTGATATCCCGACATTCCTTGAAAGCGTAAGTTGCACACTATTTTCTTATGCTTCACTGTGTGTTGTAGAAAAAGTCCTTTTGCGAGATCACAACCTCGAAAAAGTTGGATGATATATTGATTGATGATTGTGACATTATTACTAGACAAATGAAGGTTCCTGTTCTTCCTCCACGGTTTACTGTGAAGGACATAATGAAAGAATTTGTTAAACACGCGATAGAAGCTGCTAACGGTAAACAAAAGGACGAGGTGACAGAGCAGCTGAAGGCGGATATTGATATCCTCTTGTATTTCTTCAATCTCATCTTACCCCGACGACTTCTGTATAAGGTGGAACTGACAGCTCATGTTCACATGTTGAACAACTATTTCGGTAAGACACAGAAACCGTTGAACACTTTGAATTTTGTGGAACCTACTTTTGGTCGGTACTTTACTGCTGATGACGATCTCATACGAGCCATAGATGCTGTCAATGAAAAGGCAAAAGCTCTGTCTAATCGAGAAGAAGACACAGGCAATGAAAATGAAGGCGAACGGCGAAGTATTCGTGTGAAGCGAAATGAAAAACTGAAAGCTACTGGAGAAAAGAGTGATAAGAAAGATCAACGAGCAGATGGTGAGTGTTGATCTATTACCTAATGGTATATTAGTATATTTCAGGGAATGAACATACACTAGATTGCACTCAGTTTTACGGGATTATTCATCTCATTCGTTTTGTTTATGTTCTTGCCCAGCTCATCAAGGAAAAAGCTATACGGAACAATGTTATTAACCGTCGAGTAAGCTTCATCAACGAGCTGACTAACTTCCTGGGGAAGAATACTACTCAATACTTTGACGCTAACTTGGATTACGAAGTCCCTGAGCCTGCTCTTCTCAGAGAGGCATTTATTCACTGATACCGCTTTTATCTTACCGTATGCACGTTGTTCGGGAAGTAGTTGGTTATTGTGATACCAACATTGATGATTATGTATTTCACCTTCGATTGTCTTTCTCTGTAAGCTGATTTCAGGGTCGATCAGTAATAAAACCGTAATTTATTCCGAAAACTTTCGAAAAATCTACAGAATGTACAATTAAATCACCAACAGTTTTCAATAATTACAGAAAAACAAAAGTTCGGTCGATGAATGAAAAACTTTGGGGTGAAGATCGTTGGGAGGGTGAAGTGATAGTCAGGAGACTAGTTTTTGTGATTGCTACAATCGGGACAAGTAAAGTGTTCAATTTCCTCAGCTACATTGAGATCGAATTTGATGCAATCAAAATGACAGTAGTATGTACACTTTTTCGTCGAGCATCGGAATGCCATGGAACGACCTTGGGGGTTTGTGCATCCAGACAACACCTTACACGGCACCCCGTAGCACTCGAAGAACCGGTTTTCCTTTAGAATAGTAGTGTTGGAGAAGGCTTTTTTACGCGGATTTCTATGATCGAAGATACTAACTCTACCCGAGCACGTATTGGAGTACGCTTTGTTTAGTTTTTTGAGAATCATCATTCGAGTAATCTGATCTCGAGTAAAGTAAGCTGCAAGGTGAGGATGGTTCAGTATCTTTTCCTCCGAACTGTCATCGGTGACATCAGAAGCGAGGATGATGCTCACTTCCTTCTGAAACTCATGTAGAGGAAGTGAGTCTAGATTGAGACTGTAGAATCGCTGGTAAATCTCCTCTTGAGCATGAATGAATTGAGAAAGAAGATGGAATTCCGCTAAATCACCCATATCATCGTTCAGGAGAGATCTTAGTCGAGAGAGATGGGGCTTCTTTCCACGGATACATCGTGGACAGAAATACGCCCCCCGTCTGACTTTGTCGAAATGCTCGTTCCAGATGGCACATCCGATATGATTCACCGTTCCACACACCAAGCACGTAATCCAGTTGAATGGTTGGTCAGGGTTTTCGACAGCGACGACATTGCAGGAGCAGCGGATCTTGCTCTCGTTTGGATTTTTCATCTTGTTCAGTTCCAGTAGCTGGGGAATGTACTTCTTGAGACAAGCATGTCCATCTTGCACATGCTGGACAGTTTTCTCACGACACTGCAGAAATCCTTCTAGCTTGAAGTTTTGAGTATCACAGGTGACTCTTCCCAGAGCACAATGACCATTATTGAATAAGTCTGCGAGATCATGTCGTCCGAAGAAAATCTGAAAATATTGTATTATTAATGTACGGATTTACAGTGAACTTGCATCGAATATCCTGTAGTACGGGTTCTGAGGTTTGAAATACAATAAAAGTGTCGATTGGAGTCTGTCGGCATGGGTCTGTGCTTCTTTCAGGATTCTTTGTTCCGGGCTGTTGGCGAATGCAACATTCTTACGATATCGGTTAAGGATGTTTTTGATGGAATCTAAAGGATGCAATGTCTTGGTGAAGAAGAGTTGAAGGTCTTTGGCGATCCTCATAAGCTGGTCGTTGGCTTCAAAGTGCAGCAAATAAATTGGTTCTCCGAGCCAGGTGAATGGGTACACATAGTTGTTGGCAAACTCCATCAAGGGAGCCAATCCACACCCTCGCATCCCACGTTCAGAATACAGGGCCTTGATTGCAGCAACACAGGTGTGGGCTTTTTCGAGCATTTCTTGGACATAGATGAGACCTCGTTTGACATCTGGATGGGGTAAATGAACTCTGCCTTGCTCCAATAGTTTCTGAAGATCATTAATTGTAAAGTTGGTGTAATTACCCGTCGGCAATTGGCATCCTGCTTTCCGAGCTGCATTTCTTTGAGAATTGACGAGCTTATAAGAAGGCATTTCTTCAGCAGCTTTCAGTACTTGAACTCGACACAGGAAGTCCAGACGGTCAAGATCGTCATCGATGACAGTTCCATCAACCAGTCGTCGAAAAGCATCCGGCTGATATTCTATCATTTTCCGAACAAACTCAAGCTGTTTGATGTGATCTTTCGTGCGACGACGAGTCATATAAAGAACTGCTTTCAAGGGATTGACATGATCGGGTTGAGGTACACAAGATTCGTCTTCTTCAGCAATTTTGGAGTCATTTGTTGGTCGGGGTTTCCTATACTCCTGACACCACTGTCTTGTGATACAACACCTTCTGCAGACCTTTCCAGCGTCACTATGGGAACAGTAACGGATCGATAGACGACCCTTAATACGGTGTTGATTGAAGACTTTCTCAGGATGCTTTGGACAGCTCCATTTGTTGTAAATTTTCCTACATCGTGGCTTGGAAATCCTTTGTTTAAAAACTTCTGTTAAAGGCTTGGAAGGGAGAAGTTGGGGTTTTGAGGGATGTTTGAAGATTGTAACGTTTCTATTGCGTCGATTTGAACGACTTTTTGGTTTTCTGTTCTGGAGTAGAGATTCCAAAGTATGACTTTTTTCTTCACAAGTATTCATAGATTCCTCGCAAAGTCCTATGAGCGAATGGTTCAACTTTTTGTGGCCTGATTTGGCGATCCAATCATCATTGAATGACAGAGCGAACAAGAGCTTCAGCACGTCATCATCGACTGTAATTGGGTTGATTATAAGGAAGTTGTAGTTCAAACACGTACCTGTCAGTATTTGTTTTCTAACAGCATTTATAATGGTCTGGAAAAGAGATGGTTTTGTTCGCTTGTCCATTGTGAGATCAAGGTAATTAGACAGTTTGAATGTCAAGGAAATAGGATCTTCGGAATAGGCGAATCGAAGATTCGTTGGAGGGCAAATATCACAGAGTCCTTCGTAGTGGATAGGACAGGCAGCTCGCATATGTTTGCAGATGACGGCACAAGAATAGAGAAGAGTGTTGCACTTTACACAGGATCGGAAATCTTCGTTGACTACAAATTCGGAAAGGGAAACAGTTGGTTTTCTGAAATCGAAGTTGGATTCCATCAAGTGCAGTCGATATCCGCAATCTCTGATGACGATAGCACAAAGTTCATCAAAAACAGCCTTGTACATCTTCTTGTTGAGTTTCCGGAGTTGCTTTGTCATGTTGAGAACCAAGGAGTCGTGGGAAAAAACACAGCTTCTTCCGGCGTCGGCATAATTCTGGAGACACATTCGACCTGACTTTAACCAGTCATAGGGGGCGAAGTTTACAGCCTCAGCAATGTTGTATCCAGCATTGAATCCGGCATGATAGGCTCTCGGAAATGTGATCACGATGTCGCCGATATTTTGATGGACAGTGTAGACATTGATTCCGTGATCACGAAGAATTTGAGGATGAATCAATGTATTCATATGATGGAGTAAGTCCTTGCTTTCGGCAAATGATTCCGAAGCCAGAGATCGCATGAAGTCATCGAATTTAGCAGCATCTTTTTCCGGAATACCATACCAAACCTTTGTTTCGCCTCTGGAATTGTAATTATATTACTATATCATAATTGCAACTATATTACTATATCATAACTGCAACTATATTACTATATCATAACTGCAATTATAAATCCAGTTGATGTGAAAGTACTTACTCATGCATGTAATTTATACTGTAAGTCCAGTGATCTTCGACGTGCCAGCAGAATAGGGAGAAGCACATTCCGACATAAACCCATGGAATCGTCATTCCTGATATATTAGCTTCCAGGTGAGAGAAAGCACTTTTGTTGGCGACAGGCATATTGTTCAAGTTCCATGGATGTTGAGCATAAAATCGAAACTGCTCATTCATTTTCTCACGCTCTTCTTTGTTCTTGGGCATGATTGGGAATCCACTTCCAAAGTTTCCGGAGTTGAGATCAGCACCATAGAAAGCGTAGAGTTCGGAATTCAGGTTTTCGAGGTTCCTCCAGAATTCACGTTCAATATCAGTAATACGGACCTGAAAGTTACGTTTCGTTTAAACTGTCACGTATCGGTGATATAAAACATACGTCTGTTGTTTTCTTCTTTTTGAAGTATTGGGCTTTGAACTTATCTGCGTGATCTTTGAAGCCTTGGAGGCTAAAGTATTCTGGAGCATCGAAGAAGTTTTTCGCTACTTGAGCGGAAATAACGAATTCTCTTGGCAGTTGATCTGCAGAATGATGGTTCTTGGTGAATTGCCCTTGTGTCTTCGGGAACTTGGGTTTCGGGAGGAAATTTACTTCTTTTTCTAGTTCTGGTAAATCTAGAAACATTTCTTCGTTGATGTTTCTGCTTTTTTCCTCTGAGTTTCTGATGGAAGATGTCCACATGGGTTGCTTATTTGGCAAAGTCGACTTTTCTCCTTGTGGAAAAGAAACGTCTTTCATAACAAGATTGCTTCTCGTGAAGACAATGGAGCCACAGTTGCTGGAAATGAATTGGATTTCATCGTCTGCTTCATCGGAAAATCGAGGTCGCTTGGCTGATAAATTCGTGTCCTCATTGGTTGGGTCGTTGGATTTCAGCGAGCCGGACGATTTGGCTTCATCCGTGGGTAAGGACACTGTATCAGGCAGAGCTGATTGAAGAGATTCATCGTCAAAGAAAGCTGACTGTCGAGATTCGTTCTCCATGGAAATTGAATCGGAATCTTCGGCGAAGTCAGGAGGAGATGGTGCATTCTCGATTTCTCCGTCGGGTATTTCGTCGGATAGATCATCGGTTGTGGAGTCTTCTTTCTGTCTGTACGAGCATCCTACTGGAGTATCTCCGTTAGCTGCCATTTTTCGAAGCTTCTGTTCTTTAAGTAACATGAGATGGAAATCCATGACGACAGTCACGTAATAATATCTTAACGAAACTGCATGTTTCTCAGGTATGGAACATTCGTTTGCTACATTCTTCCACAATGTTAGATTATCAAGATCTGAACGGATGTTGTGTTTTTCAATTGCCTGGAAAATGAGATTAGAAAAAAAAGAGGTATGTGTATACCTTTAAGTACAGCGAGAAGTTGAGGGGTTTCTCATCGAACATTGGTACTCTCCGCTTTTGGACATCACCTTCATAAAACGAACGCATTTTGTCGAACAAAAGATGGTGTTCCTTGACGAAAATATCTGTCATGCAGAGTCTCTGGGCTCGAGGACGGAACTCTAGGTTCCTAGCTAGTGCAAATGGTGGTCTGAAGCCTTTTGGAGGGACGATTTTGATGACACCATAATGTCGACCGTCATTTTGGATTGAATCAACATAAGTGAATGGGTCTGAGAATTCTTCAGCCGTTGGATAATACGTCTTGGCGAAGGGAGGTGAAACATGGTGTCGATAATAATCTGGGACAGGTCGGTAAGCCATTTCGGCAAACCAGGAATCTGCCGATGAAACTAAATAATTATATCCTGAAAGACGGGATTTAGACGTGTTAGGAGAAGATGAGGTGAAGAGGATTCGATATTACATTCGATTTCGCAGTGAACGCGCAAAGAATGATGTGACGTGACAATGGGAAACTTCTCGTTGCCTTGGTATCGACAAAAGCATGTACTGAGCTTGCTGAGTGGGAGGATACAAAAAATGAGTAAAATTAGTTTTCAATGGTGGAACAGAAACTGATTCAGTATCAATGATAGCCAGTTTGATATATAACCTTTGAGGAATTTTCGTCGGATTAAAAATCTAGCAGTACAATGAGAAGAGGGCAGATGACAGAGTGGTTCCTGACGCGAACGTTTAAATAAGAGCATTTCGGTGAGAGCAGTGAAGTGTCTTTCGGGTCGGTTGTGTCACGAATTCATAGGGAGATTCTGATTGGAATGTAACCGGGTTAGTAAGAAATGAAGGAATTTGGGAGATTTTTCGAAAATTTAAAGCTTTGAAGCTTTTGTGTAGAAGTAGTTATCGATGACCTTGAGACTGGTCAGTTTTAGTTCGGGAAAGTAGTTATTGAGATATTTATTTTGGGTCTAATTCTGAGGTTTCATATTGGATACTTACAAGTCTCATCCACGAAACCATTGCGGATTTTCTGTAATCGACATTTTCATCGACACCTTAACTGGCATTGTAATCACAGGGCCTATTGTCTGGGTGAGGACACTAGTATATGAGAATGGATGTACACAACTGGATCGTGGATTAGTTTCTTCTGAAATACAAAATTAGTCGACGGATAACGTGTAGGCAATATCGGGTTGTGATATGACACCTAGATGCTTAAGAGATTATTGATTAACCGATTCAAGAAACGAAATGTAGGGTCCCATGACTTGTTGCGAAATGTACATTTTATGCCTGAATAATTCAGTAATATAAAATATCGTAGCAAAAATCATTCTTCTATACAATTGATTCATAAGACGAAGACGAATGTAATTAAACTTTGGAAAAGAGCAAGGTGATTGAATTGTGAACTAGCATGAGTTGGAACACTTGATGGTTACGGGTGGTTTCGCGTGATCGGTTAACCGAAAGTTGGTTGGCTGGCGTAAACCATGTAGAGGAATCCATCTTGTTCCTGCTCCATCTGGTAGAGTTGACTGATGGTCATGCTATTGGAGACGATGGACTTTTCGTTCAGCAACAGAAAGAAAGCTTGGTCGGGATGCAGCTGGAGACGGCGACGAACGATCTGCATCAGTTCAGCAACGGTGATATGGTTGGGAACAAGGTACTTGCATTTGTCCAGCAATGGAAGATACCGTTCTCCCTCGTAGCGTTCAATGATGATTGGCACTTTATCTGGTTGCTGACGCTTTATGTCTTCTACCATACGAATACGTTCGGCTGGAATGTTTATTGATTGAGGAATGAAAAATGATACTCACCAAGATTTTTGCGCTCCTTGAATGATGGAATATAACCCGAAGCAGACATTTTTGATTCTCGATGAGAATACTGCCAGCGACTAAATCGAAATCAGTAATGGCAGTTTTACGACAGCATAAGATATATCAACCGGTGTTGTCTTGGACTAATAAGGCTGGATTCACTTGGGTCTGATTAAGAACTGATACTGAAATGGAAAACGATGAGTACGAAAACAAAGGACGACGGGTGGTAATCGAGAACTGGTGGGGATGGATTGACATTCGACTTTTGAGGTGGGGTAGATATTAGGGGGACTCAAAATCGATATTCCGTTTCTGTCAAACAAGCGGAAAACATGTATCTTTTCTCCAAATGATCTGATGAAATTGGTGCACCTAATCTGCGCGATGACAGGAATATTCACGTGATAGCCTAGACAGAATCAGCTGATTTTAGAGTGTGCGTAGCTGCTAGTGTCCGTCAGGTCGTGTCACAAGACTCAAAGACAGTCGCATGGGACACACATGCGGCCTCGGACGAGTGTGTCCGCTTCATTGTTCTCCACTATCTCACAACGATTTCGACTCTGTTGAGGATATTTGTCGTCATGTTAGAATTAAGCAGAATAAGTGGACAATGATAGTATGTCGGTGGATAAAAATTACTCGTCAACTAGGTTTGTTGGATCGAGATTGTTGTATTGTAATTGTTACATTTTTAGAACAATTGACAGACGTAGACTCTCTCGACATGTTGTTTCTAACACGTTGCCTAAACATTTCTGGGTTTTTGTAGTTTTAGTTTGTCTATTTATGTCAATTCTAGTGCAAACGGGTCTTCCATTGCTTCAGGATTTGTTGAAAAGTACTGTGTGTTTAAATCCTCTGTATGACGATTCCACGAAAAAGAGTCATGGGTGTTTGGGATATGATTTGGCGGAGAAAACTTCGCCTCGAAGATCGAACTTTATTCAGCGAATAACTTATTTTGACGAACCATTCTCGATAGAGCCGTGGTCAAGTAATGGGGAAGTTGATTCTGGTGAGTTGGATGAGACAAGGAGTGTGTAAATGAGATTTGATTTAGAAATACTACGTGCAATAGTTCCTCGTCAGCAGATTACGTCGATCCGTAATCAATGGCTGGAATCAGAGGCGTTGGCTGCTTTACAGGTAGCTAAACGGTCCAGGGAAAAGGGCAATTATCAGAAAGCGGGATTGATAATTGAACAAGCCTTTGCTTTGGGGTCAAATCACCCCGATATAATTACAGAATACGGTATATATATGGAAACAGTCAAGAAGAATGTGATTGAGGCGGAAGGGTTGTATCGGAAAGCTTTAATGTTCAACCCTACACATTCAGAAGCATTGACGTAAGTGTTTTTCTCGGAAAGATGAGTTTGATGAAGGGTATTCAGTCGTCGGGCTCGAGCTCTTCCTCTGGTGGAGGAAATTGACAATAAAATGCTGCAAGATATCCATCGGAAACGAGAAATATTCCTAAGTATCCCACGATGGAATCCGGGATTGAAACGAGCTATGCGAGAATCATACTTCCAGCACATCTGGAATACAGTTGCGCTTGAGGGAAATACTTTTACTTACGGAGAAACGAGAGCTATCCTTGAGTCTCGAATCGCCGTTGCTGGTAGAAGTATTCAGGAACATCAGGAAATCATAGGAATGGAAGCTGCTCTTCGGTTTCTGAACCAGACTCTAGCCAAGGTGGGGGATCTTCAGATTGAGGATATTTTGGCGATCCACAAACGAGTCCTTGGATTCGTAGACCCCATTTCTGCAGGGATGGTACGGACGACTCAAGTGTATGTGGGGGATTTTACACCACCACCTCCTTCTCAGGTTATGAAGGAGCTGGTAGAAATGGTGAATTGGCTGAATGACGAAGATACTCTCCGGATCGATGCTGTTGAGCTTGCTGCTTTGACACATTACAAGCTCGTTTACATCCATCCGTTTATTGATGGAAATGGGAGAACAGCGAGATTGTTAATGAACTTTATCTTGATGCAAGCAGGATTTCCACCAGTAATAATTCCTCTCGAGGAAAGAGAACGTTATTACAAAACATTGAAAGCAGGTTAGTTTGGGTTAGTATTTAAATCATTGTATGAAATTTCTTCCAGCCAATGAGGGGGACTTGCGACCATTTATCCGTTTCATAGCGAAGCTTACCGATGATTCGTTGCAGTCGTTTATATCTTCGTCATCAATTTGCGATCCTTCGGACTGTCCAGATTTGAGTAATGTTCCATCGCCCAAAGGGGAAAAGGGTCCCATTATAATAGAACCTTCTACATCTCAAGAAGTACATACGAGTATTCCAGGTGCCGGTGAAATGTAATCAAGTGTTGTTTTTGAATACTTTATCCTAATATTATAAAAGGTGAATTAATTCTATGAGTAATAGATCCTGTAGAATGAGTCTACGAAGATATCCAATTATTGTTGTTCGTTCTTGCTGACCCAAAAGTTGGCAGCCAATGGAGCACCGAGTTTATGTTTTTCGATGAATTGCTTCAAACTAAATTTCGCACGACTGTTAAATTTCGGGACATTAAGTCTTCGGCCAGGATGTTCGAAGAGGACAATCAAGTATCTGTGAAGATCGGTTCGAGGTTGAGGACCAGGAGACCCATAGGGTTGTTGGTGTTGACCACCGTTGATACCCTCATTGATGTTGCTGGCAGGAATGTTGGTGACCTGGAAGCGAGTTTATGGGTATTTGTAGGGAAGTACTGAGAGACTTACAAGCCAGTGAAGCCATTCAGCGACGGAAGGGTTTTTGCGAGACAAATTATCAGGGTCTAAAGTTCGTGTTTGAGATGAAGATATTGCGTCATATCCTACCAATCATTACAAGTGAAAAAGTGGATTCCGGATCAACTTTCAGTGTGACTCGTGGGGCATTTTTCAAATTGCGGGGGGCGATTTCCATTCCTGGTTGGACCTGGATTCCTTCGAAAGTGACATTGAGTTTCTCTTTGGGTGGTTCGGGGAGAACGCTAGGTACGAGTTCAGCGGATTGCAAGGCAGAAGCAATGTCAGCCATGTTATCAATAAGAATATTCCTCAAGGTGGATAATATCAATTATCTGCGACACAAATAGACTTTGTGGAGCTTGAGAGTATCGCCCGCCTCCGTCAGGACAAGAGCAAAGCAAGCCGATTTGACCAACTGTTTTCATCTTGGAGAAGAAAAATTGAGACAACCCACACATAATGGCTCTTGGAAACTAGATACACATGTTTTTTCACAATAGCTGTGTGTTGCATCAACTTTTATAAAAGAGAAATCTGAACAAATTTTATTTCATTACTCGTAAAAGTTAAAGGTGAGATCGATCACCTATAGAGAGTATGACATTTACCCATCGTTATCAATTATATTGCCTGAAGGATTTGGATCAAGTTCATCATCAGTTGTCAGATTTTGAGCGTCGTCAGGTTTCTTGGGGTAGATTTCGGAGAATTTCAGGTCAGATGGTTCTTCGGTGATTGGACTATCTGTTTCGCTGGGAATTTGGTGTATTGCGTTTTCGTGTAGTTCTGAATCTGTGAAAGTTGATACAACTGCGGAATCAGAGTCTACAGGAGGTGTACAGATAACAGGATCAGAATCTGTGGAAATTGATACAACTGCGAAATCAGAATCTACAGGTGTACCAATAACGGGATCAGGATCTGTAGAAGTCGACACGATTGTGGAATCAGTGTCTACAGGAGCTGTACAGACAACAGGATCGGGATCCATGGGTGCACAGACAACAGGATCAGGATCCATGTGTGTAATGACAGCAGGTTCAGGATCCATGGGTGTAATGACAACAGGTTCAGGATCCATGGGTGTAATGACAACAGGTTCAGTAGTCGATGATGGGAGTGGTTCATCAGGTTCCACTTTCTCATGAAGAATAAATACCTTCTCTTCTAGGATAAGATTTGTATCCGTCTCCACGTCGTCTCGATCTTCAGACAGGTTATTGTTGGAGTAGTTGTCGACGCTTTTCTCCTTCTTTGAGAAACTCTCTTTGTGTTCAAAGCTGGGCGAGTAGCTGAGTTTCCTCTTTTTCTGGTTGTGATTTTGTGATTCCTTGAAAACACGATCCTGATGAGGAGGGAATTCTGAATGCAATACAGGGAGTGTGTATGGATGGGTTTCACACACTACAGGAACATTCAGGAATTCCATTACCTTCTTCAATACATCATCAGCTTTAGCGTGAATTCCAAAGTTGAAGAATTTCTAAACAACCAGAAGATGATGTTGTAATGAAAACTAGCCTTACGTTTTTAATTATCTGGAGGTTAATGTAGATAACTTTGGCGGAATTTTTCCTGGCTATTGCGGGCAGAGTTGAGACTGGCTTGATTTCTAATGAGGATCCGAGAACTAGTAGGAGATCACAAGACCTGAGAAAGAGTAGAGTATTTTCGGTAAATTGTGGTGAACGAACCTGATATACTTTTCAGAAATGTCAAAATACTCTCTGGGAAGCATGTCTTCCCAATCGAGGACAGTGCTTTTGAGGGTTCCACGACACTTTCCGACACATGGGACCCGGGTCTTTGGTTTGATTCGTCCAAAACATTCAGATGGTGTGTCCCGGAAGTGTTTTCTGAAAAGAATTGCTCGTCAATGTAATCAATAACGAGAGCATACTTGTTGCATCGAGTGCAGACCTCGCAAAAGAAGTTTCCATGCACTTCTACTAATCGGTCAGCAGGGAAACCCGACCTGAGATGAAGACCGTCGACGTTTTGAGAAATAAGGTGTCTGAAAGAAAGCAATTAATTACATGGTGGGAATTGTTAACGGGTACTTGAGTTTTCCGATCTTAGCCAGAGTAGTCAAAGCGGAGTGGGCAAAGGTTGGCTTTGCATCAGCGAAGTTGATGGATTTCACCTTCATTTTCTTTTCCTCCATTGTCCAAACGCCAGTTGGACCTCTGAAGTCGGGAATACCGGCTGATGTGCTGTAAAGACGGTATACGACTGTGGCTAGATATAACGAATTACCTTATTCCTGCTCCTGTGATGACACAGAAGACCTTGGAGCTTTTGATTGCAGTGACGAGTTCATCGATTTTTCGATTCAGCTCACGAGGACAGTCATAGACTTCTGGTCTTCCGAGAACACCCTTATTTGTGTAAGGAGACAATCCATCTGAGTATGAAATGGACATTTGTTGGATATAACAATGTTTTAAAGAAGCGAACAGAGGGGGTGAGTTTTGCGTTGTAAGACCGTAGATGGGATTTAATGGACAGACGCGTTGCTCTTTATCCGTTGACCCAAGAAGATCCCAATATGTGTATGTAGGAACCAAAGATTATTGATGAAATTTCATTTAGAATCCTGTTTTTTGTTTAAATTTTAAGGAACTTGTTTTGACACTTTTGATAATCTTGATACAAGATCTGAAGTAACGGTCGTAATTTTTTGGATAAAAGTATCGAAGCTCGATATTCTTTGTGAATTTGAAAATCTTCCGATTGGTAATAATGTAAACTTTTTCCTTTACATGATTTTTTCTGAGGGTTTGATATATTTCCTTTAAAATTTAATATATAGGAACTGACGTAATTGATATGAATTAGACTCTTTGGCATTATAATTGGTATTCATTATGAATAGTTGTCAATTATAATTGAACCCTTTCTAAGAGAGTAACTTGAAATTGATATATACTACTTATAGAGAAGATACGGAATTAGTTTCGTTGAGAAGAGACCAACTTTTGTAGTTTTATTGCGTTTATTATGTACTGAAAAAGATACATTGATGAATAGAGGAGTTGAGAAAGTGGAATGGAGATTTTGGGAGCTATGAAGTAGATTTGGAGTCTGAAATTCGGAAAAATCAGGTCAGGGTTTTATTATCGTCAAAGATAACGAAAATAGTATTGAAAGAAGATAACATTCTTGTTTTATATTTTATCTGGGAATTTGTAATTCATAATGGTACTTGAATGGGCAAAAGAAAACAAAAAGAAGCTAAATAAAATGAAAAGAAAAGAAAAGAAAGGAGAAACTGATAATATTGTTAAAAAGGGTAGAAGTGAAAATGGAGTTTGGATACTAAATAACTGCAAGTTCTGAAAATCTTTCACACAAGAATCGAAGTATCGTCCTTTTTTGACAAATTCCCAGTGAAATTTTCCTGTGGCGAACGAGGAAAAGAAATTGAGATTAAGTTCAGACTTGAATAGTATCTTTATTTCCCTCAAGATTGCTTAAAAAGAGTTGGAGAAAAGAAGAACTCTTGAACTTGTAGACTTCAATCGCCCGATTTCTCACCTCAGTTGGTTCCTCCAAAGTGTTCCTGACACGAAATTTCTTGGTTCTGACAGAGCTGAAAGGTTGCGCGCTTTTTTGCCGATACATTCATATAAAACTCGACTTATCTGTGTTTAGCCATATTGCTGTAGTAAAATTTCCATTTGTTAACCTTCTTAACAACTTTTAAAAACTCTTTACCAGTCTTTTTTTCTTTTTTATGTATTACTTCCTTTAAGATCTACTGTTGAGTTTTATTTC